>JAGSMZ010000036.1:1200000-1682403 GCA_029286645.1 Papilio protenor | reverse complement strand
TTCTTTACTTATTTCTTAGATCATCGCTTTAGATAACTCATTATTTTGTTGAAAGCTAGTGATTATCAATACTGCGATGTCTAGATTCACTAAAAATCGAGAAATAAATAAACTTTTTAAAGAAAACAAACCGACTTCAAAACAAAATACCGAAAACTAAAACAACAAATCTTCTCAAAAAAACATCACACATCACATACATCACACTCACACATCACCATCACAACTCACACATCACACCTTCACACATCACACAGGACACTTACCATGACACATCACACAATTCACACTCACACTCAGAAAACATCACACATCACACAATCACACATCACACATCACACATCACACATCACCACTTACTAGCTTTCGCCCGCGACTCCGTCCTTGTGGAATTAAAAAAAACATCAAAAGTAAGTAGCCTATGCGTTCTTCCAGACTATCCTCTACATATATGCCTAATTTCATCGTGATCCGTTAAGCAGTTTAGGCTACAAACTCTAACAAACATCCATCCATCTAAACTTTCGCATTTATATTAGTATGATTTGGATTTTAAATAGTGTTATTAAAATTTGGTTTATTCAAATTGAAACTGTAGACCAATGAAATTAAAGATTGTCAAGCTCATAACATATTTTTGGTAATATCTTGGGTTTTCATATTATAAAATGAATTGTTTCATTGTATTAATTTTCACAATTACCAGAGTTTCATTTATGTTAACTGGGAGCGGAATTTAATTAATACTTAATTTGTCTTTTAAGCAACGTTCGTTGTAATACATTATTAAACTTCTTTGTTGAAAAATTTAATTTAAATTAAATTATCTTAGTAAATTTTTTGCTTATTTTTAAATTCAGAAGATTTTTTAAACTTTTTATTTTTCAATCTGAAATCACCGGTTTGCTTATACCAATTGTTATTATTTCTTATAGAACATATTCTGTTTTTTTTTTTTAATAATTTTACTAGGTTAATTACAAACGGACGGTATTCACGATCGGTCGGTGACATGTGGGGCAGACGATGGGTGCCTAAATTAAACGCACGCCACTAAAGTGCTGTAATGCGTAGCACGCATCGCCTTTTCCATATTATCGAGGGTTTGGATAAGATTTTAAAATTGATAATTTGAAATTTTCTTTATACTAATAATTTTCCTTTTTAGAAGAAGAAAAATGAGCATCGGGAACAACAAGATGATCAACGAATCCCATGGACGTTGGTAATACCAGAGGAACTACAGATGCGTTGCCGTTCTTTGAGGAAATGGTAACTCGTTAAGTACCTTAACTCGAATGTGACTTAAAGATATAGGAAATTATTGATTTTTAGCCTTTTCCATAATAA
Organism: Papilio protenor; assembly: GCA_029286645.1. Taxonomy (NCBI): domain Eukaryota; kingdom Metazoa; phylum Arthropoda; class Insecta; order Lepidoptera; family Papilionidae; genus Papilio; species Papilio protenor. Next base: position 1,681,053 of record JAGSMZ010000036.1, on the reverse strand, counting down.
TCTCCTACTACCTTCTCTATTCTCAAATCTACAACAGATGAGTTAAGTATATAAAGTTACTTTTTTATTATGATATTAATTAATTCTGTCAGTAATACGTAAGTCGAAATAAACACAAACAATTCCGTTACACACGTACTTAGGTTATATTGGATACTGCTATATTGCACCATCTTCAATATCTGCAGACAGCTTGCATAAATTGTCTGCAGACGTTAAAGTTTGCGACAGATCAGAGGTAAATTAATCCGAGTTTAAGAGAAGCGCAGGATCCAATTTACATAATATCATAATTTTGAATTATTGCGGTCTAGAAAAATACATACGGAAAATAGAAATCTGTTTTCGTAACATTGTTAACATTGAAATAAGATAACAATTGTCGAAAACTATTAGATACTTACACACATATATTTTTTCTTGGTATGTTGCGGATAATATAATTCATTTACCGACTTATTTAACACTAGTTGTTGCTCGCGACTCCGCCCGCGTCAAGTTAAAAAATATAGCCTATGTTACTCACTGATATTTTGAAATCGGCCCAGTAGTTTGTGAGTTATTTCAATACATACAAAACTACAAATCTTTCCTCTTTGTAACATTAGTGTAGATTGAAAAATTTCAACCCTAATGGTTTATTACTTTTTGAATTCTTTAAAAACGATTTCTATATTTAATTCCAAATCCCAATAACACTTTAAACAAATGTAACTTTCGAGTTAAATTCGTTTCACATTTAAATATAGCTTATCCCGTCTTTTATATTAGTTGTCAAGCGGACTCATTGGATTGTAACCGAGAGAAAGGACACCTGTCAAATTTTGTCGATTTACAAGAACCTCTGTCAGTTGGAACTTGTCACAACGGACTCGATTACACCGCTGGTATAATTCATAAGATATAGCGTATTGGTGAGTATACTGTAGCAATATATCTGTCTCTTTCATTGTCTGTGGAAGAAAGAGATACGAGTACTCATACAAGTGCTACAACAATTAAAAACGGTAAACAGTAGCACTATAGGAATATGAGCATTAAAACTTGGATGTGTAAGTTTTACGTATTGATATTGTTTTTGATGAAGAAATTAATTTCAGAAACTCACAATAACTTTCACCAGGCTTGTTCGGAATATTACCAAGAATATCGTCATATTTACAAAGCGCTTATCACGGATATACGTGAGAAAGTTTTCGTAACTTCATCGATAATTGTTTTATTACATTTGTGTAAATTTACTCGATGACGTTACGAATACATTCTCGCAACTGTCATGAAAATTCATGATACACCTCTATTGTTTACTGAAATACTGTTAACAAGATAACTTATTTTGAAAAATATGTGTAAGAGTGTGAAACCTGAAACTGAACTATCGTACAACTATTTAGTACCGCTTTGAATTCTATGAGCTTATATGGAGGTGTGCATACTACTCGATTGTTAGTTGTGCAACTAAACAGTTGAATTGGCTGCAAAACAATCGACAATCGCACTACAGTCAGGCGATAGTTTAGTCAAAAATGTGCTCCCGCTCTAATTCGTAATCTATAGAGTCATCATCTCCCCTGCCTCAACCTACTCCCGTAGGGTCGGCGCACCGGGTTTTCGTCCTCCAAATAACTCTATCATCCGTCATCTCAATCATCACTCCCTTTTTGATCATGTCACCTTTCACGCAATCCATCTCTCTTTTTAGGTCTACATCTACCGGTGTACCCCTCCACATTCATAACTAACTAATCTAAATCTAAATCTAAACTAAAATAAATAACTAGCGTCCTTCTTGTTACATGCGATTCATTCCTTCTCATAACATACCCATACCACGCTAACCTTTTACTCCTTATTTTCACATTTCAATTCGTAATCTATAGAGTGTTTTTTTTTTTTTTTTATAATATAAGGTGGCAAACGAGCAAGTGGCCACTTGAATCCACCGAGGAAAGCGACCGCTGCCCATAAACATCCGTAATTGAAGATGCGTTGCCTACCCTTAATTGCGGAGGAAGAGACACATATAAAGAAGACATTTTCCATTCCTATGCGTCTCCTCCACCGTCAAATCCACTTTTCCTTCCCATCTTTTCTCTTAAGAAAAAGGTGGAAAGGAAAAGGGACTAAAATTAGGCCTCCGACACCACACTCATCAGACGAAACGCGGAATTGCTCCCACTTCACGCCTGTTTTCTGTGTGGTCGTGGTATTTCACCGGGCGAGCCGGCCCATTCGTGCGAAGATGTTAAAGCGGGCTCTACCACTGTTAAATTAGTTAGTGTCATACACATAATAGAGTGGTTAATTAACGTAAATAAAAAAACAAAAAACTAAATCCGTTCTCTTATAAATTGTAGTAAGTTTCGTTTTGAAAATATACGACTGTATAACGGTCCACCTGAGCCGTTCGGAATCGTGATAAAGTTTTTGCGGTAACCCTTTTAAACCTGAAAGGCAATCCTTTGTCACTTAAATTCTGACAAGGTTATTTCTATTTAAAAAATAAAGTAAAAAGTCAAAATAACGAATGAAAGGAACACATTGGATCAAGTTAAAATAAATATTAAATAGTCAAATATCATACTAATATTATAAATGCGAAAGTTTAGTTGGATGGATGGATGGATGTTTGTTAGAGTTTGTAGCCTAAACTGCTGAACGGATGTCAATGAAATTTGGCATATATGTAGAGGATAGTCTGGAAGAACACTTAGGCTACTTGGTTTTGTTTTTTTTAATACCACGCGGACGGAGTCGCGGGCGAAAGCTAGTATAGAATAAAAGCAAATAAACTTAAAGCTCGTATATGTAGGGTCGTAATCAAGACAAACCTCTTTTAAAAGACTAGTTATGATAATTAACTGTACTAAAAAAAGCTTTTATATATGAAAATTAATTTTATCTCGATTTTAAACTCAAAATTTTAGTCAACTCAACCTAAATAATCAACAAGGCTCGTAAGCCGATATCTTACAAATACTGCGGCTACGGCGTAGGCACCTCAAATACCGCTACATCGATGGCGGGTATGCTACGATCGATCAGTTTTCGTAGCACTCGTAGTACATCGATGAAATGTCGGAATGTCTTGGTCTAATACTTGATACAGGATGTTTCTAATTTCAATTGATTATAAATCAATGTATACAACTTCATTCAAATAACGGCCAAAATAAGGTATTCTCAACTATTTATACGTGCAATTTTTACGTAATCTGTTAAATGTCATTACATGTTAAAGTAAGGGTTATAACGAAAAATGAAGGAAAAACACTAAATTAAATCCTATAAAACCAGATGGAACTCAGTCGTTAAGGCTACAATAATTAAGTTGAATCGTATATCAGTTGAATTCCTATTAATAAACTATTTTTTTTTTTCAAATTAGAACACGCTGTATATACTGTGGTATGTGGTAAACAGAACGTTTGTATCGCATGCCAGGGAATGTTCAGATGCCAAAGATGTCATACTGGTATAACATTCTTGATTGCTACAATCTCGTATTCGCCACAAAAATCTATCTACAATATTATAATAAAAAGGATTGTTAATATACACGTTTTATTAAATAATAAGGAGTGAAGACAAAGAGCTATAGAGCTATAGAGATAGAAGATTACATGTTTATTTTTAGTTGTTCCATGCCTCTATGATAATGTGGAATTAATAAATCTATATAGATTACTAGGTGTTGCTCGCGACTTCGCCCACGTGATATTAAAAAATAATAAAAATTATAGCCTATGTTACTCAAAGATAAATTACCTTTCTAACGATGAAAGAATTTTTAAAATCGGCTCAGTAGTTTTTGAGTTATTTCAATACAAACAAAAATACAAATCTTTCCTCTTTATAATATTAGTATAGACGAGCCGTTGCTCGCGACTTCGCCCGCGTGAAATTACAAATATAACCTATTACGTTCGCCCTTTTTTTCAACCTATTACCAAATAAAACGTAGTAGTAATCTACGTAATAACAGAAATCTACCGATGCAAGATTCCAAATTTCTAAGTCCGGTAGCTTGTAAGCTGATTTTTCGGTTACCTTATTGTTTGTGTTCGCGATATCTTCTAAACTATTAGTCCAATTTTAATACTGTAAATGACAGTTTTATTCTACATTAAATTCTCCTGATAACAAACGCATTTATTTGGATAAGGATTAATATTGAAACCAATAAAAGAACGCTGCAAATAGCGTTGAATTTTAAATTCATTTTGTAAACACAAAAGTGGTTATTGTAAGAAAACCGTTAAAGATAGATATATGCTATCGCGCACTTTTCTGTAGAACTTTTCAAGATCTATAATTCTTTGATACATCATTTTTATATACCTCTAACGGTTTAGGCAGCGTAAGCCGAGAAAAGTTAAAGTTTAGTGAGTTTTTAACGCCGGCGTCCCAGAAAACACGCTGTTTATTAATAGTTCCTGAACATTATTCATAATAAAATATAGCCTATGTTACTCAAAGATAAATTACCTTTTTAACGATGAAAAAATTTTTAAAATCAGCCCAGTAGTTTTTGAGTTATTTCAATACATACAAAAATACAAAAATACAAAAATACAAAAATACAAAAATACAAATCTTTCCTCTTTATAATATTAGTATAGATAAGGAGTGAAGACAAAGAGCTATAGAGCTATAGAGATAGAAGATTATATATTGATTTTTCGTTTTTCCAGCGTTTTCAATGCGGAATTAATAAATCTATATAGCCTATGTTATTCATAGATAAAGTAGCTTTCTAATGTGTTTAAAAAAATTGAAATCGGATCAGTAGTTTTGGAGTTTATTTGTTACATAAAAAAATATAATTCTCGATATCCAAAACTAGCTGTTTCTCGTGACTTCGTCCGCGTGAAATTAAAAAAATAGTAAAAATTAAAGTCTATGTTACTCAGTGATAACGTAGCTTTTTAATGATGCAGGATTTTTTGAATCGAACCAGTACTTTTTGAATTATTACAATACATACAAAAATACAAACCTTTTATCTTGATATTAATAGTATAGATTATATTAGTATTGTTGATAGATATATAAATACGAAAAATCAAAATAGTTTGATTTTACTGTTTTGTTTAAAAAAAAAACTTTTTATTTGCAGTCGACGACTCCCTCTTTATAACACCAGCCTCGTCTCTCTGCTTAGTACCGTCAGTTAACGCGTGACGTCATGAATCACAACGCTGTGTTCGAGTAATTACTGACATTTACTTGACCTTTCCACTGTTCACATGTACTTTAAAAATGTTGGTCATCATTCTTGAATAAGAAAGAGACAATTATGTCATCGAATGGGTCATATGACATGACTTTATGCAATTGCGATTAAACGATAAATAATTTTATCATTATTGATTCTTACAGAATATGTTGATAAAAAAACAATTATTTTACAATGTTGCTAGTTCTTATCAAGGATTTATTATTATATACTAGTCTTAAATCGTATTTCATATTATCTATAGACTTTTGAAGTTAATCGAAATGATTTTTTTTATTTGTTTTAGCATTTGGTTGTGTTGATATACGAAAGATGTTTCGGCTTCTATTTATTAGTTTGTTTTGTTTTACATTTGTGTGCTGTCAAACCGGTATGTTCATATTTTTGTTTTTGTTAATAATGTAAACACACACATAACCAAGAAGCATCCAAACCTGACTTGTCTCACACACAGTAAATAAGAGCTGATGTGCGATTGCGATTGTCAATTGTTTCGCAGCCTATTCAACTGTTTAGTTACACACCTAAAAATCGAGTAGTGTGCGCGCCTCCATATAAGCTCATAGGAATCAAAGCGCGACGAAACAGTTGTGAGATAGTTTAGTCAAACGCGTGCGCGCGATCTAAGCCTTGATTCCTTTAACTAGTCCTCAAATTCAAGGATATCTACACACACAGAATTAATTGTTACTTAAAACTGTGGCTGCAGTTTTAAATGCTTAGTAACCATATTAATAACACAATTTTCTTTCAGTAAACAACGTGCGTCTAATAGAGCCAATACCGTATATGGTTAAAGTGATCACAGAGACAGTCCAACGGCTTGAAGATGCTGAATGGTGTAGCTTGAAAGTACCTGACGTCGTTGTTAATATGAAGTAAGATAAAGTATTATAAGATCCAAAATGTATGGTGGTTATGCTAATATTAGACAGAGCTGAAAGCGCGCATGAGTGTGCCTCGATCTCACCGATAGATAAAATTGTGTTTTACGCAGCGTTTGTGCAATGTTTCGAGTAGTCACAAAGTTTGGATGCGACTATACTAGTCTATGCAACATTGATCACCTTAATAAAGATTAAACTTAAAGAAGTGTTTGAAAAGAACTTCAATGTCATAAATTAACAACTGTCTTCCAAATGGAAGAGATTATTTAACTATTCTTTTGTTTTACAGCGAAGTAATATTCGGCTCACCTGTCACGGGTACAGTCAAGTACAAAAACGGTTTCGTGGTTGCAATTCGTCATGTCGACATCCTGCAACATAGTCTCGGTCAAGTATGGAGGTTCGATAGAGTTCAGAATATCACTACAGTTGAGGTCACCGGTACTTTAAGGTTTAGTGACGTCACAATAGGCTTTGATGTGGAGACAACGATAGACGGAGCTGTTAAGCGGTACACTGCAGAACTAATAGTGCCGCTTGTGACGTTCGATATGCGTGTAAGTATTTTTTACGTGTTAATTAAAATTACATAGATGACGCTGTAACAAGTTAATGCGTTTTGTATTGCAGGTTTTTTTTTATCAACATCTACAGACTCTTGGTCCGTACTCTTTTTTGCACAGTTTTTTGTTTTTCTTTTTTTTTTGGTTGCGTAATCCTTATTACATTAATGAGTTCCTTTTTTTATTAATTTTTTTTATCATTTTTTGTTCTTTTCTTTTTTTTCATTATAATAATGGAATGTATTACAGGTTATAAGAGACATGTTCACTGAGAATATCAACGTGACAGTTGTACCTCTCGCTGTCACCAGAAATAGAGTTAAAATGGACTTTTTGCCGGTAGATGACCTCACAGATGTCTTCTCTAATTTGGTGAGAATTAACTTAAATCATTATCAGTATACGTTCCCATTGGTTAGGAGTACTAAGGGTGACTAGACGATAGTCAACACGGTAACCCAGTGATGGTTGACTTCACACGTATCTTTGAATTTTCAAGATAAATGCTGGTTGTTTTACCATGTTTTCCTTCCCCGTAACTTCGAGTAACTTCATTATTAACTTAATCATACTTACTAATATGATAAATGCGAAAGTTTAGATGGATGGATGTTTTTTAGAGTTTGTAGCCTAAACGGCTGAACGGATTTCGATTAAATTTGGTATAGATGTAGACGATAGTATGGAAGAACACATAAGCTACTCGCATTTGTTTTTTTTTAATTCCACGCGGACGGAGTCGCAGGCGAAAGCTAGTATCATAACATTCTCTACATTGAGTATTCGTAATCATCGTCAAAGGCACTTTATCCAAATAAGCCTGCAATTAGTTAAGAAATTTTTTCCATGTATGTTAACTTTGAGCTTTTTGTTTCCAGCTTTAATAAACTATATGTATTTCAGTTTACCTTCAACTCAATATCTGAAGCTGCGATCGTATGGGCTTCCGACTTCCTGAGACCATTTGCCCTCAACGCAGTCGAGAATGTTGTCGATTATCCCGAGATTTGCTATGATTGTCCAGTTTCGTAAATAAATCTCAAAACTTTTTTTTTATTTTTATTTAAACATTTTGCCAAACACCAATCTGTTAACATAGTTAAAGATTATCAACTACACTTATTTATTGTAGTGTCTTTTTAGTGTATTTTGGAAATCTATACAAAGGCACTTAGTTTTTTATTTTTAATAGGAAAAACGGGCAAACTTAGTTATTGTTTTACAAGTGTTTTTCTAAGTTTAGAATGTAATTCCATATTTTCTTTGTAATATATTGATTCTCTTATTAATATAATTATAATTAATATAGCTTCGTAGGCTACAATATCAAAATCTTATCTGATAATAAAATAATTTGTGTATTAATTTATCATAATAATGAATTGATTTTATCGTCATTAGATATAGTGAGTACTGTAAGAATATAATGATCAGTTCAATTAATATTTGAAATCATGGAATTAACAACAATTTTGTTCGCCTTTGTAATAATTGCCGCAGTAAGTGGTACAAGTCATAGAGCAGGTGAGTGTGAACATTTTGCGAGTACATCAGTTTTCCTACTTTTATTAAATTGTCTACATTTAAAAATGTATTAAACTAGTAATTCGCCTTGTTACTATGATTTACGTCTGCCTTTTGTGTAGTTTTTGATAATTTAATTCAGACTCCGTTAAGTGCAATAATCATACTAATATTATAAATGCGAAAGTTTAGATGGATGGATGGATGTTTGTTAGAGTTTGTAGCCTTAACGGCTGAACGGATTTCGTTGAAATTTGGCATAGATGTCGAGGATAGTCTGGAAGAATACATAGGCTATTCAATTATGTTCTTTTTATTCTCCTCGGTCGGAGTCGCGGGCGAAAGCTAGTATTATAATATTAATTGTCTTTTTGAGAATAAAGTGTGTAAACCTTGACCAATAAAAAGTTATGTAAAAAAATGTTTTATGTTATAATTTTTTTTTGTCAAAGATTAAAATTTTGATGCCTTTTTTTAACGTTAAAATTGTTTGATTCTTTTTCACAGCTCGGTCACCACGCTTGGTTGGTGGAAATGAATATTTCCTGAATGCTATGCAAGATATGGCATTCGAATTGGAAAAATATGGATGGTGGAATTTAAAAATGTTAGATGTCTCGCAGACGCTAAAGTAAGTATACCACCACACAGAAAACAGGCGTAAAGTGGAAGCAATTCCGCGTTTCGTCTGATGAGTGTGGTGCCGGAGGCCTAATTTTAGTCCCTTTCCCTTTCCACCCTTTTCTTAAGAGGAAAGGATGGGAAGGAAAAGTGGATTTGACGGAGGAGACGCAGACGAAGGGGAAATGTCCTCTTTATGTGCGTCTCCTCCTCCGTCAATTAAGGGTAAGCAACTTATCTGCAATTGCGGATGTTTATGGGCAGCGGTCGCTTTCCATTTCGGTGGATTCAGGTGGCCGCTTGCTCCTTTGCCACCTTATATTATATAAAAAAAAGTATATAGCTTAATATGAGAATCTTATATCAATAATTTTTAACGAATATATTATTTGAAAACTGTTTGATTATTCTGTTCAGTAGCAAATTGAATTAAATCGCTCATTTTGATATCATACAAATATTATAAATGCGAATGTTTGAATGGATAGATGGATAGATGGATGTTTGTTAGCGTTTGTAGCCTAAACGGGTATACGGATTTTGATGAAATTTGGTAGATGTAGAGATAGTCTGGAAGAACACATAACTCTTTATTGTTTTTTTAATATCACGCGTACGGAGTCGCGGGCGAAAGCTAGTAAAACATAAAATCAACAAGAACTTTAATCAGTTACTTTGCTGATATTCTTATTTTGATAACAGACATTTAAAATAATTGTTTAAACTTTTTTGTACCCAGTGAAATCATGTCAATACTTCTGTTAAAAATTAACTACATTTTCATTGTACACTTCAGCGAACAAATGTACAACTGGCACGTGTCCGGTACAGTCAACTACACAAATGGTTTCGTCGTGTCTATAGAAAAGATTGACCTATCCGATATTACCTCGTTGATGACCAGTAGAACAGTTAACGGTACACTGGAATGGCACGGCAGTGTCAGAGGTCATGTCAACCTCAGAGATGTACGCGTTGGTTTTGACGTCATAGTCAATCTAGACGGTCAACCAGAACAGATATATACCGGAGTTTTTACTCACTCTTTGATAAGGATTCTTTGTACGGTAAGTCACTAAATGCTACTATTCGTATAAATTAGACCATAATCTGATCTTACGCTGTATGAAAATCTTCGTATTGATTGAAAGCATTATAGAAAACCTAATAGTTACTAGACGTGTAGTTCAATAATGAATAGATATTCAAAATATATATAGAGGAGGCATAGTTGACACTTTACTTGAAACATTTTTCACATGATCCTTACTAAAGCTATTCGTTAATAAGCTCAAAACCGCGTGTCTATATAATTAATTGTATTTAAATTAATAACCTACCAATTGAGGTGTCATTAAATAATATGTAAATGTTTATATTTTATTTTTAGACACTGTTTATTTTATTTTATAACAATAGATGGAGCTTATCATAATTTTCTAAAATGTTTCATTACATGTCAATACAAGGACACGAGGTGGCAACTTGACAATATAGTACCATTCAGAGAAAGTACCGGTGAAAATTGTTCACTATGCCCAGTCTATATATTTCTTAAATGTCTTAGTATTTTTTTACAATGATCGGCAGACCCTCTCGGGGGCCCTTGGCCCTTGTGCCTAGTCACTCCATGGAGCGTCCACCGAAGCGACCTAAGAGCTCGGTGGTCTCCCAATCCGGTAATAATAACGAAGTAACGGCTCGTGCCGAGGCTCTCGGGAGCCCTCGAGCTTAGTCACTCATAAACGAGGTTTAGACTAAGCGCCATCTGTGCTCGGCCACCTCAAGCCCGATGAATCTGTAAATGCCTCTTCAAGGCAAACAGTGGCCATTCAGTCACAAAAAAAAAGATCGGCAGAGCCTTAATTCTTATACTGTTGCAGATCAGTAAAAACATGAACGACAAACAAAAGACTGTGTCTGCGCAGACGGCTAACTTGAGCGCAGGCAGTGGCGTCCGAATGATTTATCTACCAGCAAACCATGTCACACAAGTTTTATCTAGACGGGTGAGAATCTTTTTGATCTTAGTAGGGGCCTAACCTTCAGTAATCCCAATGAACTTATCGCTCACGTAGCATACATCTCTAGAACTGTTCCAAAGCGAATCGTAATTTGTTTTATTTATAATGGACTAGCTTTCGCCCGCGATTTCGACCGCGTGGAAATAAAAAAAAGTAAGTAGATGTGTTCTTCCAGACTATCCTCTACATTTATGGAAAATTTCATAGAGACTCGTTAAGCCGTTTAACTACACACTCTAACAAACATACATCCATCCATGTAGACTCGCATTTCTAATATTAGGAAGGATAAGAATTAGTAAGATTTATTTCGTCGTCATTGTCGCTCCGATGACTACGTGGCGATCAAAGAGTTAATGATGTAATATTGTTCAATTCTTGGGCGGAAAGGGCTGATCATGATTAATCATGATTAACATCTCAAGGGTAATATGTTTTATTTTTCTTCCAGTATCTACCCCGTAACAACTGGGACAGCGTTAGCAGTTGGTGTAGAGACATTATACAGCCAACACTTCATAAAGTGGCTGATAAAATGCAATATCCAAGTGTCTGTTTTGCTTGTTAATATTATCATCTTGATAAAACTTGTTTATTCAGTAAATTCTTCAATTTTAAAAACGCGCCATCTATCGTAAAAATAAAGCACTACTATGAAATAGCAAATTGTTTTTAAGAACTGGAGTCATAACTAGATGGCGCTTTTCAAAATAAATGATGTATTGCACGATGTTTGCAGAAAATTCAAACACAAATTGAAATATACCAATTGTTATGTTCACTTTGCTCTTGTTTAAATTACTGATTGTGGTATTAAAGTGACTGTTTTTTAAAATACCGTACAATTAAGATCAATTCAAATTAAAAATTATACATTTATTATGTCATTTATGTCTAAACTTTGTATGAAATAGCTTTCTATAAGATTTAATTTTTTCTTTCTATAAGATAACATTTTTATAGTAATACGTTTAGCAGAATAATTAAAATATAAAAAGTGACATCTATTATTTCTATATATTATTCATTAAAACAAACTTTAATTCAATAAAAAATATTTGGATCATAACAAAAGATGGCGCTGTTAAAGAAAAGTCGCCCAATCGTGTCTCATTTGTTTTCTTTTAGAAAATAAACTACAAAATCATAAAACAATAAAAGAAATATTTTAATTTATTTCAGCAGCATTTTATTACAACGATCACTTCTTGTATCAACATTACAACCTTTACAATAATACATTCGCATCAGATAATCTCTCAATAAAACATTCAAAAAATTATTACACTCTTTAACATTATTTACAAAAATACATATTTACAGCGGAACTTCACTAACATAATAAATTAAATAAGGACGTGAATTCTCGTCTTTTTTATTAAGGTCCATAAACACTACAATATTCACGACGGGCAACGTGTGATAACGCAGGAACGAATATTATAATTTCATTATTATTTTATCCTTTATTATGCTTCTTAGATTGATTATGTCAAAATAAATTTAACATTAACTATTGTTAATAATAAACCAATATTGTCAGATAAATCAAAACCTCACAATTCTCTTCACTCTTTCTAAACAGAAATGAAGTATAAGGAAGAGAATTAAAAATAAGCCTTAGAGCCTGTCCCACCAAATTGTAAATTGTCTGATAACAATCGAACGTGTAAAATATGTGATGGAAATATCGGATATTGTTCCCTTATCTGACAGTGACGTCATTTTTAAGCTATCTGAGTCTCTATCAGCCAGTGTTGGGACAACGTGACGTTACTACGTTACCACATGTCGCCTGAGGTCGCCAGTCCTACACTAGTATCACACGGCGGGCCGGGCGGCTACACGAGCACGGTGAGCCGCTCGGGCGGCGGGTGGCGCGCGGGGGGAGGCTCGGGGGGAGGGAGCGCGCGTTTCGTCAGCTCCTTGTCCCGCGGCGGTGTGTTATTACGCGCGTCTGCATTCTGTGCTTTGTACAGTGAGTGCGCGCGGGGCAATTCCTCTGCTGGACGATCATCGCGCAAAGGATTCGCGTATCGACGTAGATTCTCTTCATTCTGTAAATTATTCGACTTCTCCTCGTCGCGTCTTCTCAGACGTTCCGCTGCAGCGGCGACTGCTGCAGATCGTCTTCTGTAGATGAACAGAGCTAGGGCTGCCCCAGCTGCGATCAAGAGAAGTGATACAACAGCTGCTAGGGCGATGAGGGCAGCGGATGAGGAGCTGGCTTCAGCCACGGGCGGCGGCGAGGACGCATGCACGACCCGCAGGCGTAGCGCAGCGCCGAGCAACGCGTGCTGCGCCAGACGCCGCCTGGATACAAGCTCGCTCAGAGCTCTCACGGCCGCCGCTAATGCACCGGCGTCTGTCTCGCTAGAACCCATGTCACCTTCAGCTCCTTCTTCTTCACCCGCCCACTGTAATAATACACATAAATATTAACTTTTGACTTTATCGACTTTAGTTAAATAAATTGGAATAGATTAATAAATTACCAAGGCAAGATCCAAGGCATCGTCATCATCAGGTGCGAGATCACAGAGTAGAGCGAGAGGGGGCGCGGGCGGCGATCTCGCAGCTAATGCTGCGGCCAAGGCACGCCTCAAGGCTGCGCAGGCACGTTCAACGTGCGCGCCGCGCGACAGTCGCTCTCTCGCTAGGCGGAGCTCCGCCCGCGCGCAACCCGCTGGCGGAGCTCCCCTAGCGCCGGGCCAGCAAGTCGCAGGCGCGGGTAGCGCAGGCGGCTCCACTCGCCTACCAGCTACGCGTCTGCATTCACCGAGTGGTGCACACGGAGGACGAAGGCAAAGAGCAGGCGCCGCTGGTACGCAAACCTGGTAACAAGAAACAAAATATAAGCTCTGATATGAAGGTTATGAATAAAATTTTCTTGTTTTTGGGCATATATTCACCTCATCTGTGCGGCAGGGTTGCGCACCCGGCGCAAGGCAGTCCGGCAAGCCACACCAGAGACGAGTGCAGGCTGGTGCCCCAGCGGCACAACGACACGCGTTGCATCCCCACCACCACGTGCCATTGTCCGCGCCGCACACCGCTGGCGCTGTGTCTACGTCCGTACCCTCTATACCTAATCCGGCGATCACTGAAATAATAACTTATCGTTAGAAAGACAGATTGTAAATGCAACGAAAAAGGAAAGAACAATACTACTTACTTTCTAAGCAATGGCGTGCTAGCCTAGCTGGTGGCGGAGGGCAGACACATCTCGCTCCCCGCTCCGCATCAGAGGCGCAGGTGGCGGGCGCAGGGCAGGCCGGCTCACAGGCAGCTTCCCCGCATTCAGCGCCTGTCCACCCCGCAGGGCACTCGCAGGTCCACCACCCCGCGCCCCCCACGCATCGACCACCGTTACGACAGGGGCTCGAGGCACAACCGTCGACCGCCCGCTCGCATCTAGTCCCAGTCCAACCTTCGCGGCACACACATGCCCAACCAGATGGCACAGCCGCCTGGATACAAGAACCTCCGTGTGCGCAAGCGCAGCTGGTAGTCGGTGGCGGAGCTAACGGAACGATAGGAGAGGGGACAGTAGGCGGAGCTAGTGGAACTATGGGTGTTTCACACGATGGCCCTGCCCACCCTGCGGGACAAGTGCATCTCCAAACGCCAGGCTCTTTGATGCAAGTGCCGCCGTTGGCGCAAAGTCCCTCGCAGCGATCGCGTTCCTCCAGGCGTACAGAACAAGTTTCACCTGCAATATACGTCAAAATTTAGCGTCAACCCTAATATTCTCCACATAGAAATAGAACCGACGAAAGAAATCGCAATAACCTTAGTATAAATCTACTGACAAAGTACTGCAGATAAACAGAGTAACAAACTTATAGACATACCTGTCCATCCCTCTCGACAAACGCAAGCGAAGCCGTTGGTCTTGGCGATGCAAGTGGCGTTGTTTCGGCAAGGATTGGCGGTGCACTCGTCTACTTCTGAAAGCAGATAAAGTGCTTAAGTTAAACTTTGTGAACAGTTAGATGAGATCAATAACCACAAAAATAAGATCAAGCCAGATGTGAAATAACCAGAGGACTACGTAGAGGATTTTTTTTTTTTTTATAATATAAGGTGGCAAACGAGCAAGCGGCCACCTGAATCCACCGAAATGGAAAACGACCCCTGCCCATAAACATCCGCAATTGCAGATGCGTTGCCTACCCTTAATTGACGGAGGAGGAGATGCACATAAAGAGGACATTTCCCCTTCCTTTGCGTCTCCTCCACCGTCAAATCCACTTTTCCTTCCCATCCTTTCCTCTTAAGAAAAGGGTGGAAAGGGAAAGGGACTAAAATTAGGCCTCCGGCACCGGATGTACATAAAGAAGCAGTACTCACGGTCCCTGGCGGCACGCTGCGTGCAGTTCTTGCCAGTCCAGCCGGGCGCGCAGTGGCAGTAGTAGTCACTCTGCGCTGTGTAACACGGTGCTCCGTTAGCACACGGTGACCCCGCACAATGGTCTCTGTCGTCCTATACAAGCAACAATGTTTCAGTTATACCAAAGTTACAAAAGAATAATCGAAGTCGTATGCGTAGTTTTTAAAGTTTTACTTTTAGGTTGTCCCGTCACCTTAATTTAAATGAACATGACCCGTGTGTTTTCAATGTTCTCATAAAAAATCAAATAAAACACGGCTTACATTTAAAACTCACCCGGCAGTAACGTCCAAAACAGGAAGGTAGCTAGAAGCAGAAGTTTGTTAGTGTGTTAGTGCAAATGGTTATTAATTATAGCCAGAAAAATGTGACACATGCAAACCGTTAAGTTGGATATAATACTCGTACACTTATAAGGAATTTTTAGAGCGTGAGCACACCTGAAACTAAACTATCGCACAACTGTTTAGTCTCTCTTTGATTCCTATGAATTGGCTGGGAAACAATCGACAATCGCACAACAGTTG
Source organism: Papilio protenor (assembly GCA_029286645.1). Taxonomy (NCBI): domain Eukaryota; kingdom Metazoa; phylum Arthropoda; class Insecta; order Lepidoptera; family Papilionidae; genus Papilio; species Papilio protenor. The sequence continues at coordinate 1,665,275 of JAGSMZ010000036.1, read as the reverse complement.
TGATCGTTTAGTTATAGATGTGCGTCCGCTTTTAAATAAATGTAAGATTGTTATCGTTTGAAATATAAGAGTATGTTAAAAATGAAGAAATTATAAACTGAAATATTATAAATGGGATCTTGTTAGCTGGAAATTGAATTATTATAATATAATTAGCCAAAGCACATGAGAAAACTTCAACGTCCAAATTAAGATAAATAGAAAAGAATATAAAAGATAATTAATAAGAGAAGTGAAAGGCAACGGAAGCTTATATGATACTAGTATTATAAAGAGGAAAGATTTGTGTTTTCGTACTTTTGTATGTATAACTCAAAATCTACGAGGCCAATTTTAAAAATTCTTTCACCTTTAGAAAGGTAATTATTCTGTGAGTAATATATGTTATATATAATGTAAACTAGTTAAACTAAACATCATATCACACCTCACAATCCGTTCCAGAGAATCCAACAGGACAAATACAGCGATAGGCATCTAGAAGATCGACACACTCGCCACCATTCCTACAAGGACGGGAGGCACAATCGTCTACATCTCTCGCGCAAGTCCGTCCCGCGTAGCCAGCTGCGCAAGCGCAATGAAAGTCGTCAACTAAATCGATGCACGTCGCTCCATTTAGGCATTGCCCCGTACAGTCGTCCACGTTCACCTCGCAGTCCCTCCCTGTCCACCCCGCGAGGCAAGCGCACGCGTAACTTCCAGCTGTATTGTTACACGCGGCCGCGTTTACACAAGGACCAAGGTTACCTTCTGCGGTGTTATTCTCACCGGTTTCTGCGCATTCGTCGACATCTGCAGAAATAGAATATTCAAAATTAAACAAATATAATATTTAAATTTCACAAAATAGTTTCTTATCAATCTCCCCTACATTATCCTACTCCCGTAGGGTTTTGGCTAACCGGGTTTTCGTCCTCCAAATAGCTCTATCATCCGTCATCTCAGTCATCACTCCCTTCTTGACCATGTCACCTTTCACGCAATCCATCCATCTCTTTCTTAAGAATTAATTTTTATACAAAACCCAACTCACTCTCCTCTCCTTCAAAACAACTAGAAACTAGGGTAAATCTTCTTTAAAAACAAAGATTTAGTCTGTTATGACGAAATTACACTGGTCTAACTTCTACTAGAAAATTAATTACAATACTCACCATCAGTACAAGTAGGTCCAGTCCAGCCAGTAGTACATTCACAAGAGAAAGCGTTAAGCCTGTCACGGCAAAGTCCGCCATTTCTACATGGAGAACTAGCGCAGTCGTCTACATCCGCATCACACAGCTTCCCTGTCCATCCTGGCTCGCAGCCGCAGACAAACCCAGGAGGTGAAGACGATAGTGCACAGGAACCATGTGCGCAGGGCTGGGGCGCACAGGGATTGTCCACCCTTTCACAATCGACTCCAGAGAAGCCCTCAGCACACGTACAAAGGTACTGGTCTGGTGCAGTGTTCTCGCAGGTACCGCCATGTTGGCAAGGCTCGTGGGTACCGCAGTAGTTGAGATCTGTAAATGTACGATTATTTTAAACATTGTAACGATTTTTGTATATATTGAAATAACGTGCCGATTTACTAAATTAATGATTTAAAATTTGAAATACTGTGCCGATTTCAAAAATTCTTTCAACTTTCAATGTTAAAATGCTACTTTTTATATTTGAGCAACGTATACTATAATTTCTTTTGTTTTTTTAAACACCACGTGGACGTGAGCAACAGTTCTACGAGTAAATATACTTAAATATGGTACTATAGTACTATTCAATAAAATAGTGAGTGAGTAGAAAACAATAAGAAAGCCGCAACAGCAACCAATATTTCGTATATTTGATTGTTTGCTAAACGCAAACTATTTCTCCAAAAACTTTCTTTATGTAGAAAGAGGATAAGGGATAGTTTTAAGTAAACTTGCAGAAAAATATTTATCCGTGGACCTTACATTCAGGTTATAACACTTCTATAGCTCGTCTTTTAACGGCACAGCGCCATCTATTGGGGACTTTTGAAACTACTCTGATATATGCAATACATTTTCTGCATTTTAAAAATCCAAGATTTTGTAGTAAATACTTGTAAAATTGTGTATACCTTGGTCACAGAGGATGCCTCCCCAGTTGGTATCGCAAGTGCAGTCCCAGGAGGAACCGTTGCAGTAGCCGTGCTTGCAGCCTGGGTACGGCTGGCACTGAGAGCATAGCTCGCCGCGCCAACCCGGACGACAACTGTAACAAGATAATATAATGATAACAGGCTAACAAGTTAAGCAGGCTATAAAAATGTTAGCTTCGAATGTTAAGTCCGATATACTGGTGAAACCATGATTTTTATTAGGGCAACGGGAGAATGGGTAAGGAATTTTTAATAAATTTTAGAGATTGGTTCCTTTTATAGTTGTGTATAAAGATAGAAATATTTTTTAAAGTATTAGGATTAGAAACGTGTAAAAACATACTCGCAATCTCCTGGATGATCGCAACGTCCGTGCGTCGGATGACATCCCTCCTTGCACACAGCTAAAAATAATCAAGTACATATTAGAAATAAATCAAATATTATATAAATCTATACTATATAGACTAATCTATACTAATATTATAAAGAGGAAAGATTTGTATTTTTGTATGTATTGAAATAGCTCAAAAACTACTGGGCCGATTTCAATTCTTTCACCGTTAGAAAGGTAATTTATCTGCGAGCAACATAGACTATATTTTATTATCTTTTAATACCACGGGATCGAAGTCGCGAGCAACAGCTAGTATAAAATAAAATGCTCAAGATAAAAGGTAGATATGAACTTTTGAAGTTCAGGAGCTTTTATGTACGGCTTTAAAGTTTTAAGACAAAAAACGCAAGCTACTTACGTTTCTCACAATTATCTCCTTGCCATCCAGGTAGACATCTCTTATCACCTTCCGACGAGCAGGAGTAGTGTCCAAATTTGTCATCTCGTGGCCGACAGAAAGTAGTGCAAGTTGTATTGTAATAGTTCGCTTGACAGGTCACTCGGACACGGTAAGCTACCGCTGCGGCCGCGCCGGCGTGACGTAACGCATGCCATTCCTCCCCCGGCTCTACTATACCTGACCACCAAGCCTCCTCTATAAGTCCTGTTTCTTCTGAAAACAAATGAAAACAACAATAAGGTCACTGACTTTATAAATGGAGAGGCTATAAGCAGTTCTGTTTTGTGCCTCTTTGTTTTTGGACATTAAAAATGATGGTTGCGGTTCGATCAGTGGTCAGGATTCGAACTAATAATATACAATTAACTATCAGGAATATCAAAATAAAACTATAATTTCTAAGCAATGATCTATACATCTATACAGATAATTGATTATGATTTATAACGTAGAATCATACACATAACTTCGCGTGTCAGTTACAACAGTCTTGGATAGTTGCATGTTTGCACCAAGAGATGGCGCTACTTTACTTGTATTTGAAATTTCAAAACCGTTTGAGTTTGTTAAAAAAAATTAAGATAAAATATTGCTACACGATATAAAAAGTGTAATACTAATTTAATCATGAAATTTTGAGTAAGAAATTGTTAAAGTATTTAAATAACATGTGGGACTGAAACCAGTCTAAATAAATTATTTTATTATTTTTATGGAAATTTAATAATATTTACCTGGATCTGTGTAATTGAAGTCATCGTAGGCTTGTAAGATTAATGTAAACGAACGCTGTAAATAAAAAAAAATGATGTTAACAAAACTAAGGGCTGTCACAGTAAATTCAAATATATTTTGATATCAATCATCTAACATTTTTTACAAAATTTCAATATATAAATAACTTTGTCATTATTATTTTAACATACATATTTTGGGTATTCAATTTCATAAATATTATAGACCAATGTTCTATGACAATAAACGAAGGGGTTATAAAATAAAGTTTGTTATCTCATAATTTTATACAAACACTCACAGTCCATCTAAAAGAGAACGGCAGCGCTAATGTGTAAAGAGGATCAGCTAGCGTAAACGAATCCGTTCCCAGCACAGGAGAAGCTGCTCGTCCAAATGAGCAAGCGCCAGGAGCTGCAGCCGATTGGTATTCCTTGAGGCAAAGAGCGAAGCGAGTGCGACAGGCTCGCGCACAGCCTGCTGCCCCTGGTGTAGCGCCCCCGCAGCACCCGCCTGATGCTAGCTGCAGACGGTAGTTGGAGAACTCGAGGATCTGCAGCTCGAACACGCCCGCCCCCGCCGCGCACTGCAAGACAAATGACAGTAGATTACTGATTGATAGAAATCATAGATTCATAACCTATAAATTGTGTGATACATAAAACAACGTCTAATCAAGAGTCGTATTTTAAATGTAATTTGGTTTTTTAGACAACAATGAGGAAAATAACATCAATCAAAAGATTTGGGAGACCTTTTTTTCCCTCACTTTGTGTTTCGGATTATAGATACACTAGCTTTCGCCCGAACTTTTTCGAAAAGTGTTATCGAAAACCATACTAAGGTTCAACACTGTTGAAGTTAACACCCATCTACACTAGATGGCGCTACGTGACACAAAACTAACTTTAAACAACTTTTTACTTCAAAAATAGAACCTCCAACACCTCAATTAAGATTTAAACAAATGATATGATTAGGAAATAAACGATAACTTGATAGTCCAATAAAGTTAATTAAATATTGAATATTAAAACTAAGCTCAAATTTCTATGATAACCATATTTATATTAAATCAACACGATCCAATTTCATTTTAAGTTTTATCGCTTTAACAAACGTAATAATATCTTACGACCTCATTATTCAAGAATGGTTAGGGTATGGATTTTACCTAAATTATTGACATTTCGAAATTCGATATACATTTTTTCACGTTTGTATGTTCATCCTTTACGTGTTTTTAAACAACTGAACAGATTTTAAATTATATTTTGGTAGGATTTTTCAAAAATTCCGAAGCAGGTTTGTATCTTAAAAAAATTTTTTTTTAATTAAATCTATTGCACGCACTATGATATTTTCAATTTGTCAAGTAAATATATGATTTATTCATCTAATTCCTAAATAATTAATTATTAATTCAATGAATAAATTAACTGAAATAAAATACTATTAGATTAATCACAAACAGTGACAAAATTTGTGATTATTCAGAAAAAATATATATCGAGTTACAAAACGGTATATAAAAGTAATAACGTAAATTTAATTAATATTTAATAGTCTATATTTACATTAACATAAGCATATTTTATTATCTTATCCATCTATCTTCTGTAACACAAAATAATTTTGATTTTGCATTAATTAAAAACCATAATTTAATTCTGAATCTAGGTTATGAATTTTTTTTTATACTATAAGGTGGAAAACGAGCAAGCGGCCACCTAAATCCGCCAAAATGGCGAAGTGACCGCTGCCCATAGACACCCGCAATTGCAGATGCGTTGCCTAACCTAAATCGACGGAGGAGCAGACATAAAGAGGATATTTCCCCTCCTATGCGTCCCCTCCACCGTCAAATCCATTTTCCCATCCAATCCTTTCCTTATAAGAAAAGGGTGGAACGGGAAAGGGACAAAAATTGGGCCGCCGAATTAAATCAAGAACGGTGTATTATCGTTAAAATAATATGCTTTTAAACTAGAAATGGCAATGGAAACCTACGGTTAAGTTAAGGTGTTTACGTATTTAACATAAACAGAGCAAACCGTTTAAAACATTAGAGTATTTACATCCTGTTTATTTACTACCTTAAGTACACAACATAGTTATTACTTAGAACCGCAAACACTTGGCCCCCACTTTGTCTAATAGGCGGCTAATTCCAATACAAAAGGCTAGTGAATGTACAATCGCGCACATAAGCGTTGAACTCTAATGCATTGAACTAAAGTTCAAGTTAGAATTTTGTACGCGAGTGTACCGGAGAATGGCAAGCTCCGCCTTGTAAGCGACACGCCTATTACCTTTGTAACCGCCTATCTGCTTCAGAAGCTTTCACGCAGATTACATCGACGCTAAGCTTTCGGCTTGAGCTTTTGCGGTCGCGAAACGCTGATAGTAACTTTGCTTTTATAGACATGAATGATTGTGCTTAGTTTTCGGTTTATTTTTTTTTATTTAAATATGTCATCTTAAAACACTAATTAGCTGTTATTGGCTTATAGTTTTTGTTAATTTCCCGCATAACATTTTTTTCCAATTCATACACCCCCAAATAAAATAGCGTGAAAACATATACCCTATAGACTTTCGTAAGTATAAGGCTTTTTATTAAAAAAATAGAGTTATTTAAAACATACTGTGATTGCTGGCATCCTGCATAACAAAGAAGTGTGAGGATATTCTTCACTCTTTTTAGAGTTTACTGTACGAGCTTCTACGCGAGTAGCCTGTGGGCGAGCTACAAGCAAAAATCCTACAACACCCTTCGCGTTCAGTACAATAATGCTTTCAGAGTGCTGTTGGGGCTGCCTCGATTCTGCAGCGCATCAGGGATGTTTGCAGAAGCGCGCGTCGATTGCTTCTATGCCACTATGCGCAAAAGATGCGCATCCCTGGTGCGCAGGGTGCGAGCCAGCCCCAATACCATTCTACATATGATTGCCAGCAGACTGGATTGTAGATATATCAATCACTGTATAAAGCTACACGTGGCAGGCGATAATTGTACATTTTAGAATAACATTTGGATGTATGTGTGACTAACAAAAGTATTAAGTTTTTTTCTGTTACTAACAAACTATGAGCACAAAAAATGTAGCTTGAAATAAATTTTATTATTATTATTAATATTTTCTATTATTTACAATTATTTATACGCAAACGACTTTATAAGTTCCATGTAAAATTAAAATGTTGTCTAGATACTTATTTAAAACGCACCATACTATGTGTAACTTACAATAAAATACCATTTCTTACAGTTTTTACATATCTTTAGATATTCACGAACTGCACGTATACAGTTTTTATGGTTGCCCTAATTAAGTTCACTGAAATGGCTACATATTTACATTTAAGAATAGAATCGTAACCGAAAACATAAATCGATTCATAATCGATCATAATTGATTGTAAAACATCGATCATATAGCAATCGTGAATGTCAATGGCCATGTGTCATCGGCCCGCGCAGACGCCGACTCGATACGGTTTTCAGTGTGAATATTAATCGAGTATTTACATCGAATACGCGAAACCAGTTCTCTCGATTAGGCGACGTCGAAATTCCCACGGAACCGGTGATAAAATATTTATACATCAGTGTTAACGATTTTATGACGAAATGTGGCCAATCTTATCAGTCGTATGACGCTAAGTAAATCGAAACATTTAAGGCACTGTTTACAGTCTGGTTAGATTAAAGCTTTGACCTTTAAGAGACTGGACCTATCCCTTGACAATAATCTATCAAATTAATTGTTATCTTGTTGTGTGCTCGTTTTGTGTTTTATATCGACGCGTTTGTCTATACTAGACTCTCCGAGAAAAATTGAAGAACTTAATTAGTACAACGGCGACTGTTTGCCTAGTCCGTTTATCTTTAAAGTATAATGTTCCGTTTATTGTATCCGAAGTCAGCTGTAACCCAGTGACCTTTAGGGCTGCCCTTCGTATTGTCTCGCGTCCCTTTTAAGATGTTGCAGCTGTATCAATGAATAGAATACAGGGGGTTCGAAATCTTTAACATAACACGTTTTGGAGTGTCATTTGAGTCTATAGTGAAATAAGATTAGCAACCCTATATTTTTAACGGTCATATTCTTGAATGATTATTTTCTTAGTTTATAATGATATATCTAGTGTAATAATATATTTAAAGAGACTTACAGCCGTATTCTGGTACGAATCATAAACACTTGGTTTCGCTTACAATCTAAGACAGCAAAATGTTAAAAAATATATATAATTTAAGCATGACCGTAACGTTTTTTAATGTTGTTTCAATATTTTACCATTAGGCTGAAATTTCCCAATAAGGTTGTGATTTTAAGTTTAAGTACCAAGTTCTGCGTAAAAGTTCCGTTTATGTTTGTTTATTTTGATTTTGTAATTTGTCAAGTTAACTAAGATGTCAATAAAGATACTTTTTTCTGGACGGTTTTTTTTATTTTTTCCTAAAAACGTAAGTGTCCGCCACTAGGGGACTTACCCTTATTAAGTTGATGAAAAAAGTGCAAACTTTAAGTCTTAAACTAAGCCAAAAGCTTCAAAGGGCAACAGGATTGGTCATATTGTAATATTTTTTATTATACCTTTTTAATAAAAAAACATTGAAATTTAAAATGGATATCGTAAATAATATAATTAAAAATGATTTTATATAAATAGGTTCAATAAATAACATTAAACTATTCATACTAATTTTTTAATTTCCCATTATTAATAGAATAAATTAAGAATGCTGAATACAAAAACAACCTAATTTGGATATCCAAAACTCGTTAAAACCGAAGGCTATTAAAATTTAATTTTAAAATTATGTTATTATGCGAATCTTTTATCTTAAGAGCTTTTTGAAAAAAAAAACTAAATCTTAGGCTTTGAAAATTATTAGCTAAGATTTTGACTTTAGATAAAAGAAGATAGATATATTTTGTATTTTATTGCATATGTAATACATAAATTTACTAAATTCCAATTAAATCTATAAAATGTATGGATTTTTTTTTATTTTGAAAACTGATTTGGTTAAAAAGCGGATTCATTAAAACAATCATATATTTCTTAATAAGTCTGAGAGCATTACCTTACTAAGGCAAAATTGTTTAAATTGGTCTGTGATAATTTTCCATATCTTACTTCAATGTTTTACATCTTACTAATTCTAACTAATATTATAAATGAGAAAGTTTAGATGGATGGATGTTTCTTAGAGTTTGTAGCCTAAACAGCTGAACGGATCTCTATGAAATTTGGCATAAACGTAGAGGATAGTCTGGAAGAACACATAGGCTACTCACTTTTGTTTTTTTTTATTTTCACGCGAATGAAATCACGGGCGAAAGTTAGTTCAAAACAAATTTTAACTCTATTACAGACTGACATGGCTTATCAATAAACCTCTCAGTCTCATACATTTTATTCGTACATCAAAAAAGTTAAAGATAGTATTTATTACCATTAAATGGATGTATCATGTTTCTTTAATCCAAAGCCATAATAATAAACGGCATCATTAATTTAGCAATTTACCGTGAACAAATCATCACAGTGTTCTCACATAAAATGATAATTTCAATCGACAAGGAAAATACTTGAAACCAAAATAAAAAGCTTTTGCAATTTTTTTTTGATAATTCTCTAATCTATATCTATACTAATATAATAAAGCGTAAACACACAATGCTTTGTGGCATAGGATGACAGAAATCACAGCATATTCTTAAATAATTCTTAATTTAATAAAAAGCCCTACACTTAGGACACGCTTTAGGCTATATATTTTCACGCTCTTAAACTTAGGGGGTAAATATTTTGGATAAAACCCCTTATCATCAAGGAATCAAGGTTGCCATGGTTTGACATCATGTCATGTCATTTTGACATTTGCAATTGATAATTTGACAAATGTAAACAATAAAATGAAATTTTTATAATTTTATGCGGATGAAGTCGCATGGGAACAGCTAGTCTTTAATAAAAAGCCCTACACTTACGTCATGCTTTAGGCTATATATTTTTACGCTATCAAACTTAGGGGGTAAATAAATTGGAAAAATCCTCAAAGTGGGAAAGATACCATAAACTATAAGCTGCAACATTAAGGAAGCAAGGTTATTATGGTAACGGTAATTTTGTCATTTGCAATTGAGAATTCGACAAATGTAAACAATAAAATAAAGTTTTTATAATTTCATGCGGATGAAGCCTCACGGGAACAGCTAGTCTTATTATAAAAGTAATTTATTAGAAGATTATTTATAGATACTCTTTATAACTTTACAAAGCCATTATCAAGCGAATAAAGTAATAAGAACATTGTTTCCCACGACCCCTTTTAGATATCAAATTGACATTAAAATTTTTGCATAGCATTTTGTTCAGAATACGTCACGACTTTGAATATTAAAAATATAAATCTTTTACAAATCTAACATCAATTCTATGTCATTTATCTTTATTTATAGTTTAATCTAGTTTTTTGTGTAATTCTTTAGTTATCCGACAGCCTAAAAGTTTCTATGCTGATAAAATGGTTGTAGAACTTTTATGGCAAAATACAGTATTTTCAAATTTCAATTTAGGTTAAATATATTTGATACTAGCTTTCACCTGCGACTCGGTCCGGATTTAAAAAAAAAAACAAAGTGAGTAGCCTATGTGTTCTTCCAGACTATCCATTACATCTATATCAAATTTCATTGAAATCTGTTCAGCCGTTAAGGCTACAAACTCTAACAAACATCCATCCATCCATCTAAACTTTCGCATTTATAATATTAGTATGATTAGTTGAATTCGATATATTTATTATTAAAATTATAATCACTATCTATATTTTTACAAGTAGCATCCTTCATATATGTAGCTTGAATCCCAGATTTTATAGTTAAAATTGTCAAGAAATAAATAAAAATTGGATACAGGGACCTATAATATAATATATATGCTGATATAATAAAATCTAACTTGACCTTGACTAAACTATCGCATAACTGTTGTGCGATTGTCGATTGTTTCGCAGCCAATTCAACTGTTTAGTTGCACAACTAAAAATCGAGTAGTGTGCAACTCTATATAAGCTCATAGGAATCAAAGCGGAACTAAACAGTTGTGCGATAGTTTAGTCAAAGGTGTGCGCACGCTTTACATGTTACAAAATTTATGCCAAGAATTTTAAGTTAAGCCATTAATTTGCATCTTGTGTATTATTTGTTTACTTGGAACTTAAAAGCTTATAGTGAATATATAGTTTTCAGTTTATAAATACTATTTTGCGTAGTTCCACAATAAAGTTAAATACTGTAAATAGCTACTTTGTTGTTAAACTCACGAAAATATTTTCAACAAATTTGTACTATACATATACCAAAATCCTTCTATTAATTTCTCGGAAACTATAATAAGAAATAACTTTTAAACTACAATTATGTGAAAAGTAGTCAGAATACCATGTATCTTCGTACAATTTATTTCCTTCAATTCTTATTCACCAAAAAACAAATTTAAATGGCGGAAATGATGTTTCTATTGTTATAAACAAAAGATTCGGCAATGAAAGTAAAACAATACATTACTCTACAAGGTTTTCTCTGCTTAAGTTTCTTTCATAGATAAAAATAACTTCGTATAGGAAGATTTCTACCTCATTTAAATTTGAATAAAACATTAAAAAGGAAAAAACATTCTTTTCAAAAGTACTCGTATAACAATCTACACTGTCCTGTCCTATAATACATTATATCTTACTTGTCAAATCGCTTTCCGAAAATACCAACACCCCCATACTAGGCCAGGCCAGTATCGTGAGTCTTTTATACTGTACAAGAGAGTTACATTTTAACGTCCAGACTATCCTCGAATTTGCCGCAGGACAACGAGGTAAGCCAGTCTGATACATCATCATCCTCCTTATCCTACTCCCGTAAGGTCGGCGCAGCAGGTTTTTGTCCTCCAAATAACTCTATCATACGTCATCTCAGTCATCACTCCCTTTTTGATCATGTCACCTTTCACGCAATCCATTCATCTCTTTCTAGGTCTACCTCTACCGGTACAATACTATTTTACTGCAGTGTAGAAATATTTCAATCTCTTACTCTTGATAGTGTAACTGATATCGTATTATTCCAATTCTGGATTTGAGCAGCAATATAAACGGTCAAAAACAAATGACTCTTGCACGTCTAGTCAAGGAAATATATTCCCTACCCACTTGTAAATTATATGACTTAATACTGATAGATTGAAAACTTGACAGAACATGCCTGTACCTTAAACTGTTAGCGACAGTTGTTCCGTCCAAATATAAATGAATAGACATTAATCATTCGTATATTCGACTAGATATTAATATGTAGGATATGCAGGATCTAATTCAAGCGGTTATTTAACGTAAAAAATACCTACGCAAATTATAGTTCTTATGTTACTGTGTGACTGTTTTCTGTAAGACATTTTATTTTAAGTGGGTAGCGAATTTAATTCTGCTGTCGCGCGAAGACAAGTGTCGCGCCGTCAACACGTGATGTTATCTATTAACGACTAACAATGAACCAGCATTACCATATCGTACGGCTCCCTAGCATCGCTACAAGCTTTTAACTATTGTGATCAAACGCCCGCATAATAAGTAAGACGATATTCTTCGGAATTGCGGAATCAATACATATAATAAAATTGGAGTGTCTGTTTGTAATAACAAAAGAAAAATTCCAGATTTCGGGAAGATGATGTATTTGCGTTACTGATAACGAAATTAGCATTTAAAATTTTTTTGTCTGTCTGTCTGTCCGCAAGCCGCGTTTTTCCGGGTAATCTCCGAAACGGCTGGGTCGATTTCGATCGGACTTTCACTGAAGGGTAGCTGACGTAGATGGGCATATTATAGGCTACATTTTATCTTAATATTGCGTAGACGAATTCGCGGACAACAGATAGTACGAAATAATCTTATAAATGCGAAAGTTTAGATGGATGTTTGTTAGAGTTTGTAGCCTAAACTGCTGAACGGATCTCGATGAAGTCGACATAGCTGTAGAGGATAGTCTGGAAGAACATGTTGGCTACTTGCTTTTGTTTATTTAATTCCACGCGAAAGGAATCGCGGGAAAAAATTAGTATAAGAATAAAATTTGATAAATACAAATATATTAGTAAGTTTAGCTCAACTATCATTTTTGCTTGATGTTCAAAATTACAATATAAATTAAAGAATTACACTGAAGGAGGATGTAAGAGTGAATTGATACGACTTGAAGTATAGTAAAAGGCCTGAAAAAGTTTAAAGTGTGTTTCTTACAAGATAATAACTTAAATTTGCGTTTCCATAACTATTACAAACTAACGTAATAATTCCAATTAGAATGCGAAATATATTTGTAAAGAATCCGTATTAAAAAGTTTCTTTGCGACTAATAATGTAGATTTTCGACTGTATTGTATTTCAAACATGACATCCAAGATGACAAACATATAAAATCTTTGATAAATGTAACAATAACACGAAGTTAATGACACTAATAAAGTATAAATTAATTTAATGACTATATTAAAAAAAGCAAAAAAAAAATAAGGAGGAAGATAAAAATAATAACAAATTCCGATCGTTCAATAAAATCGTTACTGTAAAAACTTTATATTACTAATATTGTAAAGAGGAAAGATTTGTATTTTTGTATGTATTGAACTAACCCAAAAACTACTAAGCCGATTTCAAAAGTTATTTCACCATTAAAAAGCTACGTTACCAACGAGTGACATAGGCTATATAATCTAATTCCAAGCGGACGAAGTCGAGTGTAACAGCTAGTTATTTATAAATAGAATCAACTAAAAAAGTTTAAACAATTATCAGCCTGCATAAACATTTTATGTAGGTCAGGGGTTCCCAACTCCTGGTCAGGGACATTTTATAATATTCTTATTAACCGTAACTACTATGACTATGTAATTCGCAGGCGACCCGAGTATTCACTATCTGAGCACTTCTTACTCATAACGATCCACAATATCATTAGAGCGGGCGCTACCTTTGACTGAACTATCGCACAACAGTTGTGCGATTGTCGATTATTTCGCAGCCAATTCAACTGCTTAGATGTACAACTAAAAATTGAGTAGTGTGCCCACCTCCATACAAGCTTATAGGAATCGAAGCGCGACTAAACAGTTGTGCGATATTTAGTCAAAGGTGAACGCATATTTTGGCTTCTTCGAACCATTGACGTATGTAAGTAAATAATGTATGAAAATTTTCAATAAAATGTTTCAATCTAAGTAATTTATTAAATTCGTTTAAATAATCACATTTTTTCTTAATACGGAATTATTAGCAATTTTCTGCAAGGAATTAGTAAATTAAAATTTATAAGGCATTAATAAAACTCATTTAAAATATTTATGCTAATAGTAATACATCAGTAGACCTGTCTATGCGTTTAAACTATAAATTGTATAATATACTAGCTATTCGCGTGCGGATTCATCCGCGTGAAATTATAAATACTTTATTTTATTGTTTACATTTGTCAAATCATCAATTGCAATTGTCAAAATGACATGACATGATGTCAAACCATGGCAACCAGCTTCCTTGATGTAGGCAGCAACTTATGGTCTCTTTCCCACATTAGGGTTTTTATCCAAACTATTTACCCTCTAAGTTTATTGGCGTAAAATATATAGCCTAAAGCCTGACGTAAGTTTAGGGCTTTTTATTAATAAAAGAATTATTCAAAAATGTGCTGTAATTGTGTGTGTGTGTTTACGCTTTATTATAATAGTATAGATATAGATTAATAATTAAATACAAAAAACACTAATCTCAATAGTTATTTAAACATATCCAATTTATTCTATGTACTAGCTGTTCTCGTGCGGCTCCATCCGCGTGAAATTATAAAAAAAAATATTTCATTATTTACATTTGTAAACTGTCAAAATTCAAATGCATAAATGACAACCTTGCTTTATGTTGGCAGCTTGTATTTTATGGTCCCTTTCCCACATCAAGGAGTTTTCCATTTTACTTATCCCCTAAGTTTAATAGCGTGAAAATATATAGCCTAAAGCATGTCGTAAGTGTAGGGCTTTTTTTTTTTTTTTTTTTTTAAATATACTGTAATTGCTGACATCCTACGACACGAAGTAGTGTGTGTTTACGCTTTATTATATTAGTATAGATATAGATTACATAGTATATTTAGAAACACATTATGTCGATAGCCGAAAATTATGCATTATTATGCATTATTATGCATATTTTTCGGCTATCGAAGTTCACGGTCGAACAAGAAACGGCATAAACCTTGGTAAATTGTTTAAATTATGTTAAAATTAGTAAAAAAATATATGATTATTGAAATTGTATCTCTTATATGCTAAATTTAAACGAATCTATTAATTAGCAATTATAATTAGAAAAAAATCTTGCCTGCCTATTGACGTAATCCTAATTTAAATTTGAAATTTATATCACTAGGTACTCGTACATATGTAGTTCTGCATATCAATTGGTATTCTTAACACTGGTCGCTATAATTTTTTCTTAAACACTACGACAATCACTGTATTGTACCAACGTTTTACAGAACATACTTCCATATGAATATTTGTTTCATAAAGTTTACAAGATTACATTTATATGGAAGACGAAAATGTTTCGGTAACTATAAGAATACGGAAAGAAATTTACATATTAGACCTTGCGAAAACGGTGTCCAGAAAAGATATCCACAAACATCAATATGACAAATCTTATCCCTTGTATAGCTTTACAATATTTGAGAATATTGAAATACGCGCGTTTTGTAAAGCTTTAGATATGAAGCTTATCGTAAAATCGACTTGAATATCGATGCTAAGCCCCTAAAGTTGATGTACACTAAACTTTGATAGTCTAGTAAACGGTAGTGAAGAAGTAGAGGGCACACACATTAATGGTTTACTAAACGTATCACAAATGTTGATGGTGTAGAACATTTTATTGAGGAATTTGATCCTTCATTTTGACGGTGAAGTTGGATGTAAAGTACACATTGATGGGTAAGTTGCTAGCAGACTAATAAATACTAATGTAATTATGTATTCAAATAACTCAAAAACCACTAGGCCGAATTTAAAAAATCTTTCACGGTTAGAAAGGTAATTTATCTGTGAGTTACATAGGCTATATTATATTTCATAGTTGATAAAGACATACGCGCAGCATGCAGGCGAGGGCGAGAACGACCAGCAGCGCCGGCCGCGAGACAAGCGCGCAGCGCATCGGATCAGATGGGCGCGGGGCGCCGCGACGCGCGCGCCTCGCGCATGCCGCCTGCCCACAGACACGCACTATGTTGGCACTATATGCGCACTGCACTCAACACCGACTGCGCACGAACACCGACTGTGCACCGACACTGATACGAGCTGCGCATCGACCTCTCGCCGCGGGCGTCCGCTGACGACTGCCGCGCGGCGCGCTGCCCCGCCCCCCGCGCCCTACCCGCGGAGCTTAACTTAAACTTTAAGTTACAGGGCCCGATGCTCTCGCGCAACCTCTCCGCGGATCTCGCTTTGTTACCGCACAAAACCACCGCGCATCTTACAGCTGAGCCGGTAAGTCATTGACGATAAATATGATTTCTTCTGATTTATGTTATAAGTTTATATTGCATTGACAATTTTATTGAATTAAGCTTTCGCTTAAAAATGTTTATATGAATGTTACTTGTAGACTATAAGTATTATTTAACTTTTAGTTCTTTATAGATTTGTGTTACCTGTTAGCATGATAGGCTGTGATGAGGGTTTTGCCTTCAAAAATTGTCCACTTTAGGAATCAATTAAACATAGCCTTGCCAAGCTAGGATTAGGCAACCTGGTTACAACATGTTTACTCGTAAAACATGTGATCTTTCATATAATGTAGGTTTTATCAGGAAATCTGATGAGGGACGGTCATCGTTAGTGTTATATCTCTACCTATGACTTATATACTTATATACTTTGCATTCACATAATCAATTTAAGTTGTGTCTTATGGTTAATCGCGTTAAAAGCAATCGGTAGACTGTACTTAAAAATACCAACACTCGTAGAAACATTTATAGTTATGCAACGCGATACGGTGCATCTTTAAATAGTTGTCATTTGCATAAATAACAGGTATTTTAATAAGAAGCTTAAAGTGCTCAAAGAGTAAGTTACCGCCCAAGTCGAACTTACTAATTATCTAATCGATTCATAATTCAATGACAAGATGTGAACGCAATGGAATTTCCTACAAAACAAAAGCAGGATGTGATCGCTGACATAGTTTTCTCACAGACAATGCGCACAGCCTATCGAGTCAGAGAGTAGCAGACCCGTGACGTAGCCGGAGTAACGTCCGCCGGGCGATCAGTATGCGCGGTGTGCAGGCGCATGGCCCGATCTGACGCCCGCTACGATAGGAATCGTACACGATATACCCATTTAACTATCCGCATTTACATTACTATCATGGATCTAGGTTATAACAATGTCTCGTTTTGTCGCTTGAATTGTCTTTTGTCTATTACACGGGTCTGCTGTTAAGTTTTACTTAATTGATCTATTAACTGGTGTAGCAATTATCATGTAAAGTTACTCTAGTCTTGTGCATACCAAAAACATACAAATCAGAAGACTGCAATAAATTCTTTGGGATTCCTCCCTTCAAATAGTGATTTCTCAAGCTGATGAAGTGAAAACTTTGAGGATACTCTTCCCAATTACATAAATGTATAATGTCTTTCTTTCTTTGATGTTGATAATCTCTTCTTCAATATCAACATTAGACTTTTTTTTTATTTAATTTTAACCAAATACATTTTCATACAGTTATGTTTGTATACATGGTGCCATTAAAAATATAATGAAATCTACATCTGTAATTCCAACATCATCTATTTCCACTTAATCTCCATCCTTCTTATATGGGTTCCTAAAAAATCCTTCATTTATACATATACAAAAGTGATTGTAGCTCATAACGTAAACAAATCGCTTGTATATCAAATCATAGTGTAGAAATGCATGTCACTGCGCGGTAGAGAGTGGCGGATGCTTGTGTTCCCACGGCGCGCATTCTCCGCGGCGCCACGCTCGCGAATCGCGTCCGGTCAACGCTGCTTTTGGACGACAAATAAACTATCACGCGCTTAACGTAAAGGTGTAAACAGACATACACGATCCAGTCGCAAGTCTAGAAAGAAATAGAAAATCTGTAGTACAATTGGGTAGCAGAACTTTCTGTTGGAGACTCTACGAGCGTTTAAACCAGAATCCAAATTGAGTACGTAAACAATACCAACCAATGTAAACCTAGGGACTGTTGCGAAGATTCACTATAACAATTAGAAGAACGTATTTAAAACATTAATTTAACCTATAAACGTTAAAAGAACCTTTAAAATGCCTAATCGCATTTTAAATGACACATGTCTGGTCTACGGTTTCTCTGTCGGACGTTTAGACATAAACGATCGTTTTAATGCGGCTAATGACATAAAATCCAAGGAATAAAAAGGCACAAATTACCGTATTCATACGGTGAACAGGAAAAAAAACATCGGTCGTGTCGAACTGGAGCTTCCGAATGTTTGAAGCGTCACGACTGATGTGTCCAACGTGGATGTCCGTTAATGAATTATGAGCGATGTTGGTGACCAATTGTTTGGTCAAATGTTGGTCATGTTTAGTACCGTGGGTGTGTGTGATCAGAGTAATTTAATATGTGTAGGTAGATTATTCACAATTATTTTATTTATCACTAGCTTTTGCCCGCGACTTTATCTGTACAGAATCATATGTAGTGTACGGCAACCATATACATTTCCGAGTGCATAGGTAGCCAATGTGTTCTTTCATACTGTGTTTTTCATCGCTAGTCGAGAGCTATAGTCATTGTATAATTTACATTCAGAAAGCCACGATTTTAGTGTATTCTAAGTTTACGAAAAATTTTCTTCTATGATATATTTTCACGTACATTTACATTGTTCAACGTCGATCATTTCAAAATAAACAAAAAACGTTTTCAATAATTACAAAATCCGTCTTAGAGAACGACATATGCTCAACAAAAAAATAAATTGGATAATTTCGATCAAAGAGTTCCTATTCAATTTATCACTGGCCATTTGACGTGTGCAAGTAATATAAAAAAGAAAATAAACATTTGAATCTCCCTATAAATTGTAAATGTAAGCCATTAAGGTTCATAATTCTATAGCAATTGAGCGGATAATTCAGTAATGAAGTCTATTGTGAGGCCAATCATTGGCTGTCACCGAAAATGCGCTTTGTTAGCAGGCCTTGACCGACAGACACTTGTGATTTTCTCCAATTCTAACATTGAATTAACCGTTAGTTATTTAAAACCGGTATCTCTGGCCATGATAATGAAAAGTATGTAATTTCACATACTTATTTAGAAGTTCTTTTACAAAGAACGTGTTAAAAGGGAATACTATTGACAAGCAAGTCGATTCAATACGAAGACATTCCTACCAATTTTCTTAAAAAGGAAATAATGCGACATTTAATTCTTATCGTTTTGTATATATTAATACTAATAATCAACCTGAAGCTAACAATTTTGAATTAATAAAAATTTGCCTTTCGGAAGATTTACTGATGTTGTTTGATATTTTTGTAAGGGCAAGAAGGGAGTGATGACTGAGTAGACGTATGATAGAGTTATGTTGAGGACAAAAACCTATCGCGCCGACCCTACGGGAGTAGGATAAGGAGGAAGATGATGATTTGTTTAATTATCTTAAAGGAGATTGGTGATTGTTGCGTTACACCTGGAGATGATGGCACATGTCGATCGTTTACCAATGGTCGCTTGTCCAAGGGGGGCTTATTCGTTGAGGGGCTTAGTGGGAGGGGGGTATAGACTGGCAGATAAATGGGCGGAAGCGACGAGATGCTATCCCGAGACACATCCGTCGGTTACAGATAGCGCATACACAGCCGCGGCCACCGCGCGGCGCTTGTCACAGTCTATCAAATGCAGTAGTCATTTGAATAGTACGAATGACATTTATAAGTTCATACTTGTACAAGTACTTGACTTAAAGACAGTTGGAGGTTTCTTCGGTATGAACAGGTTTGTTATTCGACTATATTATATGAGACATTTCGGAAAAAATAACTTTAAGAAACTGATGATAAAATAAATATTGAAATTTGCTTGATTCAAATAAAATTGTGTTTCTTATGATTTAATTTTTTTACATTCAATAGAACATTTTGTTAATTTTGTCAATATATACGCGTATTACTAAAATTTATTGGAATAGATGCTCTGTATTAGTACACTGTGGCCTGGATTAATCTACCGAAACTGCAGTTGAGTACTGTTTAAATGAGTTACGATCGGAGTTAATACGAGATTTTAATTTGACATATATTAATGATATTTTGTATTTATTATATATAATAATTTTGTATATCTTCATATTGATATGCTTACATATATTTACAAAGAATCATTAATATTATTGAAGGTTTTCTTGTAAGCGAAGATTTCAGTGTCGCATCCTTTTTTTTTTTTTAACGTAAATAAACCAGCGCTTGACCTCGACTCCACCTAAGTTAAGTGAGAACGCATCTTCAGTTAGCACTGGCGAAACATGTACACGAAAAAAAGCTCAGTTAAGTTAACATAATGTTATTACTTGATCATCTCGGTTGGTAGCAACAGTCAACCGTGCGTTTTTGGCGAAACTCTCTCGCACAGCTGCGTGAAAAGGTGTGTCCGCTGCAGTATTTCCAAACTACTACTACCAAGAAGAAAGTACCGCACTGTATTGGCGCAAAAATAGATTATTGGCGTAAACGTCACATCTCTAACTGACAGCTGTCAATGTCATTAGAAGGATTGATTATGGCGCGATCCTAGCGGGACCTCTAGTTCAGTGTTTAAATTAATATCGCTAGTTACAATTATATTAATTGTTTAAAACTACTTAAAATACAAGACGCGAGCGTAATTACACTCCAAAAAGACAGGCAACGCATCTGTAGTTCTTCTGTGGATGTCTATGGGCTTCGATGTTTTCCCTTTTCTTTTAAAAAACATGTTGCGTTCAATAAATACGGTTTCTTCAAAACCTACACATGTTTTACAATAGTTTAAGGCTCAATATAGTAACGTAATAAAATATTTTTTTTGTTAACCCTTACTGATTGCTGTTCATCGATATCGTACGATAGACTATTTTTTTATAATAGAGATCGGTATTTTATAAGATTTTGAGGTCGATAAATAACGAAAGAACGAGACAAGTTGACAAACTCAACGTTTTTAGTGCTACAGTAAATTGAACATTGTTGCGATACAAATAGGATTTAAATTTGTTTGTTTTGTGTTCCTAATCGGTACATACAAATATATGGATTGTAAATTTGTATGGTAGGCCATTAATGGACATCGTCACGGTGTCCGAAGACGCACGCCGCTTTGTCGACGGAGTGTTTGAACGTCTAAGCATAACTAACGATATTGGAAGTTGTACGCGTTTTGTGCACGCTCAAAGTAAACGTAATTTAAATATTTTAATAAGTAAACTGTTTTAATATTAGTGAAATATATGCAGCGGAAGTAACTAAAATAGTTTTTTAAATTTACGTTACTGTTAGAAATGGTGTTTAATATTGTGTTAAAAGAGTAATAGACTCATTGAAATATCAGTCGGTGGGAATTTTAAAAAGATAAATGGCGACAGGTCACAGGAGTAATATGCGACCCTCAAATTCCACTTAAACTAAAGGGGAAAATTTACAAGGCCGTCGTAAGACCTGTCATAATGTATGGATCTGAATGTTGGGCAGTAAAAGGAACGGATGAAAGGAGACTACATGTGGCAGAAATGCGAATGTTATGATGGATGTGTGGGGTAACACGAATGGATAAGATACGAAATGAGTATATTAGAGGAAGTTTGAGAGTAGCCCCCGTAGTAGAGAAGGTAAGGAGTAAAAGGTTAGCATGGTATGGGCATGTTATGAGGAGGGATGAATCGCATGTTACAAGGACAACGTTAGTTATGAGTGTGGAAGGGTACATCGGTAGAGGTAGACCTAGAAAGAGATGGATGGATTGTGTAAAAGGTGACATGATCAAAAAGGGAGTGATGACTGAGATGACGTATGATAGAGTTATGTGGAGGACAAACACATGTTGCGCCGACCCTACGGGAGTAGGATAAGGAGATGATGATGATGATAATGCAGGAAACATGATCGGATAAAATATAAATTACTAAACACTTTGCTTGGTAAAGGCTGTACACAATCTAATAGACGTCAAATTTTCAATGGAATTTGGAGTTTAAACGCCTCATTATTAAAGACGCTGTTACTAATTGTCGTTTCAGTATTTGGATATTGCACATAACTCTGCATGCTTTAACCTGTCATACTAAACAGTGGTAGTGCCCGCTTTAACATCTTAGCACGAATGGGCCGGCACGCCCGGTGTAATACCACGACCATACAGAAGACAGGCATGAAATGGAAGCAATTCCGTGTCTGATGAGTGTGGTGCCAAAGGCCTAATTTAAGTCCCTTTCTCTTTACCACCCTTTTCTTATAAGGAGATGATGGGAAGGGGAAGTGGATTTGACGGTGGAGGAGATGCATAGGAAGGGGAAATATCCTCTTTATGTGCGTCTCCTCCTCCGTCGGATAAGGGCGCGCTGCCCATAGACATCCGCAACGCATCTGCAATTGCGGATGTCTATGGGCAGCGGTCGCTTCGCCATTTTGGCGGATTCAGGTGGCCGCTTGCTCGTTTGCCACCTAATGTTATAAAAAAAATGCAATTTAAAAGTCGACGTTAAACTATGAGTCAGAGACTACTATATTGTATGTCATTGTTAAATATATAAGCAAAACAACAACCATCAGATTGCCCAGTTACCTAAAGAAATACCTATAAGAACATGAATAAAACGCATTTGATATTTTCTCAATTTTTTTCAACCATCTAAGATAACGGGCCGGTCACACCACACAACGTAACAGTCAGTAATTCGATTAGCTATTCGTTTGTGCAGGCAAATGTTAATGACCTGGGAGCAGTACATCGATAGCTGAGCGACATATCGCTGCTCCATTTAGGAATGGTTTCTCACGCATCGGAAGATGCGAACACAAATGGGAAATGTAAACACAGCCGAGATCGAGGTCTTTGTGTTGTTAGTGATAGTTCGTACTACCGTGTGATGTTATAATTTAGATAGCTTCGATGTTATGGATATTGAAAGCATCTAAAAATTTTAATGTAAAAATGCTGATGCAAAAGAAATTTCAAGAATATCCTTGGCTGCCTCTTTCTGAACAAATAATTTGAGATATTTGAACTTCTCAATTTACTGAAACGTAAACGTTTCCTTGTCGATCTTTTTTACTTGCGTCTCCTTGCTTTTTTTTTGGAAAAAATTAGTAGATTTTTGTTAATTTACTAATATTTAATTTAACCATTCCAACTAAGCTCTAGGCTTGTGGTTCACGACAATAGTCGAATGGCGGGATTCGAACCCTCGACCGCAAGTTCCGTAGTCCATACCCCAAACCATTGGGCTATTGACGCTTAAACGCTATTATCCTCCTTTCTTTCTAAATGTTGACAAACCAAATGTAGGAATCGAATCTCCAATCTTGTACTCGTTCGTTTAAGTGTCGTATGAAATGATTCATACAATAGTTGATGTAAGGGAGTCGGAGAGTTCCCACGCGCCGAGGTCCCGGGGTCAGGATCAGTTAGTTCACTAGCCACGCGGACTCAGATCACGTGGCACTAAGCGATAACAATTAACGCATACGTCTCTCGTGTGAAATCTCTGGCTACTAGATATTACTAAGACAGTACGCGAATTCTTGAATTATAAATGCTGATAGGTAAATCAATAATGTTTTAATTAACTTGTACTAACGGACTACTAGATCTTGATTAGCAGATGTTTATTTTTTAATACTTCTAAGTGATTTCTTTCTAAGTAAGATACTTGAAAATTGAAAATTCTTTTCAATTCATTCTAAGTAAGGTTTATGCTAGGATATACTCTATGACAATAGTCGGGTAACAGGATTAGAATCCTCCATCGCGTGATCCGAAAACTGCACCATTAGTCAATGGGCTATTGGCGCTTTAACTTTTTTAAATGCTAGTAGATTTTTGTTAATTTACTAATATTTCCTTTAACCAATAAACTGTAGGATTGTACTAGAATATGGTTCACGACAATAGTCGAATGGTGGGATTCGAACCCTCGACCGCAAGATTGGTAGTCCGTACTCCGTACCCCTAACCATTAGGCTATTGGCGCTTATTAATATTGATTAATCGATTGATTGAAGAAATGTAATTACCCCACTGTGTTCATACTGTCTTTTGTTTTTAACAGAAATCTTATTGGTGTTATTACACCAATAAGATTGGAGCAAATAAAATGATTCTTAATAAAGATTTGCTAAGATTTGCTCCATACATTACAAGTATTCCGACATCATCATTATTATCAAAGGAGACGTGTTATGTTAACTCTTTGTTTTGTACTTCTGGTATATCTTATTAACAAAATTCTGTATTTTGAAGATGAAATTCTTAGACGTTTAATATATTATTATCGAGGGTGAAATTTATATGGATTAAACATTATTTATTTGCAGTTACAAGTGTACGGACGCGGTTTGAATAGGGCTGCCGAAAATAAACCTAAACTAGAATACTGATGGCAGAATTTACAACGATTTTGTCAACCCTTAATTCTTTGTTGGTGACGTACATATATCCACCTTTGTAACAAACAAGCAAACGACCATCTGATTAACGCCAAAATAGCAACAATGACCACTTCCCATAAACAACACGACGCTAAAAGGTTACAGATGCGTTGACCAATTTAATTGGTCAGAGTAGGGGACGTTCAAATATCAATATTTTTCAAATTGTGTTTCCTCCCCAAGAATGTGTAAACTCAAAGTGTTGGCAACCCTAGGTCAGAAGCGATTTCTGCAAACAGGTTCCTCCAACCGTACCATTGTCAGATTATTATTTTCATTCTCGATTTAACAAGCGCACCGGCGCGCCGCGTGATAACACAAAACATACAGCGTGAATACATTTTAACTTTATCTTAATTTCATATTGCATGTCTTGGGTGGGCTAGAAACTTTGATGCTATTTTTTTTTTATAACATAAGGTGGCAAACGAGCAACCGGCCACCTGAATCCGCCAAAATGGCGAAGCGACCGCTGCCCATAGACATCCGCAATTGCAGATGCGTTGCCTACCCTTATCCAACAGAGGAGGAGACACACATAAAGAGGATATTTCCCCTTCTTATGCATCTCCTCTACCGTGAAATCCACTTCCCCTTCCCATCCTCTCCTTATAAGAAAAGGGTGGTAAAGAGAAAGGGACTTAAATTAGGCCTCCGGTACCACACTCATCAGACGAAACAAGGAATTGCTTCCATTTCACGCCTGTCTTCTGTGTGGTCGTGGTATTACACCGGGCGTGCCGGCCCATTCGTGCTAAGATGTTAAAGCGGGCACTGCCACTGCTAAAAATAGAATTAATAAATTATAAGAAACGAATAATATGGATCAGTTACAGAAGTGCCAGAAGAAGGGTCCTTTGCCTTTTTAACAAAATCATTTTAATTCTTTCTTCTCTTGTTTTCGGTTTCTAACACTTGATACTTTAAGCCTAGTAGAAGTTAAGCAGACAAGATAAACGTAGATTCGCAACTACATTGACCTAAGATATTTTTGATGCGATGTGTGTCACAGAATTTTGAAGACCATCCTATTCTCTCTGTTGTAACATTCTCCCAAAAATCTTCAATATACATGTTTACCAGAAAATATATTTCTTAAAACCTCACAAAACGATAAACTGGGATTCTAGCCTCAGGTTGTAAAAGTAACCACTACACTATCTTACAAATATTATTAACTAGCTTTTGCCCGCGACTCCGTCCGCGTGAAACTAAAAAATAACAAAAGTGAGTAGTAGCCTATGTGTTCTTCCAGACTATCCTCTACATCTATGCCAAATTTTATCGAGATCTATTCAGCCGTTTAAGCTACAAACTCTAATAAACATCCACACTATTAGTAAGATGTGAAAGTTTAGACGGATGGATGTTTGTTGGAGTTTGTAGCTCAACTGCTAAACGGATCTCGATGCAATTTGGCACAGATGTAGAGCATAGTCTGAAAGAACATGGTCTACTTTTGTTTTTTTTTAAATTCCAGTCTGACGGAATCACGGGCAAAAGCCAGTGGTTCTATAAAAATAAACACACGCTCGATGTCTTAAACTAAATTAATTTACAGCCAGGTATGTGTTGTTACCTGACCCTAGGTTTGAACCTGCGCAATCCAGTATATGCGTCATACATGCCTTGTTTCTATTTAGTTTTTTTCATACTTCACTACGATCAGCCGCTTAACTTGTACTAAATGTGGCGACGTAGTGTTCTCAAGAGTCATAATCGTCTATTATGTTGAATATTAATTCGTCACTTCTGAAGTATTAAGAGGAATTATTAAGAGGCTTTAAAATGTTATGTTTCAGTTGTATGTAACTAATTGTTATTCGATTTAATTTTATTAAACTTATATTTTGCCTATAACGCTGATATTATTGTTAAGTATCAGGTGAATTTAAAAAATAATTTGAAATTAGGTTCACAATATCCTAAAACACGTCCCTACAGCATCAGAGCCTTACAAAAATTACCACTTTCATTTGAAATGGCATTTTGACCAAAAGCAAAATGTATATTAATATTGCAGTATTGTTAAATTTCAGTCACACGCGAGGACCCCTCGGAAAAACGACATAACTCTTAACTTCGCAAAAAGTCTAGAGCCAATGAGAAGTAACGTATCAAGTTTGAAATTCGAAAACAATAGGGCCCGGATTCAGTGGGAACGGCCGCGCCGCCTGGCGACTTTAAAGCTACATAAATACTTACTACGTATAGATCAAACATCCGATTTAATGCATCAAACATGGACCTTTCAACGCAGAACTAATTGAAAAAAATGCACATTTTGTGGGCCAAAACAAATGACTACGATAGTGAAATGACAATAAAAAAAAACATTTCTATGATATTTACATTGTGTGACAGGATGACAGGACGTAACAAGAACGTCTACGAAATGCGCAAAATTGAAAAAAATAAGCTTACCAATTGCTTAAAAAATACTTGTAAATAATTATTTATAATTTTGAAGTTAACCCAAAAGGTAGCCACAACACCTGATACTAAAAACTCAATCGAAGATAAACCTTTGCCTTTTCAAAAAAAAAAACACGGCGGTCAAGAGTGAACGCATGGGCGTAGTTATACAGAGCTTCGGGAGCGGGTTTAATTAAAATACCTGAGCCAGACGCGGTCGGGGTATTGGATAGTAGTCCATAGTACCTTTGCCTCTTAATTGAATTAGACGACGAAGCGTGATGTGACGTCATAGTCTAGTACAGCGTAGACAACGCATAAAGAGGACTAATTAAAAGAGACATTGTGTTTTAAAGCGAGAAAGCTTTTCACTAGATAATTGGTTTGTCAGATCATATTAATAGGACGGTAAAGAAATCATTTTAAAGCAAAGAACAGGAATATATTCCAATAAAGACATGAAGTCCGATGCTCTGCCCTTAAGGTATGGGTTAACCAAGTCCTTTGATAATTCCGGACAAGTTACTGTGTTCAGAAACAACCGACCTATAGCCCTAAGGTGAACGTGAAGAGAGGCTCGTTGCAATACAAGAACTGGTTTAGTTCAGATTTATACAAAGCGCTGAAGTATGAAATAACATTTTGCAGGTTAAAGGCAATTATATTGAATCCAGGAGCTTAAGATCAGAATAAGAAAATAACGGGCTTAAGACCAGTGCTATAGGTCTTATTAGATAGAGATTATTGAATCTTTTAATAGAGAAAACAAATGAATTAGAAAAACATTCATAATGTCAATAGACACAAGTTAGACTTTTTAAAAAGCGGTTAAACATTAGTAATTTCTTCTTAATTTGCTTCAAACATTATTATTCTGTGACGTATTGAGTAATCCTTCAAAACAAATGAACTTTGATGATATGTTTTTTTCTAGTCACGAATTTTTAATGCATCTTTACAATGCTTTCTTTTTAGTTGTATTTAATTCGTTGGGTATTGCAGTTCGTTGCCGAGTTCGATGAACAGTTGAGTTGTCGGCCCATAGCCCACGGCAAGGTTGCTTGCCTGCGCCTTGTTCCGATGTCTGTTTTATGTTTTGCGGATTTTATTGTTACTGGTCGATTTAATAGACAATCTCTCGAGGAATGCTTGATATTTTTAAACCCTTAACTAAACTGAAGTCATAAATTGTATTTTAACAAACTTTTGCCCGAAACTTCGCCAGGATTTAAAAATAATAATAGTCTATATGCTTTTCCAAATTGTAACCTATCTCTGTGCGCAATTAAATAGTAAAAATAATCCATCCATACATCCAAATAGATGGATGGATTGCGTGAAAGGTGACATGATCAAAAAGGGAGTGATGACTGAGATGACGTATGTTATATTATTATTTGGAGGACAAAAACCTGATGCGCCGACCCTACGGGAGTAGGATATGGAGGATGTTGATGATGATGATGATGACATCCAAACTTGCGCAATTCACATTAGTATGTTTATTTAGCCGCCTAATTTGGAAACGGTTTAATATTTATGGCATGTTTTGTTTTTGAAAAACTTAGTTCTGTTATTTTTCTTTCATAAAAACATATTTAAGTTGTAAATAGTCTTCCTGGGACATAGTTCGTAGCGTTATCCCATCCCGTCCAGTAATCGTCGGTCGTGTTGGATGATAAACATTGCATTGTATGGTATGCTAGACAAATTGAATGAGTGTGTCGGTGGTCGGTCGTCGGTGGAACCGGTCGAGTCAAGTGCATACGCACACACACACACATATAGTACGACTGATTTATCTGGCCCAGTAAAGGAGATGCAGTTATCGCGGTTAGCTCTGTCAAAAAATACTTAGGCACTGAAAATGACACACAAAAGTGACTTGATAGGACAGATATAGACCGACTGACTTTTTTGACCCGGTAGCCATAAAAGAAACTAAATTACAATATCTTAGCATCTCCTGTCAATATAAAAAAAATACCACAACTTGATTGCTATTCCTAAGTTTGTAAAATTTCCTAACGCTAACAAAAGTTCCTCTTTCAACGGGCCAGCCAAGTTTGTCGCACTATATGTACGAGTATGTATTGTTCTGTCAAACGGAAGGTTCCTAAACGCATCAAATTATCAATGCATTTTGTTTAGAGTTATAAAATGTCCCGTTGAATCTATTTGCGTCGTGTAAAATTAACCAGAAACTTTATATTCACTTCAAACACATTTAAGATTGAGCGTTGGACAAAAAAAAAATAAGAAAGAACTAAATGTAAAAGAAGTGAAACTGCTTTTGCGTTTGTCAGGTAGACGAATTCCCTAATTTAATTAGCTACTGTTTTTTATTTATCAAGACAAAAAGGTGGCTTGTGCTTGCTATCTATTAAATTTAGAATCTTCCACCCCAAATAAAACATACCAAATATATTTTAATCTCCTTTTTATAACACAACTATTATTTTACTTTTATCAAAAGATAAAATGTCCAATTAGTCAGGAATCTAAATCGTCGGTAGAATAATTAAATGTTTTAGTGTTTATTTGATGCAAACAGAACTGGTTTGTTCCTAAAGTTGGAATAAATCTCTCAATTTCATTTAATCATACTAATATTATAAATGCGAAAGTTTAGATGGATGTTTGTTAGAGTTTGTAGCCTAAACGGCTTGACAGATTTCGATGAAATTTGGCATAGACGTAGAGGATAGTCTTGAAGAACACATAGACTACTCACTTTTGTTTTTTTTAAATCCACGCGAACGGAGTCGCGGGCAAAAGCTAGTAAATACATATAAAAACGCATACAACTTCAAAGATAATAGACGTATTATGGGAAAACAGTTCGCGTAGTTATAAGCACTTATTTATGGCTTCCAAATTATAAGAATTAAAGAGTCAATCGTCTACAACGTACTGGCGAGGTTCACGTCAGGACCGGTTTCACCCCCCCTTGCCCCGGGCATTGCATCCCCCCCTATTCCCGGGCATTGCATCCCCCCTATAGGAGCAATCTCAGCACGCACGCTACCCTGTTTTATTTTTAGCCGACTGGTTAATACAATTTCATCCTCATCTCTACCTCTGCATTTAACAATTGCAACTGTTTTATTAGTGCGAGATATTTGATTATTTAATAGTAATAATATATCAATAATACTCGTAATAATAGCAACTATTTATTAATAATCTTTTAAATTAGTATTTAAAACCGCATTAACGATATGTGCTAATTTGCAAAAGATTATTTAACGTGATATTGAACTAGCTGTTGCTCGCGACTTCGCTCACGTGTAATTAAAAAATATTGCCTATGTTACTCACAGATAAATTACCTTTCTAATGGTGAATGAATTTTTAAAATCTGTCCTGTAGTTTTTGCGTGAATCAAATACATACAAAAGTCCAAAAATACAAAAATCCAAATCTTTCCTCTTTATAATATTAGTATAGATATAGACCAGTATACATAAGCATCTTTTACATCTAATTTAAAGTCCTTTTTAAGTTAACTTGCTTTTTATTTTAAACGGAGCCTTAGTCTTAATTAAGATCTTTCCATGCGTTAAGGTTAAAATTTTACCTCGATCACGTAATATTTACCAAAAAGGCCGTATTCCGCGCGAAATCTTTTTAAAACATCGCTATACCGACAGTGGCCGTAAGATGAGCAGTGCGTTCTCTCACGGCACCGACGATTCGTGATTCGACTGCAAACTCACTTCGATGCTCAACTATCCACGTTATACTGCGAACATATCGCAAAATCACAAATCCATCGACGCTTGAATACTAACGCTTACAATGAATTGTCATATTTGATAAGCAATGTATATCTCGTAAAGTGTTACTGTAGTTTTATGTGTCGCTAATTCGACAAGCATTATTGTATTCAATAGCCGGTTGTGGATTCATTGCGGGAGAATAGTGAGCGAGTTAGCAAATGTGTCGACAAAACATTCGCTTTAGTGTAGGAATAACAATTTGTTATCGACTTCGACGGAAGTTTAAAAACTGGTAGCTTTGAGCTCGGCGCTTCTTTTTTGGATGGTATTAATTAAAATGTTGTTAAAACATTCAGAATACTGATGATTGATGGAAGTATAACTTTAAAATGTTTGTTAAAACTAATTGCTCACGATTCCCACGTTTGAACTATTTACTGAAACATTTTTGTTGGTCTGTTTATAGTTTTATCTGTATTAAACATGTGTACTTAATTTCACTTAAAAACTAAGCAATCATAAACTAAACTAACAACAGTGGTAGAGCCAGCTTTAACATCTTCGCACGAATGGGTCGGCTCGCCCGGTGTAATACCACGACCACACAGAAGACAGGCGTGAAGTTGGCGCAATTCCACGTTTCGTCTGATGAGTGTGGTGCCGGACGCCCAATTTTAGTCCCTTTTCCGTTCCACCCTCTTCTTATAAGGAAAGGATTGGATGGGAAAGTGGATTTGACGGTGGAGGAGACGCATAGAAAGGGGAAATATCCTCTATATGTGCGTCTCCTCCTCCGTCGATTTATGGTAGGCAACGCATCTGCAATTGCAGATGTCTATGGACAGCGGTCGCTTCGCCATATTGGCGGATTCAGGTGGCCGCTTGCTCGTTTGCCACTTTATAATATAAAAAAAAAACTAACTAAACGTCCCCACTGAAGTGCCTACCTAGGTAGGGGTTACTAGACCATTGTAAACCTCGAACCAGGCTTCATACATACCTTTAAATTTATTTGCTGATATGTGCAGGTTGCATCACTATGTTTTCCTTCACTGTAAGACGTTGTGTAAATGTACATGAAATTCGAAAAACGTAAAACTCATAGGTACTTGGTAAATTGCTTAACCCCTGAGCCAACAAAGTTATAATTGACGTATTTAAAAAGAAAACCGATTTTTTACTAACTATCGATGTAAAGCGTGGATTAAACTGTAGTTTTTTAATAAGAACCGTACGATTCATCCAGTCCGTACGGGTCAACGCACACTAAATCTTACAACAATTAACATAATCGCTTTAGTGCACGATCAGCCTTATCTAATGCTTAATTACTGTGAAAGGACTTTATAATATTCAAATCCTGTCTGACGAATGACATTATCTGTTGCTTGGAAACGGCCGGCGGAATGTTTGGAGTTTGACAGCCGTCAGGGATACCGTCTAATCCAATTTCGATATCCTTATATCAATTATGTTCAGGCGTTCGTGTATCGATCTGTTACCGCTTAAATAAGTATCAGGATTATAACTTGAAGGGATATTTGAATACTTCTTTATAGAAAACGGCTTTAAAAATGAGCCAACATAACGAAATATACTGTGTTAAGCAAAAGTGAGTCAGAAATTTAAATAGCAGTTACTATCTCGATTACTATGGATACTTCTATGAACCGTCAATAGCTTAATGGTTAGGGGTACGGACTACCATTCTTGCGGTCGAGGGTTCGAATCCCGACATTCGACTATTATCGAGAATCATATCCTACCACAAACCTAGAGCTTAGTTGGAATGGTTAAAGTAAATTAGCAAAAATCTACTGATATTTAAAAAGAAAAGAAAAGAAACTTTTAGGTATCCTAGAAGTGAGTATCGCTTGTCATGTTTTAACTTGGGTTTAGTTTAACATTTCACTTTATTCATATAGTTAGAGCTATAGTTAAAGCAAGAGTTCACCTTTCTGGCTTCTTTGTTGCATGTAAATTCTACACATTTAATTTTTCTAACAATACTAACTTTAGTTAGTAAATGTGTAAAAAACAATGTACCTAAGTCCGTGGAAACATGCGTAAAAATTTTAAAGGTTGCATTTATTTTAAACTAGCTGTTGACTTGACTTCATCCACGCAATATTAAGATAAAAAAGTAGCCTATAGCCCGTCTATGTCAGCTACTCTTCAGTGAAAGTCCGGTCGAAATCGGCCCAGCCGTTTCGGAGACTATTCAAATAGTTTTTGAATAAACTATTCAAAGCGTGTAGTCGGCCGTTTTAATTACATAATAATCATTAGACGTCTTAGTACAGACGGTCGTGCGATTAATCTCAATTAGCCGATACCGAGCGCAGTCACAGTGTGGCCCGACCTTAATTGGAGTCAAGTTGGGGATTAAGAGAGCGTTACTCTCTCACTTGTTAGATTTTTACTATTTATAATAATAGTTCTTATACTATTATTATCACATTAAGAATTGTAACCGCCAGAGAAACAGAGATTGGAGTATTCGTTTTTGTGTAACTACTTTTTTGCAATAAAGTGCACACACAGCACACAGTCATATTATGTGGCTCTCCACACTTTGTTCTATATTTGTGTGTACACTTAATTGCAAAAAAAACATCGTTATTATTGGTAATAGAGATGATCTTGCTTGTGCAAGTAATTTCAATAAAGGTAAATGACTACAAAGAGCGAGCTGGTGGCGTACTGTGGACGCCCTCTGCCATATTTCGGAGCTATAGGACAAGAAGAAGAAGAAGAAATGACTACAAAGATAGAGGAACGAAAGTGTGGACGGATTGTGTGAAGGATAAACGTACATGAATGAATCTAGATAGGATGGAAAATTTTGTATGGAAGTGTCACATACTGTGTCGACACAATATAGGTACAAGGACAAGATGTTGATGTTATGGTGATGATGATGACGGCATTGTAAAGCAAGTTACAATACTTATGCATGACAGTACGAACTAATGTTTTGACAAAAACAATCAAAGCCCGATCTTGTAGATGACATGTTTTGATGTATTTCATGTAACATCTTAATCAATTAATTAAATCAAACACTAATAAAATATCCGCAAGAGTTGGTCCACATTTTAAATGTCAGTTTTTGTACACGCTTGGATGCATCCGTGAGAAATTAATTCCGTACGTGATTAATTTATAACTTTTTTTGTGTTACATTAATGTGTTTATGTTCAAACATAATAATTAAAACGGTTTTGACCTATTAAATTCAATAAATAAGACAAACAAATAATAATTAAATAGTTCATCTTATTCAAGGCAAAATAAAAGTCTGGGAAACATTTTGAAGTAATAACACATTGGATACTAACGGCCAGACCAACGGTATATTTTGGTACTAGGTTTTGCTTCCAGCTTTGGTCGTGTGGAGTTAAATATCTAGGAATAATAGCCTATCTTACTCACAGATAATGTTCCTATCCAATTGCAAAATAATTTTTCGTGATTAACGACATTTATGAAACCAATTTAAAGTCCATTATTTTGTGAATTTATTCATTAAATACAAATCTTTTATCTTTGTAGTATAGTTCAGTATAAACAAGAAATCTACATTACTATAGTTTTGTAGTGAGACAACTAAGCTATGAATGCCGAATTATTTCCGACGTTCCGTAGTTTTGAAGCCTTGGTCCCTAATTCTTCGCGCATTGTACCAACATATTGCTAACCAAGTTTAAATCTAACCATGGTACTTCGGCATTGCTGTCTTTTCTTGCGTAGTTGAAACAGTAATAGTCAACTACAAAACATTTACCTAATTACAAGAGTATGTAAAGACCATTCAAAGTGGTACACGTAGAGTCCGATGGAGCATTCAATGTTTATACAAACCGTATTAGAGAAACGAGGGTCAAATTAACGTATCCCAAAGTTTGTTGTTAGTGAAAAAAAAACTGGTCGCTGTTAGAAAAAACAAGAGTGGGCCAGGTGTGCGCTGCGTAAACACATACGGAGTTTGCCGAGCACTCGGCTAGTGTGGCTACCTCGCCACCCCGCGCCGGTATCAGGGTTGCCACATTATTTATTACTATTTTAGGAATTTTGTAGGGTAATTTGAAACTATCAATATGTATTAAGGGTCGTCATTTATTACAGAAGCTGCTTAAAAATAAAACGTAAGAAGAAGGATCTAGATTTAGGTAAATAACTATTCAACTTTTATTTAAAAGACTTGGTAATAGATTTCAGGAGTAGACGCGTTCCAGTTCGTTCCTTTTGATATTCAGAAACCCTTTACCCTCACTTGAGTTTGACAAGCGAAGGAGTTTTAGCGAATTAAGTCCCATACAGACATGGTATATTTAAGCTTAGAAGACTGCAATTTTTCCAGATAAGATACCAGAATTAATATATTGATTGAATTGTTACGTCAAATTAATTAATAAAAATAAAAACAAAGTCTAACAACACCAGTCCGCTCCTGGCCTGGCTCGTGTTTGCCCGCCGGCCATCAAATATTATTGGATGATGATATACCATTTACGCGTGTCGTGGTGTTGACGAAATCGACACCAAGACCAGACCGGACCAATCCGGGCCAGCTTGCAATACACCTCTGGGCACATCGAGAGTCTCGTGAGAACTCAACACAGAAATGGCCTTTTTTCGATTGTTTGTTCGAGAAATGAGAATTTAAAAGTGTTCGATGTTATTTACATAATATTTGTAGATATTTGTTTTCATATTGAAATTAAGCTTATAAGTTTCCGTAAAGACATAACTTTTGTACTAAAAACATTACTTTCTACAAACAAAGATAGTATCAGAATAGTTTTAGCTTTTTAAAATAACTATCACTTTGGACATCTTTAGGTTTTTCAACGTCTATAAAAACTGTCTCTTGTGTTGAAGAAATGAAATCATTGCAGATAAATAAAAAGTTATGAAAGCAAAAAGGTCTGTGACTCTAAGAATGAAGAAACAAGTTTTAAAGTACAAGTATCAAATGGTAATCGATAATCGCAAAGAAGTGTAAGCAGGTGATATAGTGGCGATATTGTGAATTAATGAGAAAATCTCGAAGCTCCAAGCTTATGCCCTCGTTCTCAGATCACTGACGGACATTTTTATATATTGAACGTAACTCACACGGACACCTTTCACTATTTTCTTCGTTTTAGATGAAACAATTTTATGTTAAGATAATACAGATTGTATTAGGATTTACGTAGAATTGTGCAATGCACTATTTACGGTACTAAAGAGTGTCAAATTTTAAACATACTGGGAATAATTTAGGTACATTATGAGTGGTTTCTTTAGATTCTTTCACTCTAATAGTGATTAATTATTACAAATCGATAGCTCGTTTTGTTATTGCAATACTTTAAAACATAAAGGACCACATTCAACATTTGCTTCTTTGGCATTGAAGATAATTTTGTGGTCTCTATACGAGACAATATTGCATTATAAAAATGTTGTGTCATGTGAGTTCGGTCTATGGGCAACGGTCGTCCGCGCCGCGATGTCGTTCACATCGTACGCTTTATGTAATTGCTGTAACACGACGATCAATCGGCAACAAAAACGCTCGCCGCGCAAATATTCGCAGGCCAGCGTCTCGGCAACGCTCAAAGCAAAAACCGATTTCCTTTCCCATTGAGCCACCGCGTGCCGACCGAACTCCCGGACTGACGAACTGCCGAGCTAACGAACTGCCAGACTGACGAACTGCTTTACTGAGGAGCTATCAGACTGAAGAATTACCAAACCAACGTCTTATTGGTCTGCTCTTGATTACCGGATTATCACACTATAAGAATTAAGCAGTGTTGGATATCGGACTATACAATATGCCGATGATTACCGAATACTTATGGAGAGGACGATTTCTATCAACGAACATAAGATCATAAGTTCTCTGGGTTCAAGAGATATTTTTAACATGTTAAATGCAAGGGCTATTTGGAACTTTTATATTAAAACTAGCTTACGCCCGCGACTCCATCTGCGTGGAATTAAAAAAATAAAAGAATGTAGCCTATGTGTTTTTTCAAACTATCCTCTACTCTAAACTTTCGCATTTATGATATGATTAAAAAACAGAGAGAACCAGTTATGAAATTGGAAAAAATTATAAATTAAGTAAAAATATTTTAAGTAAACTAATGTATTGTAAAATATTAAATCTAATCTACAACTTCTATATGTGATCATAATTCAAATGTTAATAGATTTAGATGATTTATTTATTACCCATGTTAAACAGACCGACTTAAATGTTTACACAAGTTATCTCGAAGTGGGCGCATGTTTTCGTTAACATTTCACTAATGTACTACGAGAGAGGATGACGGTTAGCAGACCATGTTCCGTCAGCAGTCAGTTACAGTCAGAAATCAGTATTGTCAGAAGTCAGGAGCCGTCAGCAGACTGCGGATGCTGTCGAGTGCGACAGTGTTTTGTTTACGTTATTTTATACACTTGACGCTTATTTCTCATTATTTTGACGGCTTTCTGCGGCCTTGTTTTATCTTTTGTAGAGTTTAAAACACTTGAATGTCAATAAGGCTTTTAGGTTTTATTAAAATTGACACAAAAAATAAAAAAGGTCATTTGCAACTACTTTAATTTTAAATGCATTGAAAACATTATGAATTTTGTTTCTCACATTATTTTCAATAAGCTTGCTCTTGCTGCTTTAATATCTTTCATAAATAATGCGTTTATTGGACGTTAAATTTCTTCCCAATATCAGGGGCAATTAATTTTTTTCTCCATTATGAATTACGAGTTCTTACCAAATATCTTTGTTGGTATCTTACCACATTATATTTAATATATCCGTACTGATTCCATCGGCAAAGAGGACCTGATCACCGGACAAGTTTTTGCAATACATTGACCATGTCACCGGTAAGTTGTGTATACTGCCAGTATATAAATTACCTAGGCAACTCATCTTTACAAATTACACATCTAACTAAATCATTAAGAAATTGACATTTTAAAGGCGCTTTATTGAACGTCATTTGTTTTCGTCACATTGTAATTAATGCCTGGTAGTTTACGATTCTTATTGATTGTATTAAAAATGACAACCAAAGAAGTCATTTTTGAAATGTGTCGAAATATCACTAACTTGCTCAGTCCTTACGATTTGCCTAAATTAAAATAGGCGGCATACACGTTTTGACGGTGGCACATAACAAACGCAACTTCCCGGATTAAAGCAGTTGTTATGTTAAGAAATAATTCATTCAACTTTTCTATGATCAGTTCAGTTTCTTGTGTATCTAGTTCAGTTCCGTTCGAGTTTTTTCTGCTTTTAATGTTACAACTTATGAGTTATATTCTTTAATAATGCATTATGATGCAATAAGCAGTGGAGGCGTGGTAGTTTAATAGTTTTATAGTTAAAAATAATATTAGTGTATTTTGTGCGAGTCTCGCTAAACACAGGTTTAGTTTTCGGAGCTCCAGAGTAACTATCTTTCCTATATAAATAATACTTCGCAAACTAAATTTTGGACTAGATTTTGCTTGCGACTTCGTTTACTTTGAATTAAAACAATAGTAACTAATAAAAATAGCCCATGTTACTCGATGATTATGTAGCTATCTTATAGTGAAATAATTTTTGTTATCGGCCCATTCGTTTTTTAGTTTAATAATTAAACCAAAAATACCCAAAAATAAAAAAAAATCTTTCCTCTTTATAATGTAAGCATTGATGGGCCGATCTTACTTGTACAATATTTGATAATTTTGACATATTTCTTAATTAAAATTACCTTTTTTTTTTTTTTTTAAATTACCTAGAATGGAAAGTTTTTGAAAAATAGAAGAAACAAACTTTACTGTTAAACTTTAGTGCGCTATTCTATTTACACTTTGGTTTAAAAAGTGATGAAATTTGACAATTTTATTTATTCAATCTGTAT
This sequence comes from Papilio protenor, assembly GCA_029286645.1. Classification (NCBI taxonomy): domain Eukaryota; kingdom Metazoa; phylum Arthropoda; class Insecta; order Lepidoptera; family Papilionidae; genus Papilio; species Papilio protenor. The sequence goes on along the minus strand of JAGSMZ010000036.1, from coordinate 1,626,757 downwards.
ATTTTTTATTTAGATATATTACAATCGTCAAAATAATATTTAAGTACAAACTGCGTTGGTAAAAACTCTTCATTACTCGGACAGGTAAAATTTGATGACAATAAAAAACAACTTGAAGTGAAGTGAGTATTCTATATTAACTACACTGTGACACAAGTCAATCAGCGCGGCGGGTCAGTTTTTGCCGGCGTTGTGCGATCGCAGCGGTGGTCCACCCTCCGAGACTGGTCTAATGAGCACTTTATTAACTACCTACATGACATTCACCCTTAACTGAAACGTAATAAAGCCTATGTTCCCATGTTATTATTTTAATGAAAAAATCCAAAGAGTTACATGTTCAATATAAAACACTCATAGTGATAAAATCATCGGGGATGTTAAAATTGGTAAAGAAAATGTTATTACGTACTCAACGTGTACAAATTTGAAAGTAACAGTATGTCACAAGAAAAAAGGTAATATTATGTATGTAAAAATAAATAATTAGTAGTCTTATGGTAATATTCTGATAGTGAAAAAATAAAAGAGGAAGATTATTAAATCTTATCAAATGTCCACAATACAGAAAACGATTAAAAGCATGTCATATTAAAAGATAAAAGAGAACTTTAAAAATAGTGAACAATTAACTAACACTTTCGCGGAAATTTCTGTCCCGCACAGCCGCGTTGTGGAATGGTCTGTCCTCGGCGGTATGGAACCAGTAGGACTTAGAGATCTTCAAGAAGCGAGCCTACCATTTCCTCAAAGGTCGGCAATCTGTAGTTCCTCTGGTGTTGCGGATGCCCATGGGCGTCGTTGACCATCTTTGTGTTCCCGCCGCTCGTTTGCCCCCTTTTTATTAATCAATAAAAAAATCATAGGCCAGTTTAACTTAGATTAAAGTGGAACAATTCATCTTAGTCGTATCGAAGTTTCTACCAAATGATATGCGATTGCATACAGCTTCATTAGGTTAAAGGTAGAATTTATAAGCATCTAACTACGGAAGACGTCGAATAAATCCCGTAAACCCACTAACGTCAGACCTGGCTCGTCAGACTCACACACAGCGCATGTAAATCAGTTGCGAGTAAATTCAATTTTAAATTGCTCCAACCATTAGTTAATGTCAAAAGTATTTTGCCGTCCGTAAGTCCGTAATAAGAGCTATTTAAAAAAATGATGATGTCAATTGTTTGTTCTATTTGTGTTAAAATTTAATTAGCTTTCTAGTCTCCTCGATTAAATCGCAATGGACTATCTATGGCCTAATAACTTTCATGAGATCCGAGGTTCTCGATAAGGATATATTATATGAGCTGATAATGCGGTATCAGTAACTGGGTATCACGTTATGTTCATTTCATTTCAATTAAAAACGTGGGGGCCTTCAAAAGGAGAGTGAACAGCTGTCTATTAAGCTAGCGCGTACCATCTTTCGTCTGCATCGTCACTTCCTTCAGGTGATCGTGGTCAAGCGCTAGCTTAACAAATATAAAAAAAAAATATTTGGCTTGCTTCTAGCGTGCATTGGTAATAAAGTTTCTTATAACTGTTGAAAACATATATCGTATATTATACAATTCCAAGTAATCCAGCAAATTTGTATATCCTTAGAAACATCTTGGTATTTAGCATTTTATCAACATTTTATAAATGCATCTAACATCGCGGAAATTGATGCAACAATTCTCATATAATAGTGCATGACTCATCTCAACTTGGATCCCACGGCCACGTGCTGCGAATTACAACGCGTCAGCCGCCCGTTACACCGTAACCACTTCGTTCGTTCGCATCTATATTACTATGAATTGTCCCGTTGTTGAAGTCTCCTATGCTGGTCTGACGACGGGACGATATATCATACAAAATCCGTTACGTTTATGTCTATGTTTCAATTCTATGTCATATTCTTTAGACGGTTGAAGAAATTCTTGCAATAACTGATCTATGAAGGGATCTATAAAGTAATTGCTTTATTGGTGCCTTTTTATCAAGCTTTAGCAGACAACCATAAAATCTATGTCCTGCTTTGATAAGTGAAAAGCAAAATTAGTTTTTTGGTGTCAAATAAAAAACTAAATGTCCATTCAATTCTATTATTATACGCACATAAAGTCAGTGAGTATAAGTTAATAAAAACAATAAAGCAACAGTAACAAACGTAAAGCAACAAGTTGCAGATGGTGACAAGTGGGCGTCAGTTGTATCACGCATTGTCGAGGCGTTCGCGTATTGTAATACGTCACAATGAGGCGCGGCAAACGGGGTGCAGACAATACCCCTCTCGTCAACTCTATTATCACTTTATGACAGTTGTGTGATACCCAAATATGACCAGATGCTAACAATGCGTGTAATTTATTTCTATGAGCTGTTTGGGTTTGGATCTGTACCGTTTTTTTAAATACAATTGTTCATGAAATGGGCAAGTCCTTAGGGAGTCGTTAGAGTATGGGAAAGACTAGTATAGCTATCAACGAAAATTATGATTCAACATAGAATTTGTTGTGTCATCCTTGTATCGTAGATTTGTTTTTGTTGCCTTAAAATGTCTATCTATTAGCATAATAATATACTCCTCTCACTTTGTAATACAGTTTGTCTAGATTACAGTTCAAGGTTATCTTGCGATCTTTCATACAGAGAAAATACGAGGTTTTAGTACTACAAAGTTAAACTAAATAATAGTAAATTCTAAAAATGATATAAAAACTAGCTGTTCCCGTGCGATTTCGTCAGCATAAAATTATTTTATTGTTTACATGTTTCAAATTGTCAATTGCAAATGTCAAATGACATGACATGACAAAACTTGGCAATCTTGCTTCCTTGATGTTGGCAGCAACTTATGGTCTCTTTCCCACATTAGGGTTTTTATCTAAAATATTAACCCCCTAAGTTTAATGGCGTGAAAATATATAGCCTAAAGCGTTACGTAAGTGTAGGACTTTTTATTAAAAAAATAATTATTCAAAAATATGCTGTAATTGCTGACATCTTAGGCAACAAAGAAGTGTGTGTTTACGCTTTATTATAATAGTATAGATATAGATATATAGATATAGAATATAGAATAAGAATAGAATAGATAGAATACGAGTAGATAGATAGATATTGACGAAATTTGAAAACGACAGTGAAATTAATAACTAAAAACTTGTATGAATGTAATAGAGTACATTCTATAGACTCTGTGTAGCTTTTAGAAATGTTCAAAGTATTCGCTTTGGAGTATCGAATAGTCAATTTGTTGTTTCTGAACGTGCATGGATACCGTTAGAGTTGATGAGGACCCGTGTGCGATTTCCCTCGGCCATCGATCACGGCTACGTGCATTGCTGTGTCATGCTTATTGAATTACAAAGTAATTGAAATGTTAAATTATGATGCTCATAAGGATATTTCTAATGACTGTGGAAATTAGAGTGACCGTAGTGATTTCAATTTCATAACTGGTTCGGTCTGTTGTTTTATCATACTTCATACTAATATTATAAATGAGAAAGTTTAGATGGATGAATGTTTGTTAGAGTTTGTAACCTTAACAGCTGAACTGATTTCGATGAAATTTGGTATAGATGTAGAGGATAGTATGGAAGAACATATAGGCTACTTTTTTAATTCCACGCTGATGAAGTCGCGGGTGAAAGCTAGTATGGATTTTAATCAAAATTGGTTCTTATTAACGTAATGTTATAATTTCAATTCTGATATACTCGTACTTTTGTCGCGAAATAGGATAAGGGACTTCATACAAAATATGGCTAGAGTCACGCGATTGGTTACTTAATAGAAATTGGTTGAAAATCTACATAATTTCTGACTTTAAGTGGTATAAAGAAAATACGTAGTCATTATTTCTACTTAAGCGCGATCCTCGTTAGAGCCCACCTTGTTTACTGGCGATTCAAAGTGAAGCCAACACATCAGTGACAACAGACGGTGTGTCTCGCTGTTGCACGTTTACCATTCACCGGATGAAGTTTAGACTTAGATTATCTCATAAAAGAAAGCGGAAACGCTAACGCTCGTAAACTGTATCGAGTTATCGCCTATAATTGAACCCCTTCGAGAAATTCCTAGTTTATTTGTTATCATGTCCATCTGAATATAGAATTAATTTCTAATGTTACACCATCAAAATTTAATAATAAAAGATTTGCTTTAGCGTACCATCTCCCGTATGGTCTAGTGGCTAGGATACCTGGCTTTCACCCAGGAGGCTCGGGTTCGATTCCCGGTACGGGAAAATATATTTTTGTATTACATTTTTAACAAATCGTGACTGATTTTTTTTAATTCTGTGTTTTCATCTACGCTAACCGCTTTTATCGCCAATGTAACTGAATCCTTAGATTACGCTTTCCGCTACTCTCGTAAATGTAACCTCTGTATAAGATCAACTGCCCCACTATATGCAAATCCTCGCCTGTGACAAGATAACGTATTTTTAGAAGTCGAACATTTCTCTTGTCATTGATTTGTTGTCAGTTACTTTCTCTTGCTACATTTATTTAGCGAAAATATTTTAATTAGTATAAAAATATCACTGCTTCTTTGAATTTAAGCTATACCTTAAAAGAGAGTTTGGAAAATATCGTCATTATGTGCGTCCCTCTTCTGTTAATAAAGGGTAGGCAACGCATATGAAAAATCGGATGGTTATAGGCAACGGTCGCTGTGCTATTCTAGTCAATACGGTGGTAACTTGCGCGTTTGTCACTTTATACAAAAAAATATCTGTGTACTAGGTTTAGGCGTCTATTTAGAATTAAATACTGAAACGAGTAGAAACAAAAACTTTGTAAACTTTCTTCGCTTGCAAAATGTTTACAACTATATACATTATGGTTTGTCTAATGGCGTTTAATGTTCTTTAAACGTTGAAATTGAGTGTAACATTTCACAACTAGTAAATCACTGAGCACGTTTAGTTTGTTGTATTAATGCAATGACACGTAATTGTGACTCCATCTATGAAAGCCGTGTAGACATAGTAAGAGGTCACAGTGTACAAGAAACAGTATGACCATTTTAGACAATATTAAAATAATTTCAAACTCATTTATATGCTGTTAGTGACTTTAGTGTAATATTAATGTTTAATGGATGGATGAATGTTTGTTAGAATTTGTAGCCGAAACGGCTGAACGGATCTCGATGAAATTTGGCATAGATGTAGAGGATAGTCTGGAAGAATACGCAGACTACTTACTTTTGTTTTTTTTCCACACGGACGGAGTCGCGGGCGAAAGCTATATAACCTGTGGCCGACATTCGTGAGAACACACAAGCAGGTGCGCAGTCACGCGCGGTAACGAAACGAAAACGCCCGCCATCACACACCTACGCGTGTTTACCTTAACACTTATCTTGTACTCATCAATTTTATTGCGGCCATATGTGGTCTGTACGTATTCAATGCGGCTAAAGGCTGTGGAACTAGTGATGCGTAGTTCTATAAATTAATTATAATTTGTAACTGAAATTCGACCCTGGATTCGTTATCATCAACATCATTCAAAAACTATCTTTGGACACTTCTGCAATTGTCAGTTAAAATTTCATATTACGCTATACATTGGTATCAGATATGCTTAAAGTAAAAAAAGAATGGATCGACCACGTGTCTCTGCCAAATATATACTAGTTATAATATTATACAGAAGACAGGTTTGTATGTTTGTATGTATAAATCAAAAACTATAAGGCCACTTTTTAAAATTCTTTTACTAATAAATAGCTACATTATCACTGAGTAACATAGGCTGAATTTATATATTTTTTTTAATTTGCGCGCGGTCGAAGACGCATGCAACAGCTAGTAAAAAATTATCCGGTAGTTTTTCAATATATCACATTTTTACAGATACAAACCGAATAAAAAATAAGATAATATGACTCGTATAACATTTAGCAATCGGCTACAATGACCCTCGTTATAAAACTTTAAAAAGAAATCAATATATCAGTGATACAGAGTAATCTGGAACAAATATACTTCGAGGAGGGCTTTTATAAGAGAACCTTAAATAAATTAGGCATCACAGAGGCTTGAGTAATGAGCCAGGAATGTATTGTGATCGTGATCACAGACTTTGTGTGGAACAAAAATAAACCGCAACACACAACTCTCAGGTAGAAGTAACATGACCACATCATTATCATCACCACTACGTTGAAAGTAAGTTGTAAGAATATTATTAGTATTGTTTAATATTTTTCTAATTACAGCCCCGAATATTTATAACTAGCTTTTGCCCGCGACTCCGTCCGCGTGGATTAAAAAAAACAAAAGTGAGTAGCCTATGTGTTCTTCCAGAATGTCGTCTACATCTATACAAAATTTCATCGAAATCCGTTCAGCCGTTTAGGCTACAAACTCTAACAAACATCCATCCATCCATCCATCTAAGCTTTCGCATTTATAATATTAGTATGATAAGATGAACTGATAATTTTAAGATTGCTATTCAATCCTATTTTTTTAATAATAATGATAATAGTATTATACACATACTTGTCTCTACAAAAGGAGAAAGTACATTTTAAGTGCATAACGCCAAGTAAAACCTGTGTGCTCAAATTGAAGTGGTCGAGTTACGTGACTTCTTCCTATCGAAACCAAGTCCGAATGCAACAAAACTCTACGTCAGACGTTTTAATTAAGGACAGGAGGGGGCGCGGTCAAGGGGGGGGGGATTATCTCCAGTTAATTCGGCGGAAGATAGAGCTTCAGTAATCGTCTTTTTTTAGACCCACAGCCTTATTTGGGTGATGTTTTTAAAAGGGTTGCTTTATTTACATGCATATCATTGTTTTGGATTGTTATTGATTTTTTTATAGGTTAATTTTTATATTGTTCTTTGTTACCTCACTAGTGTTGGGGATATACAAAGAAAAACAATTGAATACAAGAAATTTTGTACCTTTTAGCGGTAACCTTGGATTATCATCATCGAAATGGGAAGGAAATTAACGTCTCCGACTGGTACGTGTTATCTGAATTCTAAACTGCTCCTTCTTTATTTATGGAACCATCTGTTCCCGTGCGGCTTTATCCGCATGAAATTATAATTTATTTTATTGTTTACATTTGTCAAATTCTCACCGTTGCCACAATAACCTTGCTTCCTTAATGTTGGCATCTTGTAGTTTATGGTCCCTTTCCCACATGAAGGTTTTTTCCAATTTATTTACCCATTAAGTTTAATAGCGTGAAAATATATAGCCTAAAGCGTGACGTAAGTGTAGGGCTTTTAATTAAAAAATAATTATTAAAAAATATGCTGTCATTGCTGACATCTTACACCACAAAGAAGTGTATGTTTACGCTTTATTATATTAGTATAGAAGTATAGGTAAGTGGCCATAGTCACATTTCCAACAAAAGAATACTAACTGCTAAAAAGGCTCCCCCCTCATTACTTACAGACAGTACATCAAACAGCCGCGTTATCATTAATAACTCGCCTTAACACGGACAAGCGGATTTTATTTTCGCCTCAATGCAAACATTTCTCATATATCTCACAGCGGGAATTCGCAACAACGCCGAAAAAATCATTAACACTACTAAAAGGCATAAGTGGAAGTACAACACAAGGAAAATTAGCCTTTATTTCTTAGATTACAGAGATTATTGTTGTTTGAATAATATCGCATGATTATTTTGACAAATAGCATGTTACTGCGGTCAGCATTGACGCTTTATAATGAGGTTAAACCAGCTTAGGTCAAACAGGATAGCAACGGGATGTAAATTTGTATTTGCAAATCGATATATTTTGATTCGCTAAATCCTCTTAGATCTTATCGATTATCGATAAATTATGTTTACTGTAAACACTAACGGTAGTTTGTAGTAAACGTACAAATGTTGCACGAAGCTTTAGCCCGCAACTCCGTTCGCGTGGAATTAAAAAAAAATGTAAGAAACCTATGTGTTCTACCAGAATATGTTCTACATCTATGCCTAATTTCATCAAGATTCGTTCAGCAGTTTAGGCCACAAACTCTAACAAACATCCATCCATCCATCTAAACTTTCGCATTTATAATATAGTAGGAAGTAGGATAGGATAGGATTTCTAATGTTTGTAAACTAAGGAACATCACAAAACATAATTAAAAGATTCCACAAGGCACAGTTCTTGGCCCATTACATCACACACAAATAGATAGGAATTTTACTATTAAAAACGCCTTCCAAATGCAAATGTTTTTTTGTAAACAAAATTATAATTTTCTCTTTATAGTTCTGGTAGAATTCTTAAAAGGTTAAATTCGAAATTTTTAGAAACAAATTGTAAATGTCATTCGTTAGTCAAAATGAACTATAGAAACTCTAACATGAGTATACCAGTCGAAATACAGTTCAATTGAATTTATTTGAACTAAAAATAGTATCGTATCATGACATAACTGGTGACACAGATCCGCCGACAGTACCGGCCGGCTATCAACGCGCCCATTGACCAATTTTCAGATTGTGTCACTTATATTTATGAATAAAACCTGTTATCGGACCCTAATACACATAGAGATAGATAAATGTTACATTTAAGCAATTAAATCAATACGAAAACATGACTCCACTGTAAGCAAAATATTTGGAGGGGGATAGTTTTGCCCGCGACGTTCCCGCGGAATTAGGATAGCTTGGTATGGACATATTATGCGACGAGAGGAAAGGACATAAATATTATTGAATGTGGATGGCTACAAGGATAGACCGATGTAAGTATGGATGGTTTATGTGGAATAGGAGATGCTTAAGAGTGAATTCAGCTATGACGACTAACAGAAATATATGGATAAGCAACAAATACTGTGCCGACCCTCTGTATGGCAAGTCAACAAGGGCAAGCTGATGATGATGTTATCGCGGATTTAAAAAATTACATAACAAGTAGGATATCTGAGCACATTGATTGTGTGTTTCCAGACTATTTTCGACATCTGTGCAGAATCATCGAAATCATTTAAGCTCCGGAAATAACTTCGAACAAACATTAAACCATCCATTTAAACTTTCGCATTTATAATATTCGTTATCTCCACATTGGTTGCAGTCAATAAATAATATGTGCGTCCAAAGCTTTCCCTAACATCTAATTAACGAAGCGAATTATTTGATCTTCTTTTACAGTTAATTCTGGAAGGCATGAGATAGCCGGGCTGTGAGTCGGAACATCTCGCGTAATTACTACGACGGTTTGCTTCGGTTAATAGGATCTGCAGGCCGGTCTAAAGACTCGACTGCACGCGAGACTATACAAGATACTTGTAAGGTCAAAGGAATAAGGTGCTTGACTCGTGATGGACTAAGGATTGCTAGTGATGATATAGGCTTGATTTAAGCTGTATCGAAATTAAAAACTAAAATACGAGTCGTTTGTTAAACACTTAAGCTGTTTTTCTTCTATTCGATTTCTTTTCATAACAATAAATCGTTAAATCTGCAGAATTAGCATTAAAAAAAATTTACATTATTGTTCATGTTGACAATTTAAAAAAATAACTTCTAATCCACACACGATTGCATCCATTTTACGATTAAAAGGTCCCATATATTGTTAGTAAAGACCAATTCTCACGTCCACCGACGATAGTTACTACAAACAACTTTTAGTACAACATTGAATGTTCTAACATCCACGCTGGAACGGGTCACAGTTTTTTTATTTCACTAATCGCGGTTCATTTACCTTATAATTACATATGTCCAAAACTGGAATACTAATAATGACCGTGTTTATGAGCTAAGTCGTATTAAAACTGATTTTTATCTTTTAAGGTGACGTTTCTTAACGTATTCGTAGAACGTCTAGTGTAGTCGTAAAACGAGACAGCAATTAATAGCGGTAACAAAACAAGAGAGCATTCCAAATTCAAATTGAATTTTGTTGTTTTTTTATTGTTTAATGTTTTGCTGGCCAGTACGCCCACGCTGATATTTGGTGAATAGCCATTCTAGAAACATCTATGAGCATAGTGTTCTCTCTGTTTTTCTTAAAGGGAAAGAAAAGGATGGTGATATAATTTAGCATAAGCAGCGTTAGGAACTGATGATAAAATGTAGTAGGTGTTGACATGAGCTTTTTGGATGATGTTTTATAGCTCGTAGAACTGCATCAATAGCAATTTGTTGAGAGTGTTAACACTTTGAGACACTTTAACGTCAATTTTGTCAGTTTAAATTAACTTTATGGCTATTGTTAATTGATCGTTAACCTAGTGCTACAAAGGAAATAATTCTCATGTAACTTTAGGTATAATTCCACAAGACAGCGTCGTAGAAGTAAAATAACTCGTTATTAAACAAAGTAAATATTAAAAAAATGGTGTGATGAAGCCACTGATATTGAAATAAAATATCTGAGCTAATGATGAATCTATACTGGTATTGAATTTGGTGAAACATAAAAAGTTTTACGAGTGTATTATAAAATCGCTTAAAAGTTAAGCTATGCTACACATTCGTAAGCATTTTTTTTTATTTTTAAAAAATATTAGTAACCAGATTTGTGTTATTCGTACTTCATACTAATCATACTTCATACTAATGTGATAAATGCGAAAGTTTAGCTGGATGGATGGATGGATGTTTGTTAGAGTTTGTAGACTAAAAAGCTGAACGGATTTTGATGAAATTTGGCATAGACGTAGAGGATAGTCTGGAAGAACACATAGGCTCCTCAGTTTTGTTTTGTTTTTAATTCCACGCGGACGTAGTCGCGGGCGAAAGCTAGTTTACTAATATTTCCTTTATCCACTCCAATTAAACTCTAGGCTTGTGCTAGGATATGGTTCACGACAATATTCGAAGCGGAATTCGAACCTTCGACCGCAAGAGTAAGTCCGTACCTCAAACTATTAGGCTATTAGCGCTTAAAATATGTGAAAAACTTCTGGTTTCTGTTTTCCATGTGATCTAACCTTTACATTGACTAGCCCGCGACCCCGACTTGCCCCGCGTTCCTTGCCCGTTACTTCGGATACACGATCAGGCAACAGGAAATTACATGAATAAATTGTTGCCGACGCGAATCAAACCGACTAATTCCAGAGAGGATGTGGGCAATTCTTAGTCACAGATCTCGGTTTCTTATGATTTCTTGATTAATTGAGATCAGTCGAACGATTCATTCAATAGGATCGTATAAGGATACCTACGCATATCAGAACTAATTTATTTAGCTAAATGACTATTTGTGTTGTTAAAATTTTATTTTGAATTTTAATCTTACTAGTTAATATTATAAATGCAATAGTTTATGGATGGATTAGCAGTTTACTTGATTATCGCTCAGTATTATTTTTTACTAATTAGTAAAACATTACATATGGGATTAGTAGTTTTTCCCGATTATCAAATTATTTTTGTATTTATCGGCACGCGCCGCGACTTCCGTTTGATAACGTCTTCCGTAGTCACTCTTGTTGTTTACCCAGAAACGTATGTTATATTTATAATTTAAAACAAGCTAATAATAAAGTGGATTTTATTTTGATTTTTAATCTTACTAGTTAATATTATAAATGCAATAGTTTATGGATGGATTAGCAGTTTACTGATTAATTGATCTCGATGAAACTTAATGAATTCTAAAAACGTAGAGTCTGGAAAAACAAACAGGCTTACTTTTTTCACTACACCAAAATTACTCTCCAAAAAAATCTAATTTCTATAGGTTTATGTTATTACATTACAAGGGTTTTTACTTGATTATCGATCACTATTATTTTTTACTAATTAGTAAAACATTACATGTGGGATTAGTAGTTTTTCCCGATTATCAAATTATTTTTGCATTTATCGGCACGCGCCGCGACTTCCGTTTGATAACGTCTTCCGTAGTCACTCTTGTTGTTTACCCAGAAACAAATGTTATATTTATAATTTGAAACAAGCTAATAATAAAGTGGATTTTATTTTTGATTGTAATTGCTGTAAATCCAACCCTGGTAATCACTAACTCTGTTAAAAGACCTACCGCTCAGAGTAATCGGTACCGTCACTTACTATATTTGGGATAATCCGTTCCTAGTTTTATAATTTCCTTTTTTGTTTTCTTACTAGCTTAAGTCCGTGACTCTGTTCGCGTGGAATTAAAAAAGTGAGTAGCCTATGTGTTCTTCCAAACTATGCTCTACATCTATGCCAAATTTCATCGAGATCCGTTCAGCCGTTTAGACTGCAAACTCTAACAAACATCCATCTAAACATTCCCATTATATACGTGTGATAAGATATGTCATTCGACCATATTTTTATAGTTTTACCTCGTTACATTATTATAAAAGTACTTTATAATTCCACAAAGCTTAAGCGGTTAAAAATAAATCAACAAAATATGTTAGGCGTAAATCAGAAGTCCTTGGCAAGAGTATTTAGTTCGTCTGATAAGAGGCTTGTGGTATAAATGATATTTCATATGTTACAACATTACGACTGTTGAATGGTGTGTCGCAACCAACGAGTGTGGTCACACTTCAAGCGGAAAAGAGACATAAATATTAAAGCAAATTTACGAAAAAAAAATTGTATAGAGAAATTTTGTACTGAGTAAAAACACGCATCGGCCTTTTTTTGTTTTGTATAAGTTTTCTGTATTCAAAAATTTTGGTCTAGATTTATTTACCTATGTTTTTACCCCAAATAACATTGGAATTATAATTCGACACCCTAGATTTTTTGACACATGGTTGGCATGGAATAGGAAAAATTACATTTCTAAGGCGAGGCGTCCTTTAGGTTGGCCTAAAGGACGCCTCACCTTAGAAATATTAGACAACAAACACACTAGATACATCTGTTGTCAATGTACATTTTTAAATCACGCTATTAGTAGCGCCCTACATCATTATACAATCTAACTACAAGCTCACTAATGGTTTTTACTGTAAATCATAATGTCCGATGCAATAAAATTATCGGTGTTTTTTAACAGACAAAAAACCACAACTCTTTTGAATTATCCGTGACGTTTATTACAAGTGAAAAAGTGCCTATATCCCACAATGTTAGCTCACAATAGTTGTGTGATTTTTATAGAGTTGCGAGTGTTTGTAAGAGTCGATGATGGGACATTGTTTGCACATACGCTGTTTTACGCCGCAAAAACTGCATCGCGTCCCGACTAGAGAATACGAAGATGGGAGGAAAACTTTTTGCTATATTCATTCAACAATGTATGGAAAATACCTTTAATGTAAACGAGAAAGTAAAGCTAATAGGCTAATTAAACTCGCGCCATACTTTGGTTACAATCTGAATTTTAAACGCTTGTAACAAAAAATATATCTACCAGTCGTTTATCCACTCATGCGGGTTTAGCGAATTATGTTTCCTAGAAGCATGCGGCTCTAACGACTTTTTTTTTTTTATAATATAAGGTGGCAAACGAGCAAGCGGCCACCTGAATCCACCGAAATGGAAAGCGACCGCTACCTAAAAACATCCGCAATTGCAGATGCGTTGCCTACCCTTAATCGACGGAGGAGGAGACGCACATAAAGAGGACATTTCCCCTTCCTATGCGTCTCCTCCACCGTCAAATCCACTTTTCCATCCCATCCTCTCCTCTTAAGAAAAGGGTAGAAAGGGAAAGGGACTAAAATTAGGCCTCCTTATGAAAACGTAAACGTAAACGCATGCGGGCACTACGGCATGTGTGGACAATTGAAACTATAATACATATACTCTTTGTGCAAGTGCATTAACTCTTTATTCCTCGTTTCGTCTGATGGGTGCGCGTACTGCAGGGCTAATTTTAGTCTTCTTTCTGACGTTTTCGTACAAGAAAAGGAAGGGGATGTGAATTTGGCTGGAAATGGGACGTATTGGTAAGAGAAATATTACTTTTCTGTGCATCTGTCATCCATTAAAGAACACAGCAAATGCGGACGTCTAAGGGCCGTGGCGCTATTTTGGCGAATTTCACTTGCTTGTTTGTTACCTCATAGTATAAAAAGGAGAAAGTATTATCTAATGTCCTTAGTTAATGCTTTCTACAAGATAAGGCAAATAGTTTTAATATTTAAAAGTCTTGTACCAAAAAGTCATAACAATTTCTATTGTTACTCAATACCGGATACATTCGCTTCGATGTTAATTTAACTGTCAATTTAAGCAAAACTGTGCGCCGACAATACGTATGGAGCACGCATTAGGCACTAATGCTTTCGATAACATCTAACATGGAGATATCGAAAGTCTAAAAAAAACTTCAATATAAGGGGTTTTACAAACTATATGACGTAGTTTTAAATATCATAACATGCGGCGACTTTTGTCCTAAATAATTGATAATTATTTTTTTTTTACAATAAAAGGGGGCAAACGAGCGGCGAGAACACCGAGATGGTCAACGACGCTCATGGACATCCATAACACTAGAGGAACCACAGATGCGTTGCCGGCCTTTGAGGAAATTATAGGCTCGCTTCTTGAAGGACCCTAAGTCGTATTGGTTTGGAAATACCGCCGAGGACAGACCGTTCCACAACGCGGTTGTTAACTAACAATTAACTAACAATTAACTAACAAATTACTTATAAACGTAAACGTAAACGCATGCGGGCACTACGGCATGTGTGGACAATTGAAACTATAATACATATACTCTTTGTGCAAGTGCATTAACTCTTTATTCCTCGTTTCGTCTGATGAGTGCGCGTACTGAAGGGCTAATTTTAGTCTTCTTTCTGACGTTTTCGTACAAGAAAAGGAAGGGGATGTGAATTTGGCTGGAAATAGGACGTATTGGTAAGAATAATATTACTTTCTGTGCGTCTGTCATCCATTAAAAAACACAGCAAATGCGGACGTCTTAGGGCCGTGGTGCTATTTTGGCGAATTTCACTTGCTTGTTTGTTACCCTATAGTCCAAAAAGGAGAAAGTATTAGATTTATCTAATGTCCTTAGTTAATGTTTTCTACAAGATAAGGCAAATAGTTTTAATATTTAAAAGTCTTGTACCAAAAAGTCATAACAATTTCTATTGTTACTCAATACCGGATACATTCGCTTCGATGTTAATTTAACTGTCAATTTAGGCAAAACTGTGCGCCGACAATACGTATGGAGCACGCATTAGGCACTAATGCTTTCGATAACATCTAACATGGAGATATCGAAAGTCTAAAAAAAACTTCAATATAAGGGCTTTTACGAACTATATCACGTAGTTTTAAATATCATAACATGCGGCGACTTTTGTCCTAAATAATTGATAATTATTTTTTTTACAATAAAAGGGGGCAAACGAGCGGCGAGAACACCGAGATGGTCAACGACGCTCATGGACATCCGTAAGACCAGAGGAACCACAGATGCGTTGCCGGCCTTTGAGGAAATGATAGGCTCGCTTCTTGAAGGACCCTAAGTCGTATTGGTTTGGAAATACCGCCGAGGACAGACCGTTCCACAACGCGGTTGTTAACTAACAAATTACTTATAAACGTAAACGTAAACGCATGCGGGCACTACGGCATGTGTGGACAATTGAAACTATAATACATATACTCTTTGTGCAAGCGCATTAACTCTTTATTCCTCGTTTCGTCTGATGAGTGCGCGTACTGAAGGGCTAATTTTAGTCTTCTTTCTGACGTTTTCGTACAAGAAAAGGAAGGGGATGTGAATTTGGCTGGAAATGGGACGTATTGGTAAGAATAATATTACTTTCTGTGCGTCTGTCATCCATTAAAAAACACAGCAAATGCGGACGTCTTAGGGCCGTGGTGCTATTTTGGCGAATTTCACTTGCTTGTTTGTTACCCTATAGTCCAAAAAGGAGAAAGTATTAGATTTATCTAATGTCCTTAGTTAATGTTTTCTACAAGATAAGGCAAATAGTTTTAATATTTAAAAGTCTTGTACCAAAAAAGTCATAACAATTTCTATTGTTACTCAATACCGGATACATTCGCTTCGATGTTAATTTAACTGTCAATTTAAGCAAAACTGTGCGCCGACAATACGTATGGAGCACGCATTAGGCACTAATGCTTTCGATAACATCTAACATGGAGATATCGAAAGTCTAAAAAAAACTTCAATATAAGGGCTTTTACAAACTATATCACGTAGTTTTAAATATCATAACATGCGGCGACTTTTGTCCTAAATGATTGATAATTATTTTTTTTACAATAAAAGGGGGCAAACGAGCGGCGAGAACACCGAGATGGTCAACGACGCTCATGGACATCCGTAAGACCAGAGGAACCACAGATGCGTTGCCGGCCTTTGAGGAAATGATAGGCTCGCTTCTTGAAGGACCCTAAGTCGTATTGGTTTGGAAATACCGCCGAGGACAGACCGTTCCACAACGCGGTTGTTAACTAACAATTAACTAACAAATTACTTATAAACTAACTAAATACATTACAACAAAATCACCTTCTATTTTACAGCATACATACTCTGTGACATTACTCCCCGTCGCGCGGGGCAAGGGGCACCTGTGAGAGGGCGTCGACCCTCCCCCCTTGCCCCTCCCCCCAGCTTCCCGCTCCGGGGCCAACACGCGATCGCCCCGGGACCCAACAGGTGAAAACAGTGGGACCTCTCGGTATTCCCAAAGGGCCAATTTGACCGCGTATTAATTATGATTCTGCCAACATGAAACATTTCATCTCGCGTGCAAAAAAAATTATGAAAAAAATCTTTGTTGTGTATAATCTGGTTTGAAACGGCGGCTATCACTATCTTAATATTATAAATGCAAAATTTTAGACTGATGGATGTTTGTTAGAGATGCTTAGATCTTTAATACAACACCATAGATTTTGATGCAGTTTTTTAATAAAAAGCCCTACACTTACGCCACGCTTCAGGCTATATATTTTCACGCCATTAAACTTAGGGGGTAAATATTTTGGATAAAAACCCTAATGTGGGAAAGAGACCATAAGTTGCTGCCAACATCAAGAAAGAAAGATTGCTAAGGTTTGTCATGTCATGTCATGTCATGTCATGTCATGTCATGTCATGTCATGTCATGTCATGTCATGTCATGTCATGTCATGTCATGTCATGTCATGTCATGTCATGTCATGTCATGTCATGTCATGTCATGTCATGTCATGTCATGTCATGTCATGTCATGTCATGTCATGTCATGTCATGTCATGTCATGTCATGTCATGTCATGTCATGTCATGTCATGTCATGTCATGTCATGTCATGTCATGTCATGTCATGTCATGTCATGTCATGTCATGTCATGTCATGTCATGTCATGTCATGTCATGTCATGTCATGTCATGTCATGTCATGTCATGTCATGTCATGTCATGTCATGTCATGTCATGTCATGTCATGTCATGTCATGTCATGTCATGTCATGTCATGTCATGTCATGTCATGTCATGTCATGTCATGTCATGTCATGTCATGTCATGTCATGTCATGTCATGTCATGTCATGTCATGTCATGTCATGTCATGTCATGTCATGTCATGTCATGTCATGTCATGTCATGTCATGTCATGTCATGTCATGTCATGTCATGTCATGTCATGTCATGTCATGTCATGTCATGTCATGTCATGTCATGTCATGTCATGTCATGTCATGTCATGTCATGTCATGTCATGTCATGTCATGTCATGTCATGTCATGTCATGTCATGTCATGTCATGTCATGTCATGTCATGTCATGTCATGTCATGTCATGTCATGTCATGTCATGTCATGTCATGTCATGTCATGTCATGTCATGTCATGTCATGTCATGTCATGTCATGTCATGTCATGTCATGTCATGTCATGTCATGTCATGTCATGTCATGTCATGTCATGTCATGTCATGTCATGTCATGTCATGTCATGTCATGTCATGTCATGTCATGTCATGTCATGTCATGTCATGTCATGTCATGTCATGTCATGTCATGTCATGTCATGTCATGTCATGTCATGTCATGTCATGTCATGTCATGTCATGTCATGTCATGTCATGTCATGTCATGTCATGTCATGTCATGTCATGTCATGTCATGTCATGTCATGTCATGTCATGTCATGTCATGTCATGTCATGTCATGTCATGTCATGTCATGTCATGTCATGTCATGTCATGTCATGTCATGTCATGTCATGTCATGTCATGTCATGTCATGTCATGTCATGTCATGTCATGTCATGTCATGTCATGTCATGTCATGTCATGTCATGTCATGTCATGTCATGTCATGTCATGTCATGTCATGTCATGTCATGTCATGTCATGTCATGTCATGTCATGTCATGTCATGTCATGTCATGTCATGTCATGTCATGTCATGTCATGTCATGTCATGTCATGTCATGTCATGTCATGTCATGTCATGTCATGTCATGTCATGTCATGTCATGTCATGTCATGTCATGTCATGTCATGTCATGTCATGTCATGTCATGTCATGTCATGTCATGTCATGTCATGTCATGTCATGTCATTTTGACATTTGCTATTGATAATTTGACAAATGTAAACATTAAAATAAAGTTTTTATAATTTCACGCGGATGAATCCGCACGCGAACAGCTAGTTTTATTCTAAAGTGGAACTAACGCTTCGTCTGAATGCACCCTAAAGGCAATTCCGCCCGTCGCACACAAATAACAATTGCTGTAAGTGCGATGTGGAGATATGACCAACAATATGTGTGGCACGCATACAACACGCAACACAAGTTGTGACCATAATGTTCCCACTCGTGACAAATGGTTGGCATTATCTTGTACCATCGCCGTACATGTTGGCGCAACATACCAATTGGTTAATATATTTCCGATTCGATCTACAAACGATCCATAAATGGTCTTCTGATGAACAAACGAACAAGCTAATTTAGAGTACAATGATCAGATAAAAATACTTATAAAACTAACTAAATAAATTACAACAAAATCACCTTCTATTTTACAGCATACATACTCTGTGACATTACTCCCCGTCGCGCGGGGCAAGGGGCACCTGTGAGAGGGCGTCGACCCTCCCCCCTTGCCCCTCCCCCCAGCTTCCCGCTCCGGGGCCAACACGCGATCGCCCCGGGACCCAACAGGTGAAAACAGTGGGACCTCTCGGTATTCCCAAAGGGCCAATTTGACCGCGTATTAATTATGATTCTGCCAACATGAAACATTTCATGTCGCGTGCAAAAAAAATTATGAAAGAAAATCTTTGTTGTGTATAATCTGGTTTGAAACGGCGGGTATCACTATTTTAATATTATAAATGCTAAATTTTAGACTGATGGATGTTTGTTAGAGATGCTTAGATCTTTAATACAACACCATAGATTTTGATGCAGTTTTTTAATAATGATACAAGATAAATGTTTACATTTTAAAAACACGTAAATAATCATCATCATCATCACCAGCTCACTATACACGTCCCCACCGAGGGGCTCGGAGCCTACCCAAAGTTAGGGTGACTAGGCCATAGTCAACCACGCTGGCCAAGTGCGGGTTGGTTGACTTCACGTAAATAATAAAGTAGAGAAATCCGTATAATTTTAGAGGATTCTAGTGTGATGTCAAAAACACATTTTCGTATTACCTTTGAACCCGTGCGAAGCTGGTGCCGATCGCTGCATACTAAAAGCTTTTGTACGCTCGTTACCTTAAAGGTAGGCAGTAGTAAAACCAATATTAATATTATGTTTTGGATGCCAATTGCTAAGCGATATTTCACTATAAATCCATATCATATGAGATTATTATGTATTGAGTTTAAGTCATGAGGTTTGCATATTAAATTCAATTACATCGATATTTCTAGAATTAATTAGTGATGAAATATTTTTTTACTTCAGTAATAATGCTATGAAAGATCCAATTTGTGACACAATGGAATGGAATTAATTAAATATAGAGTTTTTTCTGTGAACCATTCAGTTGATTAAATCGTACACCAAAGGTGTAAAAGACCGATAATAAAAGAAACACAAATCAGTTCTTTCCCATGACATAAAATAAGCGAAACAAGCAAACCAAAAGGTATAAAAAAACAAAGACAAAAAGTGAAACGGCAATAAACGCTAACAACTTTAATATGATGCGTGTCGCGGCGGCAGGGCCGGCCACCGCATTAACCTGGAGTACACTCAACTGCAAAAATATTGGAGCACCTTTTCAATGAGAAAGACTTTAAAAAAATAACCGATAGTCTAAACACAGCCTGGTTTCATATTGCAGCGCTCAACCCGTTCTTTGTTCGTACAATCTAATTCATGGAGGGTTCGGGAGATATCGACGCAGGTCTGTCCGGTGGCTCGTGAACCGATCGCACGACAAAAACCTCGGCCGGAGATATGCGGAGCGGGTTATGTCAGCCGAGAGACTACGAACCAGTCCGCGGCGTTATGTCACAAGTGGACGCCACAGTGTAGGGAAACGCAGAAACTAAAGTTCCAACTTTTCTGATAAATAATACTAAAGTTGTATGACTTAGGAATTAGTTAGGAATTGCTAGCGATTTTAAATTACAACAAAATCACCTTCTATTTTACAGCATACATACTCTGTGACATTACTCCCCGTCGCGCGGGGCAAGGGGCACCTGTGAGAGGGCGTCGACCCTCCCCCCTTGCCCCTCCCCCCAGCTTCCCGCTCCGGGGCCAACACGCGATCGCCCCGGGACCCAACAGGTGAAAACAGTGGGACCTCTCGGTATTCCCAAAGGGCCAATTTGACCGCGTATTAATTATGATTCTGCCAACATGAAACATTTCATCTCGCGTGCAAAAAAAAATATGAAAGAAAATCTTTGTTGTGTATAATCTGGTTTGAAACGGCGGCTATCACTATCTTAATATTATAAATGCAAAATTTTAGACTGATGGATGTTTGTTAGAGATGCTTAGATCTTTAATACAACACCATAGATTTTGATGCAGTTTTTTAATAATGATACAAGATAAATGTTTACATTTTAAAAACACGTAAATAATAAAGTAGAGAAATCCGTATCATTTTAGAGGTTTCTAGTGTGATGTCAAAAACACATTTTCGTATCAGCTTTGAACCCGTGCGAAGCTGGTGCAGATCGCTGCATACTAAAAGCTTTTGTACGCTCGTTACCTTAAAGGTAGGCAGTAGTAAAATTACTTAATAGTATTTATTCAAGGAAGCATACGGACGATGCATTTTTAAAAAAAATTTTTTTTTTTTTTTTTCCTATCCATACATACATATCTTTGAAACTGAAGGCATAACCAATTGTATGAAGCTTTGAAAATT
This sequence comes from Papilio protenor, assembly GCA_029286645.1. NCBI lineage: Eukaryota > Metazoa > Arthropoda > Insecta > Lepidoptera > Papilionidae > Papilio > Papilio protenor. Next base: position 1,605,521 of record JAGSMZ010000036.1, on the reverse strand, counting down.
TATACAAATTTATGCAGCTGACTGTACTTGCTGGCTTCTTTCAAATTGAAATAAAATCAATTGTTATTGAAGAAGTACCGACAGATGAAAATAATTAGAAATGCGAAATTCCTTATGTTAAAGTATATCGTTAGATATGTTTATTTTATGTAAAACTGCTCGTTGACCACATCTTTAAAAAACAATATTGCAGTTACCAAACACATTAAAATTGTTACAATTCGAACGATGTCCGTCCGTCGCTCGTTGTGAACCATTCAGTTGATTAAATCGTACACCAAAGGTGTAAAAGACCGATAATAAAAGAAACACAAATCAGTTCTTTCCCATGACATAAAATAAGCGAAACAAGCAAACCAAAAGGTATAAAAAAACAAAGACAAAAAGTGAAACGGCAATAAACGCTAACAACTTTAATATGATGCGTGTCGCGGCGGCAGGGCCGGCCACCGCATTAACCTGGAGTACACTCAACTGCAAAAATATTGGAGCACCTTTTCAATGAGAAAGAATTTAAAAAAATACCTTATCTTTAATTATACAAACTAGTGAAGTCTACATTATGTTCTAATATGTACCTATTTTGATTTTAATAAAATTTTTACTAATTTTTCAGAATCAACTTTAGGCTATCAGCATGATCTATACAGCATAAGTAGTGCGGACAATCAACGTAATAAATAAAAAAGAGCAAATACAACTCAAGTATAAGCTTTTGAATATTTAAAGCATATTTAAAAAGAATCATTAAGGAAATATATCAGGTAATGTGTTTATTTTGTTTCTTTTTTAACGATCATTATTATATATTATGCTGCCGACTGTACCGACGGACCTCTACCTTTGTGTTATGAGAAAATTGTGGGTTGGTTCAGTTTTAAAACGATTTAATTTCTTGATTTACGTATCTGTATGGCTGCATTGGTAATTTTCGGCAGTTGTTATAAATGAGAACGTTGAATACGGAAAATTAACTTCAATAATGGAAATCGTATGGGACAAGCTTCTGCGTCGATTTAGTCCTCTGACACATTAAACTACTTATTCAAATTGAACAATTTGTACTAATTTCTACCTACTGAGCGGTTGGAAATACTTTTTAATGCTAGCCCATATGTTGACAGCAATATAAGTTTCAACTTTTGGCGTACTTTTCTAAACTATCCTAATGTATAATACACTAGCTGTTCCCTTGCGACTTCATCCGCATAAACTTATGAAAATTTTATATTATTGTTTACATGTGTCAAATTATCAATTGCAATTGTCAGAATACCAATTACCTAACTATGGCAATTTTGCTTTCTTGATGTTGGCAACAACTTAAGGTCTCTTTCCCACATTAGGGATTTTATCAAAAATATTAACCCCCTATTAAACAATGGCGTGAAAATACATAGCCTAAAGCATAACGTAAGTGTAGGGATTTTTATTAAAAAAAGATTTATTTAAAAATATGCTGTAATTGCTGACATCTTAGGCAACAAAAAAGTGTGTGTTTACGCTTTATTATATTAGTATAGATAGTATAGCTAAGTATAGATTAGTAAACTTCCACTTCTAGTGTGTATTTGCACTATGCTTGTGTCAATAGCGTGCGGCCATAGTCGCACTTTTAGTGGAAATGAGATCTTATAAACAAGATACCGTTCGAGGCAATTACACATTCGCTAGAATCTCATTAGAGCGTAAACGAAACGCTCAGGAGCTGTCCGCAGGTAATCCGAACGCGCCACGACTTCACCGCGCCGATTGGATCCGCTTGTAGCCGTGGCATCGCTTTAATTTGTGCTTCAGACCCCGTTTGGATACGTTTGGAGCGGTCGCTTGAAACGGTATCATGACGTCACGCCCACCGGAGGAGACGGTGACGAATGTGTTTGGATCTTATCTACGTTTGATATAGCAACTTGAATGCGATTAAACTATTGAAGCTTTCATTAGGATACGAGGACTAAGGAAGCATTTTGAGATGTAATGGGAGAAAGGCAGAACATTGCTTAGTAGGAAATCATACTAATATTATAAATGCAAAAGTTTAGATGTAATGTATGTTAGAGTTTGTAGCCTAAACGGCTGAACAAATCTGGATGAAATTTGGCATAGATGTAGAACATAGTCTGGAAAAACACATATTTACTTTTGTTTTTCTTTTTTTAATTTCCACGCGGACGGAGTTGCAGGCGAAAGCTAGTGTTTACCATAAATAAAGAATCGGTTTAATCCATCTGATTCATATTTAACAAAACAAAAAAGGTTGTATACTTCGCAGAAACAGAAACTCATCTGTCAAAGTCAACCACAGATTAAAACAGACATTTTATGAAGTTCGCTGCACACCAACATGTCATAATGACACATATCTTCTTGAAACGCTAACATTTTTTTCTTTAATATTTGCTACGCATTGCAAAATAAAGTTTTCCAGTTGTGTCTAAGTAAAGTCCGAAATTAGTGATGTGGCGGAAATACGAGTCTACCCTAAATAAGGGGTGATAAGGCCATAGTCAATCTTGCTGGCCGTTTTCTCACATATTAAGTAAGTAGATTAGGCCCAACTTTAGTCCCTTTTCCTTCTCACCCTTTTTCTTATTAGAAAAGCAGTGGAAGGGAACGTGGATTTGATGGTGCAGGAGACGCATAGGAAGGGGTAATATCCTCTTTATGTGCGTCTCCTCCTCCGTGGATCAAGGTTAGGCAACGCATCCGCTATTGCGAATGTCTATGAGCAACGGTCTCTTCGCCATTTTGGCGGATTTGGGTGGCTGTTTGCTCGTTTGCCACCTTATGATAAAAAAAAGGCTACAATGGTACATTCCCATGATGGATAAAATGGAATATAGATTTGAGTTATCCGGGCAATGTCTGGCAAGTCGAAGTCAAACCGATGCCGTTTAATTTTAAGATTGTTCTGAAACAAAACGCAGTTACAATGGTGCAGATTATTGGTCATGTTCCAATTCGTGAGTCCAACTTCACTTCGGCCAACGTTTATGGTACACAATGCGTAACTAAGGCGGACGGCTGTCAGTTTCGACACCAAAAGGATTTATTGAGGCCCTCGAATTCCGTTGCGATATTATAGAACATTGCGGTAACGGAGACCAAATTTAATGATGGCCAAATGTTTGAACAAACATTTGGTGGATAGTATTATGCAGTAGATGTTCAATTGTTTTTATTTAATTGATATCGTTTTTTTCACACGACCGTCTTCATATAATTGTTTTATGCACTCACGATAAAGGAATCTTTCAAGACCTTATAAAAATACTAAAATTCACACCGCTTTATAAATAAGACACTCAAGTCGGTATAATTACAGCAAAACATTAAATGTACCGTCGGACGCGGTTAAATTTAGTTATTCACTGTGTTAATTAAAGGTATGATACTAAACGTAATGTTCCGGAAACGAAAGTAGGTGTCACTTTTATTTGAGAAGACATTTCATTCATTTTCTCATAATAAAAAACACATAAAGTACGGAATTAGTTTCCTGTTTTATCTTAAAGTTACATCAATAATGTATACGACGTTAAATAAAAATACACACGAACTGATAAAATACAGTTCTTTTTAAAATAAATTATCTTACTAATATTATAAATGTGAAAGTTTAGATGGATGGATGGATGTTTGTTAGAGTTTGTAGCCTAAACGGTTGAACGGATTTCGATGAAATTTGGCATAAATGTAGAGGATAGTCTGGAAGAACACATAGGCTACTCAGTTTTGTTTTGTTTTAATCTCACGCGAACGGAGTCCCCTGGCGAAAGCTAGTCAGAAATAATCCAACGTATAAAATATGTGATGGAAATATCGGATTTTGATACTCTATCTGACAATGACGTCACTTTTATGCTATATGAGTCTCTATCAGCGAGTGGTGGGACTGGCCCTATTTTGGTTTAAAAGAAGGTATTATGATTCCAGACTTTTTTTGCATTTCTAATCTAAAAATGTTATGTCATAGACAATGTCATGCCAGTTATTAGAATAAATAAGGAGGCATACGCATTTTTTTCAATTGAAAGACAACAATTTAATCTTTCCTCACATTTACTATAAGATTTAAAGATTGCAGTTAATAAAAAAAAAATTGAAAGACAAACAATACAGTGTACAGTACGGCACGTCCTACAGGGGTGGGGTAAATGTCCCAATGATCGACTATCTTTTGATCAAACCATTACAGATGTTATCCAATCCGATGTGACATATCGGATATCTTATCTAAAGCGCTCCACATTTAAATGCTAATAAGCCGTATCCTTCCAATCTAGACTATCGTACTGTTAATGAAATATTAACTAACTAGATGTTGCCCGCGACTTCGTCCACTCAATATTAAAATGTAGCCTATAATGCCCGTCTATGTCAGCTACCCTTCAGTGAAAGTCCGGTAGAAATCGACCGAGCCGTTTCAGAGATTATCTGGAACAAGCGCGACTTGCAGACAGAAAGACAGACTGACAGGCAGACATTTTTTTTAATGCGTTTTCGTTATCAGCAACGCAAATAGATCATCTTCCCGAAATCAGGAATTTTTATTTTGATATTAGAAACAGACACTCCAATTTTATTATATGTATAGATATAGGTATATAAATTATTATGCATTACACTACATGTGTCAAAAACAAAGTAGATACACTGATAAAATTTACCGTAGTTTTCTATTGATAAAAATACTACATGTTTCATGTAAATGTTTCGGCAGTGTGAACTTACAGCATCACATAACACAACTAATTGATCGGAAACATTTAGTTTAAATGTTAACATTTAACTTTAGATATAGAAGTAATCGAGCGGCTAACTATTGGACAGATTATCCGAACATCACAGAAACAAATCGGCCGGATAATGTCGGCCGTGTTAATTATGAAGCGAGCAGGCGCAATAAAAAACGCAAGGGACGCACTCGAGCGCACTGATGCAATTAAACGCAATGTCTTAGGGTTGTCACTAAAAAATCTTATGTTATAAATGCGATAGTTTAGATAGATGGATGTTAGAGTTTGTAGCCTAAACTTCTGAACGGATCTCGGTGCAACTTGCCATAGATGTATAATCTGGAAGAATAAATAGTCCACTTGCTTTTGTTTTTTTATAATTCCACGCCGACGGAGATGCAGCCGCAAGCTAGTTTAGAAATAATTGTTTCCTACTATAAAAGTGAAGTAACTAGAAAATTGACATAGACACTTTTTGGGACAAATCAAACCACGTCTTTTAGGCACTTGTCTTGTCTAAAAATAGAGAGTAAAATGTGAGTATTAGATTTTCGATTTGTATGTAATTTATTTACAGAGAGATATTTAATTTTTAATTACGTTACAATTTCTGGCAACCCTATTTTTATTTATGACACAAGTGCGGCGCCTGCGCATCAGTATTATATGTTACGCTTGAGGGTGACGGTCGAGTGAACAAGATCTGGTTCCCAACATTGGGAAAACCACAACACGTGCTTAAAGACATGACCTAACGTAACAATAAAATATCTACAAAAACATATTAGCATTTTAAGAATGAATTGAGACGACAATAGTAACTTACGGTGCTAAGAAAGATAGAGAAAGAAAGAAAGTTTTGGCAAAGAAGCGGTCAGATAGGTAGGAGAAATATCCACTTTCTCTTTCTCACCTCATCTGTCGATTAATGTTTAAACAAAATTATGAACATAGGATCTTGCTGAAAATGAAATGCTTAATAAATTTAACCAGTAGATGTTGGAAATGGCCGTAAAGAAAATAAAAGCGGTTGAATCAATTGCAACAAAGTGTACACTCCATCTATTTATCACCAAAGGTAATAGTCTAACCCCTATATGGCTAAAATCGTCAACGTCCTCAATAGTTAACTATAATTGGCTGTCTTCTAAGACTTGTTTCGCTAATGATGTTGGGTTTCACTGTCACCAGCGGAACTGTTTATCTCAATTTGGTGAGCGTTGCACCGCTCAAGTAAGTGGACAGAGTGGAGTGCATAGCATTATTTGTAAATAATCCTACCGATTTCTTTCACTGTTACTAAAGCCGGCTACAAACTCTCAGTTTTATTTGGCAGTTTTATACGAACAGCCAGTGTGTAGGCAAAACTGAGAACTGAACAGTCCCCGGTTTTGTTAGATTTATCTGAAAATTCGGAATGTTGAGATGAAACTGAACGTGTGTGACTCGCTTTATTGAAGTAAAATGTTTGTTTGGAGATTGACTAGTATGCGAATTTGCGAAATTTGAATATTTGCCATTCAGTGCCGGATTATATTTATTTTTAAACATATTTTAATGTACTTAAAAGAAAGAAGGCAAGAAAAATTTGCGTTTAAAGTAAATTATACTCCTATTAAATGGAACTAAGAGCTCTTAAAAGTCTGATATCATCGACACTCGCATGAGTCAAACACATTCGCAGAACGCAAACATCCAACCAAATTCATTTCGCCTAATTAACCGCTGATTCTCACGGACTGACCAAACGGCTATAATGAGGTCGCTTCAGAGATACGGTTTTAGGTATTTTAACGAGCCCCGACCCTACGGTTACGATTTATAATCGAATTGAATACGTAAAACAAAAGAATGTCGAGAGAATTTTTCGATAAAAACCCGGCCAAGACTAGTGATGTCCTTGACATTAAAAATAGTGTTGTTATTTAACGTTACTAATGCTGAAGTTTCCATATAATTTGTCCATTAACTAGTGATTAATTAGTGTTAGATTGAACTAAGTTTCAAAGGAGTTAAACTCAAGTTACGTAGTTCAGTAATGCATTTCGTGTTATAGAAACAAAAACATTAACGAATGGTTAAAAGTAGCTGGGAAACCGACCATAAGTCGTTATTTATTTACCTATGGACCCATGATGTCACTTTAAGCACTAGCGATAAACCACAGTTTTAATTTAGCATTTTAAGATTTAAAAAAAAAAACTCCAAATTTACTTAGATTACGTTTAATTGTTCCAAATGCAATGTAACTAATAGTAAAGTTAACATTTTTTTTTATTATAATTGAATTTTCTGCCTTTTCACTTTCAAATCAGGTATTTATCGTATTTGTATAACACTTTCAAATAACAGGAAAATTAATAAAACGCTACGGTCTGCGTGGCCATATATGACAAGTTACAACTTGTCGCGGATATACGAGTAAACAACTTATGAGTAACTTTAATGAGCTTTACTTGTTACGGGAACTAATATAAACACATTCATATATGGAGGTTTTTCTTAGATAATTAATAAGTTAGTGCTTAAATACAATAAATCGTTAGTATATTATTAGGTAATAGCTTTCGCCCGCGACTCCGTCCGCGTGGAATTGAAAAAAACAAAAGTGAATAGCCTAAGTGTTCTTCCAGATTATCTTCTACATCTATGCCAAATTTCATCGAAATCCGTTCAGCCGTTTAGGCTACAAACTCTAACAAACATCCATCCATCCATCCATCTAAACTTTCACATTTATAATATTAGTATTAGTAAGATAGTAAAGATACCGGTAAGTTGCCTTTAGTAAGTTTTGATGAAAAGTACTTAAGCTAGTAACAATAGATTCAAATCTGTGCATCGAATCCCGCAGTACATTTAAATAAAGCAACACTTTGCTACACTAATTACAGACACTATTCCATCAAAACGAGTATAGGAATTTCTAATTGTCTGTATTAGTTCTGGTTGAAGTTCTAATGATCGTCATCAAATAAAATGTTTCATCAACAAATTATTACATCATCATCATCAACAACATGCACTTGTCCTTACGTCCTTAGGGTCGGTATAATATGTGCTCTTCCATACATCTCTATCTGCCGTCATCTCTGAATCTGAAAATACATATTCATTCATTAATTCATTCATTATTCATTCATTCATTCCAAATTAACTTCTTAAGTTCATCTCTTAATCGACATTCACATTCAGTTTCGATAGTTTATTGTCCCAACAAATGTAATCAACAAATCGTTACGCTCTACAAAATTCCTTAAGTTTTAAGTTATCTTTTATCTGTGTCTTAATGTCCATCCTAGGTGGGATTGGCTACCGATCATTACGCGAAGCACAAGCAATAAAAACTACAGCGTGCATAACAAAGGCAAAGTGTTGAGAATCAGTAATAATGAAGAATTCGTTCCGAACATTTTGTAGTGTGTCGAACTTTGTATTACAGAATTTTAAATGTTCCTAATCAATATATAACTAGTCTAAATAGATTAAAGATTAACTTTCATTACATAGTTTATTAACTGTATATAAAAATAATAATACAATATAGATTTTATTTAATCACTAGATTTCGCCCGCGATTCCGTCCGCGTGTAATGAAGAAAAAAAAAACAAAAACAAATAGCCTATGTGTTCTTCCAGATTATCCTCTACATCTATGCCAATTTTCATCCAGATCCATTCAGCAATTTAGGCTACAAACTAACAAACATCCATCCATCCATCCATCTAAACTTTCACATTTATAATATTAGTATTAGTAAGATAGTAAAGATACCGGTAAGTTGCCTTTAGTAAGTTTTGATGAAAAGTACTTAAGCTAGTAACAATAGATTCAAATCTGTGCATCGAATCCCGCAGTACATTTAAATAAAGCAACACTTTGCTACACTAATTACAGACACTATTCCATCAAAACGAGTATAGGAATTTCTAATTGTCTGTATTAGTTCTGGTTGAAGTTCTAATGATCGTCATCAAATAAAATGTTTCATCAACAAATTATTACATCATCATCATCAACAACATGCACTTGTCCTTACGTCCTTAGGGTCATTATAATATGTGCTCTTCCATACATCTCTATCTGCCGTCATCTCTGAATCTGAAAATACATATTCATTCATTCATTCATTCATTATTCATTCATTCAAAATTAACTTCTTAAGTTCATCTCTTTATCGACATTCACATTCAGTCTCGATAGTTTATTGTCCCAACAAATGTAATCAACAAATCGTTACGCTCTAGAAAATTCCTTAAGTTTTAAGTTATCTTTTATCTGTGTCTTAATGTCCATCCTAGGTGGGATTGGCTACCGATCATTACGCGAAGCACAAGCAATAAAAACTACAGCGTGCATAACAAAGGCAAAGTGTTGAGAATCAGTAATAATGAAGAATTCGTTCCGAACATTTTGTAGTGTGTCGAACTTTGTATTACAGAATTTTAAATGTTCCTAATCAATATATAACTAGTCTAAATAGATTAAAGATTAACTTTCATTACATAGTTTATTAACTGTATATATAAATAATAATACAATATAGATTTTATTTAATCACTAGATTTCGCCCGCGATTCCGTCCGCGTGTAATGAAGAAAAAAAAACAAAAACAAATAGCCTATGTGTTCTTCCAGATTATCCTCTAACATCTATATCAAATTTCATCAAAAACCGTTCAGCCTTCTAGGCTACAAACTAACAAACATCCATCCATCCAAACTTTCGCATTTATAATATTAGTAGGATTTTGAATTCATTATGATGGGATTCCATACAGAATAGTTCTAAAATTTGAATAAAAGTATACTAAAATATTTATTTATTTCTTACTTCTATCACATCATAAAGAAAAGAACTATTTATTTAGGACTTTAAACTAATATGAAGACCTAAAAACAGTTTAAATGACGACCCAAAATTTTCCAAGTATAAAAAAACTTAGTGAGTAAGCGAAGTCTATATTTTATCTACAAATATATCTCAGACTAGTTACTATTAAGTTACAGAGTAATAAAGAAAAGACTTCAAAGTTATTTGACTTCTCTAACTTATCGCATACTTAGTCACTCGTCTATTGAAGACATGCCTTACATCACTTTCAACGAAAGCAGCAGATAATTCCAAACAGTTCGTGATCAGGTAATAGTTTAAAGTGTTTCACTCTACGCAAATAAATGGCCTGTGCGGTACAAAATAATTCAAAATACGACTATTCATCAATATATTTAAATGTAAAAGAATACACGAGATGTATTTCTTGTTTTAATTTTGTTTACACGATATAGATATGGAGAAACCGATAATCTTAGTGTGGGCCACCAATAGAATTTCTTATACCATTTATATATGTTATGTGGAGAGATGACATAATCAAGAAAGTTTTAATAATCAAAAGGCCGGCAACGCATCTGTAGTTCCTCTGGTGTTGCGGATGTCCATGGGCGTCGTTGACCACCTCGGTGATCTCGCCGCTCGTTTGCCCTCTTTTCTTATAAAAAAAAATTAACGTGGATAGCTACAAAGGTAGGCGAAGACCGAAGAAAGTATGGATGGATTATATTAAATATGATATGCTTAAAAAGGGAAGTAATTCAGATATGACGGCTGATAGAGACGTATTTCTATACGTCAGTACATACTGTGCTGACCCTCCATAGCAACAAGGGCAGGATGATGGTGACAATTATTTAGTAAATAAAAACAAATTTTCAAGCAACCATATGCTCAATTTAAACAGTAATAGATAAACTCTTTACTACAGCCGACGTACCGGCCACAATTTTTTTTTGCTGTTGTAAGGATCTGCATAGTAACAGTCTAACAACTTTGCGTACTTGAAAAGTGTTAGATATAGTTACTTATGCGTTATGCGAGTTTTTAGGGTAGACACCTCTACTAAATCTGACTTCAAGGCCAGCTTATATTTTGGTTTAAAAAAAGGAAGTCGTAATCGCAAATAAATGAAAAAAACTTAGTTATGAAAATAATATCTTTATTAAATTATTCCGTATTTAATTATATTGTACAAAAACAGTGACAGATTCGAACTCATAATCCCGTACGCAATTGACAGTCTGTGAGCGGGCACTTAATGCAGGATATAATCCTTCTTGTTTAAAAAGACAAATCAAACTAAACCTTACTCCCATAGAATAAGGTTGACATTCGACTGTCGTATATTATAATGGTCCATTGATCCTTTTGTCCGTATGACGCTCCATTAATCCCTAAGGCACGCATCACACTGCTTGAACATTTGCTATTCAATAAAGCTTTGTACACACTGATACCGTATGGTCAATCCATGAATCATTTTTGAATGCATGGCAGTTGAAAACAATTTATATAACTGTCTTAATGAACTAACATTTGTTAGAAAAATATTTTATTAAATACATGTAAATTATAATGCAAAACTAAAATAATAAATAGATAGCGATTTTTCTTTTTTACTACGAACGACTAATACGAAATATTATTTTCAATTCAAACAAAGTAATCAATCGAAAGTACACTATTATTTCCACAAAATAATGCATAATTCATTTTGTTTACTAATTTTCGTTGTCCAGATAATTTAAAATTCGACATACTAAAAAAAAGTAGTTTGAAATCTCTTAAAACAACAAACGCCATCTGGCGGTAATCCGAACACAACAGGGGTCAAGAGAACGCAAACACATTGACCCAATGGCTTTACCTTTTGCATAATTTTTAAATATTTAGTCTGTGAATTACACCTACACAGTGCAACTTCGACAAACAGTACCTATAAATATTTGTGTGTGATTAAATTTAATATTAGCTATACGTAAATTAACAAATAACAATTTTGAGTATTTAAACAGATAGTTTTGTGACAGAGAGTTCACAGTAGGTACCCACTTAAGAAGTTGTAAATTTAAAACTGGGACAATGTACACTATATTTATAATATTAAAAAGTTTTAAAAGTAACTCAACTAACTAAATATTTATCATCACACGGGAACGTTTATTTGCAATTCAATTCAATTCAAAATTCACTTAAGTAGCACTCAAACAAATTTAGTGTAGTCCTAAAACTTCAATATCGTCTTATTAAGACCGTGTCAAGATAATTCAAGTCGACAGTTCGCAAAAAAATGTCGTTGGTATGTCACCGATCAGTCGTGAATTACGCCCCTTTACAATTTGCCTAGAAAAATTGTAGAGTCGGCAAAATGCTTTTTGAACGAATTGAATCAAATGATAATTATAACGCTTTGTATGTGTATTCGTTGGCTCATTTCGTTATGCAATTAAGTCTAGGTAAATTGTAAAAGGGCGGAATTCACGATCGTTCGGTGACACCTACATTCTCACGGCGCGAAGCTTAGTCCACATTCATCAGTGACGGAGCATTCGTTTTAATTAATAATGACCCCATGAATCATTATAAAAAGACCTTTTTGTTAACATTCACAAAAGTGTTGGTCCGATTTTAAATAGAATAGTCTGCATTACCGTGCGTCCTCACTGCCGAAACATGTTGCTAGTTTATTTCAGAGATAAAGAATGAGATAATTATAAACTACCTCATAAGATCCTTCAAAAACCGAGTCTTATACCATATCATCATCATCATCATCATCACCAGCTCACTATACTTCCCCACCAAGGGGCTCGGAGCCTACCCTAATAAGGGATGACTACCATATTAATTTTTTTTTTAAATCTTTAAACTCAACTGTTCTTAGTTCTGGTATTACGGATTCTTCTCCTTAAATATCCATTGCTTGTATACCCTCTTATCTTATAAAAAACTAGCTGTTGCCCACGACTTAGTCCGCATGGAGTTTAAAAGTTCAAAACTTACATTTGCCTCTTTTTTAACCTTTATAGGAAAAATTTGAAGGTAGCCTAAAGCACCTAATGAACTTAGTAGTAATCTACGTAATAACAGAAATCTATTGATGCAAGATTCCAAATTTCTAAGCCCGGTTTGTGGGTTGATTTCAGTATAAAAATTGTATCAAAGTTTTGGCACTACAATAACACCAACTTTAATCAAAATAGTCTTAAAACACTCGACACTAAAAAAAAACAACACTTTAGTTGTTACTTAAATGTCCCAAAAGCACTCATACAAAATTAAAACGTCAAATTCAAAATGTTCGAGTGGCCAAACATTTACCTACACTCCGTTACAATGCCGTTTGATTAATTCAAGCGTGTCGGTGCATCGATTGTGATAAATAATATTACAAAATATTAAAACTTCAATATCGTCTTATTAAGACCGTGTCAAGATAATTCAAGTCGACAGTTCGCAAAAAAATGTCGTTGGTATGTCACCGATCAGTCGTGAATTACGCCCCTTTACAATTTGCCTAGAAAAATTGTAGAGTCGGCAAAATGCTTTTTGAACGAATTGAATCAAATGATAATTATAAACTACGTCATAAGATCCTTCAAAAACCGAGTCTTATACCATATCATCATCATCATCACCAGCTCACTATACTTCCCCACCGAGGGGCTCGGAGCCTACCCTAATAAGGGATGACTACCATATTATTTTTTTTTAAAATCTGGTAACTCAACTGTTCTTAGTTCTGGTATTACGGATTCTTTTCCTTAAATATCCATTGCTTGTATACCCTCTTATCTTATAAAAAACTAGCTGTTGCCCACGACTTAGTCCGCATGGAGTTTAAAAGTTCAAAACTTACATTTGCCTCTTTTTTAACCTTTATAGGAAAAATTTGAAGGTAGCCTAAAGCACCTAATGAACTTAGTAGTAATCTACGTAATAACAGAAATCTACTGATGCAAGATTCCTTTCTAAACCCGGTTTGTGGCCTGATTTCAGTTTAAAAATTGTATCAAAGTTTCGGCACTACAATAACACCAACATTAATCAAAATAGTCTTAAAACACTCGACACTAAAAAAAACAACACTTTAGTTGTTACTTAGATATCCCAAAAGCACTCATACAAAATTAAAACGTCAAATTCAAAATGTTCGAGTGGCCAAACATTTACCTACACTCCGTTACAATGCCGTTTGATTAATTCAAGCGTGTCGGTGCATCGATTGTGATAAATAATATTACAAAATATTATAAATGCGAAAGTTACGATGGATGGATGGATGTTTGTAAGCGTTTGTAGCCTAAACGGCTGAACGGATCTTCATGAAATTTGGCACACGTTTAGAGCATAGTCTGGAAGAACACATAGGCTACTTTTTATCCCGAAAACAGTTACGGTTCCCGTGGGATTCATTAGTTTAGTTTTTTAATGTTTACTCGATCATTCTGCAACGGTTCAACATATCTTATTGAAATTAGGCACAGATATAAAACAAAGTCTGGAGTACACATGGGATAAGGTTCGTCCCCGATAAATGTCCGGTTCCCGAGGGATACGTAGCTTTTTGTTATTTACATAGTTCGTATGTTTTCTAATACCACGCGGACGAAGTCGCGGGCAATAGCTAGTCTTCTAATAAAGCGAACTCATGGTAAGGTTTTCCTCGTAAAATCTATAGTTACGTGTTTTTCGGTACTTAATAATTTTCTTACATAAATTTTAATTATTTACAACAATACACGTGTTATCCGAGCGTATTATGACACGCGAGGTATGTATGGTACTAATAAGCTTGTGTACATACCGACAAACATAATAAATAACATAAGGTTATTGTTAAATCAAGAAGGGATTTAAGAATTCCGGGACCACAGAGTAATAAACTACGAATATCAAGAAATTGTATAATAATATTTTTAATAAATAAATAAATAAAATAAAAATAAAAAAGCCTTTTATTTCCAGCAACTTAGTAATTATAATTAATGATACATTACAATTTTTCTTTTAATTGACTACTTAGACATTTAAAATTTTTTTTAACTAACAGGGTGTAAATTAAAAGCAAGTAGACTAGTTTTCTTTTTTTTTTTTAATAGCATCTGATTAATCTTGTTTTTTTTTTGTATTTCGCAGATATAAATTTTTATATCAGATTGATTTTTTAAAATCGTCTATTTTATTGAATTTCTATATAATTCACATGCAATCATCTAAATGTAGATTTATTAAGTTGTCATAAAAAATGTAGAATAAGATACCTAGAAATATTGTACAATTAATTTGACACTAATACGACTTTACCAAACAATATGTTAACGAAGTGACGACGCTGTTTTATCCACATACTCTGTGATGTAAGCATTAAAATTAGTTGTAACAAACGACCCATATCGAATAAATCTAGCTCGGCTATAAAAAGTAAGTGTGAACCGATTAAACGATCACAGCCGCCGATCATCAATAAAGATTTACATAACGAACACGCGATAGTTTCCATTGTCGATAAACTTATGTAAAAACATACTTTTAACTCTTTCACTCCCTTTGACAAAATAGAGACAACGATAAGTGTCAAAGTGTGTATTTGATCACGCAATCCACGTGTTAACATACTAAGGATTTGTCACTTCATAGATAGCGTGTTAACACGCTTTTATAATTGTAATTATCATCATGTTGGTATTTTTATTGTAAACGTCGGGAAAGATCGTATATGTCATAAAAAAGAATTAACAACTTTAATCCTAGGTTCCTGAAGTTACCATTTATTTTATTGTTACCTAGTAATTTATTAGCATTAGGTTGACCTAAGATTCAACGAAATAAAACTCAAGTTACGTAGTTCGGAAACGCATTTCATGAAGGTATCGAACTAAAAACACTAATTAACGGTTAAATGTAGCTGGGAAACCGGCCATTACTCACACAAATAGGTCCCGATATCATTAAAAAGTTAACCATGTTAAGCCTTTTTTATTAATCGATTTGAACACAAAACTATACCAAGATTTGTACAATCTTACTTCTAACTAATATTATAAACGCGAAAGTTACGATGGATGGATGGATTTTTGATGTAGAAAATAGTCTGGACGAACACATAGCCTGTGTTGCTTTTGTTTGCGTGCTTTACTTTTGTTTTTTTTTTAATCCACGCCGACGTTATCTCAGGTGAAGGCTAGCACGTCAATATATTTAGAAATGATTTAAAGAACATACCATTTCTAATACTTCCTACCGAACGTAGATGATCGACTATTTTATTGTTATTTTTGAAGTGCCATCTTCTTTCGAAGTTCCGCGATCATAAGCCAACTTGCTTGACACCACGGCTCTAAAAAGCGAGCGGGTGTTTTTTTTACATTTGACCATTTGGACTGCCCTAATTGCCATAGTTAATGAGAACATCACTATTAATTACTACCTAATACCGCCACCGCCCAGATACGCTATCTGTAGATAGTCCAAGATACGATTCCCGATTTATAGTTGCGTTCGATACGTGGCCTTAATTACCCTTAGATCGTTCCTTCGCGACACGTCTCCGATCGCTATCAATTAAATGGATACTTTTAACGGTTATTGATATAGTTGCCGGTTTAACAATACTTCGATACTATAAAAGCATTATGTGAATGCCAATACTAAAGTTTTAAATCACAGTTCAAAATTGATGCTATCTTACAGCTGGAATTTCACATTAATAAAGTGCAAATGGCTCTCAAATATGCACACGATGCTACGTGGACTTGAGATGCTCGGACCTGCTTTTTTCCCGCACCAGTAGACTTCTGGGCCTCAACTTTGCAAGCATGCGCTCGTCAATCTACGTCTCTAAACAAGTCGGCTTTAAATTTGAATCTTGTGACATTCGTATCAAGCTTGACTTTTGCATGTGATACTTAACCTATAAACGTATAACGACCCTATTTTCTTGAGTTAAGACTGGAACCACAGACTAAAATTTATAACCTCAAAGGTCAGCTTTTGGAGTTCCTCTGGTATTGCCCATCTATGGCAGTTATTGATCATCTGGTGTTCGTACTGCTGGCTTCCTTCTCTTGTAAAAGTATTTCAAATTACCCATTAACCTCAAACACTATAGTATTCTAGACAATATTTTACCCTACGTAATTACTTGAATATATTCGATTGCACTATTTATACTAATGCATGTATCTCGGGTTTGCACGATTCCATATAAAAACAGGCGCGGGCAGATACTGTGGTGATTTAAATCGGGCCCCTAGCCGAGGAAATGTCAGAGTACGGCTGCCGTAAGTAATGGAGTACGGCGGTAGTACTGATTTGTGGGGATCCACCATCTGATATATTCAAATTCATTGCATGAACACGTTGATCCTAACCTATTTAATGATCATACCTGGATAACTGTAAAGTTCACACTTGAAATAACGAGCAAATATATGATATTAACAACGCTTGTCTTATTACTAAAGGTAGAAAATATTAAAAAAATAATCCACTGACTATCTTTTTACATTACTTTTGAATCTCCTGCTTCAAAATCTGACATGATAAGAACCCAGTATACTATATGGACAACATACATAATATAAAATCCAAGTACTGCAAATCTAGTGGGTCGACAGGTGTACGAATCAGCTGGACTTAGAATCGAAAAATGTAAAATAAATGTAAAACCTAGTTCCAATTTAACCATTTCAAACTTAACTACACCTAGCGTAGCATCGGCTGGCAACATTTTATACTAAAAAACATTAAAATCCTCACAATTACCTTGTTTGCGACCGAAAAAATCAAGCAAGAATTAACGACAAAAATTTAATCATGTGTGAACTTAAATATAAGTTACGTGTTATAAGTTGAACCAACCAATAGCTTGCAAATCCATAGTTTCATTCAATGTAAAGAAAGCCAGCTTCAGCACTGTCAAGTGGCATGTATAACTCGACAAGTTGAAATCCAGCACTCTTCAGTTGTGACGCAGACTGACGTCGCCGACTGCGTCAGTTGACGTCACTCGACGTCATTCACTTTACACAGCGTCACTTCCACGACAGTCTGACTTCTAAGTGAAATGCGACTTTCGAAGTCTTAGTATATTTGAATTTGTAACGGAAAATCTGTTCAAAGGGTTATTGGTATTTATAGTTTTACAATGTACAAAAGTGATGTATAGTTAATTAAAAATTTACTTTGTAATATTGTCAATACTCTCAGTGTGTTTTAGAAAATGTCTTTTTAACTTTTTTAATATTCTAATTAACGTAAAATGAGGTCACCGGTGCCCATTGACATCCGCAATACCTTAGGGACCACAAATACAAGCTGGCCTTTGAAGACGAGGTACGCTTGGCTTCTTGAAGGAACCTAAGTCTGAATAAACTAGAAGATGGACGAAGACAATTAAAATAAAAAAAGTGAAAAGTAATAATCTTCCTTGGCTTTTGTTCCCGTGTACGAAAGTTATTAGAAAATCCGGCCATCATGTTGCGAAGTCTAAAAACCTTGCCGCTGTTTTTGCAAAGAATATGTAAGCTAAGTAGAAAGTACTGCGCGAACCACACGAATGCATCTCGTGGGATCAGCCAAGTGATTACACGCACGAATTCGCTATTAATAGTTCCGTATTGTTTACGGGTTTGAATCGATAAGCACACACTTCACGTACCCCTTTCACAATGTTTTTACTGTTTAATTTAATTTCTACTATTTTTTACTGTTTAGTACAGCCCACGACTCCGTGCGAGTGGAATAAAAAAAATAAGTAGCCTATGTGTTCTTCTAGACTATCCTCTACATGTATGTTAAATTTCATCGAAATCCGTTCAGCAGTTTAGGCTACCAACACAGAACATCCATATACTCGTAGTCTTTCGCAATCATAATATTACTAAGAAGTACTATAAACAAATGACGCCCTTAGGTCTTTTTTTCATCTGGATACGTTCAGACGTCCGTAACAAACTTTACGTATATAAACTTTTTTATTTATACTTTACACTATTTACATTGATGCCATACATATATAATACATTTATGAAAAAAATTAGACCAGTCGCGATATAAATAATGACTTCTTCAACTACGATCGAAAATCGATCAAACATCCGACAAATAACGATCTCGTCACGCCGACTGATATTGATTGGTTCGATCGTGTAATTAATCCGTCGGCGCATCGCGGGCGACGCTCACAAATCACTCACTCCAACTGAGCTTAATCTCAATTCATTAGCTTAATTAAACTAATGCTTTGAGCACGATTTGGAGCGAGCTTTAGGGGTACGATAAATCTTTTCGCTGTATTTTTATTTGATCATTCTTCTCTAGATTAGAACGAGTGTATACTGAATTTTCTATTACAGATACGGTTTTAACTATCGTAAAAGCTTATTTAAATCTCATACGGCCAAATACTGAAACGAATATTAAATAATTCGCTTCGTAAGCGGCGCTTAAAATGATAGATGGAATAATTTGAAAGGAATTTGAAGTTTAAACGTTGCCTTATCATTTAAGACGCTGATATTTAAATTGTTTCAGTATTCGGCTGTAAGGATAAGTAAATAAATAATTTGCCCAATAAAAAACAATATTTTAATCGAGTATTCGACTCTTTTGATATTTACTCTATGATCACAATTTTCAACAATAAAGTTAGGCAAAACATGTACATCTAACATGTACTAAATGACTTTGAAAATGGTTTTAAACAACATGTGATCACTTAAACAATGCTATCTCCAAATAATATTTCAGAATATAACCTCTACACCATACAGGGCCTGTCCCAACACTGGCTGATAGAGGCTCAGATAGCTTAAAAATGACGTCACTCTCAGATAAGGGAACAAAATCCGATATTTCCATCACATATTTTACATGTTGGATGTTGTCAGATAATTGCCAATTTGGTGGGACAGGCTAAATCATAAAAGAGTATTTCTTTACATTCTTGATTAAACAAAAAATAATTTTCACAAGATTTATGAAATTACGTGAGACTAAAAGCCATTAATATTACTAAATATGAAACAACTTCCTATTAACTAATGGATATCCAATCTGTAACAGTTTATCTAGGAAGCAATTAAGTTTATCATTGCCTATCAGATCTATATAAATCTAGATAGCTCATAAGTGAACGAGGTACGAAATTACTATGAACATTTCTAAGTGGCGAGATTAATTATGTTTTAATTAATGACGTAATAGATGATAGTGGTTGAGATGAAATAAAGGTTCGTTTACACTGAATTGATCGCAGGAATTTTAACAGTGGCAGCTAGCATGGTTGAAACATAAGGTCGATCGTGCATTTCGTTTAAACAATGAGGTGTCTCCACTTGTATTATGGAGGTCTATAAACATTAATCAATTTTATATAAGACGAGCTGTCGCCCGCAAACTTCGTTAGCGCGGATTAAAAAAAAATCATCTATATATTTCCCGCGTGCAGCCACCTTCAAATGGTCCACCCGTTCCAGAGATAGCAGTCCAGTCGCCATTTTGACAGCACGGAATTAAAAAAAATATAGCCTATAATATGCCCGTCCATGTCAGCTACCCTTCAGTGAAAATCCCGTCGAAATCGGCCCAGCCGTTTCGGAGATTACCCGGAACAAATGCGGCTTGCGGACAGACAGACAGACACACAAAAAAAATTAAATGCGATTTTCGTTATCAGCAACGCAAATACATCATCTTCCCGAAATCTGGAATTTTTCTTTTGATATTACAAACAGGTACTCCAATTTTATTATATGTATAGAAATATAAGGATTTTTAAATACTTTCTTCAAGTGAAGAAAGTATTTAAAAATCCTTATATTAAATTAAGTAATTTACCCATATGGGTATATCCGCATTCAAGATGTTATCTTGAATGATAAGAAAAACATAGGAAAAGATATAGACTTGATTGTAGCAGAAAAACTATAACATTCCGATCAGGTGAGACAAATTCATAAATAGTTATAAAGTGACAATGAACAAGCACCATTATGTAGCAATTTGCAATCATCGATAACAACCACTTGGTTGGTCTTTGGTATTTTCCTTGTTACTTACATAATTTCTGGTGTTGCGTTCCCACTTTATATATACTTGTAAAAAAACATGTTGCCGTCCCTCACTTCCTACTTCGAAAACAATAATCGATATTTGATCACGTAATCAAGAGTTCGAATCCCGCCATTCTGCAACCGTCGTGAACCATAACATAGCACAAGCCGAAGTATTTCCAAAAATATCAATTTAACTTTAATATGAAAAAATACCCTACTGTCTAAGACCTTACTAGATTGAGTAGCGCCATCTGCTGGATGCGTTATAAAATAAAGAATTTGGAAATTTCAAAATTTTTTATTTAAGCTAACTGCAATGTTACATGTAACACTTTCTTATTGTAGAATATACTTTAAAACATCGATAAAAAAGATTTGTCAATAAAAAAGTTATGATGCGATTTGAAATAGTTAGTCTTTTTTTGGTATTTCCCTCTTTGTCAGCCCAGTAAAAATAACTTTATACTGCTTAGCCCTTCTAAATAGCCGTCAACAACTGTTAATAACAAAGCTTGTTCACAGATCTATAATCAGAAGTAGCGTCAGACCCGGCCGTGTCTTCGGCCGTTTATCTCGAAGTTAATATCTCACATTGTCAGCCAACAAATTTGAAAGTCCTGTTCGGACACAAAGATATCTCTGAATTATGATCGGCGGTACTGTTGGCTATCTCTAATTAACATCGCAACTAGCTGATCGATGGACGCTAGTACTGGCTTTTATATTACGAACAACTTTTAATTGACAGCCCTGATTAGAAATTTTTATGAGGATGTTTTTAATGTGTCCCTTTTGGCCTTTGACATTGGATAGGGTTCCCACAAGAGGTCGATCGACAAGAATCTTGCACACACCGTGTAGGAGATTTATTACACCTTAATATTTTAGACTTTGAAATATGGTATTGATAGTGTTTACGTAATTTTTTCTTAATAGTAGTAGTGACAAACCATACAAATAAAGCTTCTTATAGATAACACTAATAAAAAAAAACATTTTTTTCTATATCACTAATTTAACTAAAAAAAAAAACTTACAACGTAATATAAATAACAACATTTTTATTTCAACTTATTCTCTAACAAATAGATAGGTCAAGATAAACTATCCTGACATCAATAGCCTTTAATTATGGGGTTGTAATACCCTTGGTCAATCGTTGTATTGTCCAGTGATATAGGGGTAGCAACTGCGAGGGTGTATTTTAAACAAATAAGCTATTAACGTCATTGTGGGTCAATCCCTATCACTAATTGTTCATAATGTTAGTAAAGCCTAGTGTACAACTAAAGCTTTAATATCTAAAGCGTATAAAATTACTTTAAAAAATTACTATAAAATGTTTGATTGGCTTCTATAACTTGACTCGTATCACATACTTTATTGTGTATTTCAAAGATTATTTTATGTACTAAATATTATCTATCCGCATATACCTTAATTTTTCTGGTTGTCCTGTTTACCTGTGTTAGGATAAGTTTGAAATCTTAACATATCTATATTTTTTTTGGTTATACTCATCAGTCACAATAAAAACGTACAAACATAAAAAAAAATTTAAATATCCGACAATTTACCTACTAATCTTAACTTTAAATAAATAATAGCTTACCGTATACAAATACCTTTATGTAATGAAGGTAGACAAAAAACACTGGGAAGCGACAAGTGTCCGTCAAAAGTGTATTCGCCCTTAATTAAACTGCTGCAGTGAGCTTACAGCTGCCATACACATACATACAAACAATACACATACATGAGGAAACAATGAGATTTAATACAGCTTTTTTCTCTGGACCCTCCGCGTGCATCTCTAATGCGTTTCTGTCGCCACAAAAACATTAAGTAACCGTGAAGATTTTTTTGTCTTTGTTTTAATCAGTTGTTTGTTCAAATCACTATATGTCAACTTCAATCTTAGTCATGTGTTTTCTGTGTTTATGTTAGTCGTAGATTTTCATTGATGAAATATTTAAACAAAAAAAAAATTAAAGGCCGTCATCACAGCTGTTCTGGTATTGCAGATGTCCGTAAGTGTCGATGATTGTTTGCTTAATCTCTTATAAAAATGCATCCATCACATAGAAGATAGACAACGACACTTTTATTAGGGCTTATGTAATACCTGCGTATGTTATGTAACTAATATAGCATAAGTAGACTATGTAAGACTATGTTCCACGTCTATGCCAAATTCAACCAAGATTCGTTTAGCAGTTTAAGCTATAACCAACATCCATTGATCTAAACTTTCGCATTTATAATATTAGTAAGATGTACAAACTCTTTCGTAATACGTCAAAGTACATTAGATAGATGTAAAGGAAATGCTTCGTGTAATTAACACAAACAAAAACGCATCTTTATAGGAAGTTAAGAATAACTCGCATAGATATGTCATTGGTTAGCCGGTTATATGTCCTTTTTGTTACGTCATAATTAAAATTCACCGCGAGCTCTCTGTAATTGAGTAGCATAGTTAGGATTCTCCAACGCTATTGCGTAATGAACGGTTTACTATTTTTTTGATAGGATAAATACGATGCCCTTATCTGTTTATTGAATGCGATATAGTGACAGAATAATGAATACTTAACTAAGTTTTTTTAGGTACAACGGAATTATTCAAATATTAACATTTTTCTACAATTAATTGTTTATCAGAATATGTTCATTTTTAAGTAATAATAAAGGAACTTCAAATTAAATGTGAATATAAATAAAAATAAATTAATTAAGAAAAATAAAAAATCTCGTCTAAGCAAGGTGATGTTAATTTTCATGCTTACATTAATCCTATAGCGCTAGTGATTGAAGTATAAATTCTTATCGATAGTGTCGATAATTAAATTGAAAAATCGTCGCCGACGCCGTACAAATTGGGCGTAGTGATAATGACAAAGCACGACCGTCGGAGGTGACGAGATAGGGGGATAAGGGAGAGAGCCGGTTCGATAGATGGGCTGATAGTGTCGATAATGTGGCGGTCGCGCCGTGTCCACCCTAATTGAAACATATCGTCGACAAGCGCGCGACGACAGCAACAGACGACCCCATCACTGTCCACGCTTGTCCATTAAGGGAACGACTCTACACGAAAATTTTATCGACTAACCCCGGGCTAACAACTTTAAACTTTTATCGATAATTTTAACGCTGATTGATGTTGGAAACGAGAAATCACTATTTCATTGTTAGATTATCACATTTAATTAACACCTACGTGGGGCAAAGTTGTTACAAATGGCGAACGTAGGAGTAGCTTTTTCAACGTAAGGTCGAGAGGTCGGTGTTATCACGGCGGTCAGGGTGGCCGGACCAAATGATTAAGACATGAGAAATAACATCATTAAGAAGGATTTATTAATGCTGTTCAAGACAACGATGAATACGGACAACAAATTCATTTGGTTAAAAAAATTAGAGCAACATTGGTAAAAAAATACTGTATACAAAAGTTAAATAAATATTATTATTAAATGATTTATATCGTTATTAGAAATGACTTCAAAAAAAATTAGAATTTATTGAATTTGCGATGTCCTAATCACTATTTGGTAATTTTTTACGACTCAATGGCCGTTAAAATATCTTACTTTAGATTATTATTTTAGATCTTAGATTATTCTAAGATATTAAATATTTTTACCTACGGGAATTGAGCCAAGATAAATACTTATGTCGTTTTAGAGATAATTTTTAACAAGCGCTCAGATAGTAGACTATTACTGTTATTGAAAACAAAGTCAAGGAAAATTATATTATTATAATTTACGTGATTTTGATTAATTTGAGAAAAGATTAATACGTTTAATACAAATATTTCTAACACGAAAATGAAAGCATAAAATTGTTTTCTGCGAGTTTTTCCAAAAGATTATTGGCAGCGGTGGGATTCGAACCCACGCCTCCGAAGAGACTGGTGCCTTAAACCAGCGCCTTAGACCGCTCGGCCACGCTACCAGATAACAAATGTTTTGTAATAATTAATTACATTGCATTTACCAAGTTCAAAAATATTTTTATCTGTACACAAAATGTAAGACAAAATAATAGAGTTTTTATTTTATGCATCAAAAATGGCTAACGGTAAATATAATTTAACATTAGTGTTGCATTATTTTCCATAAAAAGAACCAACAACCAAAGATCGATGCACAACAAAAAGATCGATATCGATAAAGTATCGATAATGAATGCAAACCGATTACGATTAAAGCACAGCACGCTTTCAAAAATCTTCGACCGCGTCTCATTTATACTATTTATATTTAAAAATCTGATCCGGCAACAAGGGACATAAATATGATAATTTAAATCGTCGATTTCATTGATACGCGAACGATTTATTTGCATAACATCGATATTTTATTTTACTTATTAATAAACGGATATAAATTATTGCATACCTTTTTACGGTCAACGATCGATTGCAATTGTTACTTGAATATATTTGATTGTATTAAATATTTTTAAATAAAGTGGACTTATAAATAGTAATATAAATTAAAAACATTCTCTCTATTAAAAACTACGCGAAGTGAGCAAAATAAACTTATTTCCCGTACCGGGAATCGAACCCGAGCCTCCTGGGTGAAAGCCAGGTATCCTAGCCACTAGACCATACGGGAGATGTATAAGTAACCAAAAAATCACTAAGATATTTACGTAATCTGCCTATAGTTTACACAATAAGATAGAAAGTTACCTATCGATACCTTAAAAGCACTTAAAATCATACTAATATTATAAGTTTGAAAGTTTAGATGGATGGATGGAAGTTTGTTAGAGTTTGTAACCAAACGGCTAAACGGATAACGATGAAATTTGGCATAGATGTAGAGGATAGTCTAAAAGAAGACATAGGCCTTTTACTTTTCTTTTTTTAATTCCATGCGGATGGAGTCGCGGGCGAAAGTTAGTATTAAATAATGAAAAAATTAAGAGGACTTTTCATTGGTCGCTTCATTCTCGCACCTACTAGTTATTTGTGTTACAATAGTTCTAAGGCATTTAGTAACTAGACTAAAGTCTCTGCGATGGTCGATAGAGGCAATTATGTTGTCCTCCTGTTATCTTCGTCCCCGGTGGCCCGCGCCCTCAACCCTAGCGCGGCCGCTAATGGCTGCTGGAGATAATTGGCTATTGATTCGGTACTGCGCAAGCTTGCCTTTATAGGGTTGTCAATTTAGACCATCTTGCATGATGCACGTTTAGGGTAAAGCTTTGCTATTTCAATTTTGAATGTACAAAATGTTGTAGTATTTAATTTGTTGTTTAAAATATGGATTAACTTTCTTGATACTTTTTCTGATGGACAAGTATTAACACTTTTAAATTCTAATCTACATTGAGTTAGAAGTCATTTTTATGGCATTATCATGCAACAACTCTTTTATTTATTCTACATATTTAAATGTACACATATGTAGGTACATGATCATTGGTTAATTTTGACAGCCCTAGTAGCTACTTTAAAATCCACCTCATTGTTAGTAGATAACCCGTTCCAGTATATTTTATAGTTCGACTTTCTAATTGATTGGTTTATTTACTTTGAACATAAAACATGACG
This sequence comes from Papilio protenor, assembly GCA_029286645.1. Taxonomy (NCBI): domain Eukaryota; kingdom Metazoa; phylum Arthropoda; class Insecta; order Lepidoptera; family Papilionidae; genus Papilio; species Papilio protenor. Next base: position 1,579,310 of record JAGSMZ010000036.1, on the reverse strand, counting down.
GCAACAAAAGAGAATGTTACGGTCATCTGTTTAGCTTTAAAGGTAGTTTTGATGATTTGAAATAAGCTAATTGTCTAGTAAACTCTTCAAGTTAAAGAGTCGCAGAAGATTTTAGATTGGATAAATATGTTCAAGCTAAAATGTATTTGAAACACTACCTATTTTTTTTTATTGAGATTCTTACCGTTTTCACTCATAAATAAGAAACGACTAAATTATACTGTTTAAATTGCAGTCTTCGTCTGCACTTTTAGCATACTGGGGTTATTGAAAAGAAAATACACTTGAAGGCAATAATAAAGAAATCTCATTTAAGAAGTACGCTTCTAAAATAGCAATGGCCACTGCGGTAATAAAACTTTGGTCCTTCGAGCCAGATCGAATGCGGTATTCAAAATGGACGTCAGCGCAGTTTCAGATTTCAGTCGTATTGTGTGCGGTGGCGCGTGAGTTGCCCTCAACCAATCAGGGCGGTTTATTTTCCCACTATCTGATTGGTCAGCTTTGTCGTCGCAGCGATTGTAATCAATTTCGCGCGCAATTTGTTCCGTCGCATACGATACGACGGCGATATTGTATCAATTACGATGTCTACTTAATTGTGGTCAAGATAAAGGTTTTGTTGACTTACTTAAGAAATCACATTCATTGTTTTAAACCCTATATTAATTTGTGATTACTTAAAATTATTTCAATTCTTCTCACGGATTTGCACATTGCTTAGTGATCTTGTCTTGCAAAATCGTGAGTTCACTAATTGTTTAAATTGATTATAATCTAACAAGCATGCTGTACTGTCTATCATATATGGAAGTGAAAAGGTCATGGTCATTCAATAGTCCAAACATATTGGAATGGCGTGGCAAAAATGACACGTTCACGACAAAACTGAACAAGAACTTTTACGTTATATTTTTGCTAAGAAAACTCTTATACAAAACAATCATACATGTTCGTATTTCTCTTGTGTGTGTGTGTTTTTTTTTTTATAATATAAGGTGGCAAACGAGCAAGCGGCCACCTGAATCCACCGAAATGGAAAGCGACCGCTACCCATAAACATCCGCAATTGCAAATGCGTTGCCTACCCTTAATCGACGGAGGAGGAGACGCACATAAAGAGGACATTTCCCCTTCCTATGCGTCTCCTCCGCCGTCAAATCCACTTTTCCTTCCCATCCTTTCCTCTTAAGAAAAGGGTGGAAAGGGAAAGGGACTAAAATTAGGCCTCCGGCACCGCACACATCAGACGAAACGCGGAATTGCTTCCACTACACGCCTGTCTTCTGTGTGGTCGTGGTATTACATCGGGCGAGCTGACCCATTCGTGCGAAGATGTTAAAGCGGGCTCTACCACTGTTAAACTCCCTTTTGTATTTAATTAAATCAGCTTTTAACTGTTTCACATTTAGTCAAGTTCAAGAGGGATATACAGAGAATATTCATATAAGGAAGTATTGTAAACAAAGTCCATTAAAATGGGGACACGAGCATGTTAAATTATTCCAAAGTACACTTAAATAAAACTATTTTAATTAGAACTATTCAGTGAACGAAGTACGAGCGTAAAGCTATAACGAACTACATGTACGGAACGCTTTAACGAATTAAAAACATTGCTATTATTCAATCAATTTTGTACTTTAGACCTTTGAGATAAGGTATCTTTTACCTATTTGCTTTTATGCTTTAATTTCTCATACAGTAGTTTGTGACCTCTTTCACACACTTTGCTCAGTACCTAATTCATATTTCATTTAATTATACAAGGCTTTTTAATGTACAGGTAAACTGGAAAACTTAATCAATTTTCCTTTGCATTATAAGAGTCTACTATAGGAAGTAATATTAGATAAAATATTAAACTATTCGCGAAGATTTACCGGTAAATTGAAATTTAATTTATACTCGTAGTAAGTAATTAAAATTTGTAATTGAAAATTAATAATGGTTTTAATGGATTTTGATTCTAAATATTGTATGTTCCAAGTATCTATTACGATGCTAAGTGTAGTTTAGTTCTCTTGCGATAATAACACTTTTTTAATTAAAATTTTATGACTTGTTTATTTTGATAATAAAATATTGTGGTAATAAAATAGTTATAACTTTGGAATAACTATTTGGTAAAAACTGTCAACTCCCGTATGGTCTAGTGGCTAGGATACCTGGCTTTCACCCAGGAGGCTCGGGTTCGATTCCCGGTACGGGAAAATCTTTTTGTACTTTTTAATATTTTTAATAACTTAAATGCTAATAAAATAAATGTTAATAAATCATTAATTTGTCTTTCTGTATTCATCTGAAATGTATTTAAATTTTCTAGCTTTGTTTTAGCATATTTATATTTCAGCACTATGGTAGACTTGTTGATTTAATTTTATTTAAAATATTTTTTTATATAATTAAAAATTCAAATAAATATAAATTGCCAGTAAATAAATATCGATAACTAAATTAATAGTCACATAACATCACTATCATCGATCGACACGGGGGTCAACGGTTCCGTTGCACGGCGTCCCCGCTAATGTGTCATGTCGCTAGCGTCGCGGCCGCTAATGAGCCGCGTGTCGCGCGTCCCCGGCGTGACGTCACGCGACACGCGCGCCACAACGTCCAGTGTGTACTGACCCTAATTGTCACGACTTCAGGAAAAATCCAACATCGTTTAATACTTCCGATTTACTGATTATTCGATATTTTTGCTCTCACTATCTTTATAATCTGTTTTTTAACCAATCATATTGACTATGCTATGACTAACCAATGGTAGGGGTTTTTGGGGTAAACCAATCACTAATTGACCACAAGAATTGTTCGTACTAATTAGTTTTGTGTTACATTTCTTAAAGAAATATTCACTTATGTACAGTCAACTATTTTGTTTGGATTGAGTTTGTTCTTTTTGTTAAGTAATGAATATAAATCCTACACGCAGCTCGTATGACGTAATTTATTTTAAATTCTTTATACATTGAAGTTTATTCGTTTGAACTGCGGCAATATAATCTAAGTTATTTCGTAGCAAATAAAATAGAAACAAGTTTCTTATTTCCAATAGGAATTATATTAAAATTTGAAAGATTTCAGTTTAAATTGAAAGCGCCGACTTTACATTTAATGGTATTATAAACCAAATGGCAGCATGTCGTGTGATGAGATGTATTGGACCAGTTATTTAGTGGGCTTCGGAGAAAGTACGTTTAATATCTGTGAGGATAATTGGACCGGCATTACAACATGGAAGACCTCACTGTGCTTAGGATAGCGGCGTAAGTGTTAAGATGTTGCGATTAAGATCCCAGACAGAATATTCGAAATAGAATCGATAATATTATAACGTGACATGCACGTGACTTATCGAGGTGTTGTCAGTTCCGTACAATTTTTATCAGGGATATTGCTAATCGAATGTTACGTTGTCTAGGGTGGCAGGACTTACTTTCTGTGGGTATCGTCGCCGTGATATTAATATTGATAATTGCTGTCTTGGTTTATTCAAAGGTAATGAAAAGGATGTCAACGTGAGTCAATACAGTGGCGCAGGAATTCTAGGTCTATTGTGTCAAAAGTTAAATATAAAAATTGTTATGATGAGTAAAAGATTGGCAGCGGTGGGATTCGAACCCACGCCTCCGAAGAGACTGGTGCCTTAAACCAGCGCCTTAGACCGCTCGGCCACGCTACCCGGTACTCTAAATTCTGAAATAACAAAACTAAATTTAAAATATCTATTCACATTCAATGTCAAATTATTTGGCATTACTCCAAAATGGAATTTGGCACTTAACCATTATCTAGTACTACTGATATTTTTCAATTGTTCTATAAAATTAGATGGTAATTCCAGATTTAACATAACAAGCACGCGCACACACCTTTGACTAAACTATCACACAACTGTTTAGTCGCACTTTGACTTCTACGAGCTTATATGGAGGTGCGCACACGATTTTTAGTTGTGCAACTAAACAGTTGAATTAGCTGATAAAAAATCGACAATCGCACATGTTAGTTTAGTCAAAGGTGTGCGTCCGCTCTTAAGTTAACTTTGCTGCAACCGCTGTCGCTTATGACTTAAGCGGTGCTGACCGCGCTTACCCACGCCCGCGTTAAACACTATTTAATTATAATCCATATCCGAATCCGGCTGAATGTAATTGCATACATATCATACGAAACATAATAAATAACATAAAATGTTGACATGTACGTGATCGAAATAATATAACTGATAATTCACTGACTTCTAGCATTGAAATATATATTTATTACTATCAAATAATGAAGGCGATTTGATTATTGAAAGCGGTATTGGAATTTCAAAGGAATCAATTGCACTCGATTAAAATTATGTGAACTCATATCCGTTTTGAATAAAAGTTAGCTACCAAAATACGTAACTTGTTAAGGCGAGGCGGTTATTAGAAATAAACGGATGATTTACCGGTCTTTTTAACTTTCAAGGGAGCTTTCTTTTAACTTTTAAACCTTTACTGTGTTACATCAATTTAGTTAAACATTGTTTAATTAGATACGTGTTTTAAATCTGATCGGCGCTGATTGTTAACCGATATCGAGGTTACATGTTGATTATGGGATCAAAAATCCGCGTCAGCGCTTGAATGACTGTATAATGTCCTATTTATGTGCGTCTCCGCCTCCGTCAATTAAGGGTAGGCAACGCATCTGCAATTGCGGATGTTTATGGGCAGCGGTCGCTTTCCATTTCGGTGGATTCAGGTGGCCGCTTGCTCGTTTGCCACCTTATATTATAAAAAAAAAGGGTTGATGAATGTTTAAGCAGAATTGTATTTGAAAACGAAGAGCCCAGGACAGAGCGAGTTGACGGCGTACTGTGGACGCCCTCTGCCCCACTTTGGGGACATAGGAAAAGAAGAGAGAAAGTATTTAAAATACTGTTTAAGGTTTTTTGTGGTTACGCCCTATCTGTATCAAGATTTTAAAACACCGTTATAAATAAACTAGCTGTTCCCGTGCGGCTTCATCCACATGAAATCGTGATTTATTTCATTGTTTACATTTGTCAAATTCTCAATTGCAAATGTCAAAATTCAAATGCGCAAATGACAATGAAGGCCTTTGACATTGAATAACAATTACCATACCATGGCAATCTTGCTTCCTTGATGTTGGCAGCTTGTAGTTTATGGTTCCTTTCCCACATGAAGGTTATTTTACAATTTATTCACCCCTTAAGTTTAATAGCGTGATATAGCCTAAAGCGTGTCGTAACTGTAGGGTTTTTTATTAAAGATAGAATTATTCCAAAATATGCAGTGATTGCTGACATCCTACGCCACGAAGTGTGTGTTTACGCTTTATCATAATAGTATAGTTACATAGATATTGTGGTATCTGCTATTTAAAAGAAAATTATAAGGATGAAATGTTTTTGTGCAGATGTTTCGCTTACACACGATGAATAGCAGAAAATTATACGAACTTTAACAAGTCAAATTAATTGATTAAAACTATATTAAGTTATAACTTTAATGTTCAAAGTAATTACGTTTAATAACTTCCTCAAACAAACCGCAAATTGATTGATTATTATTAGAGGAAGTGTTATTTGTAATTAGAGAATGGGAACTTCCTGTACAATGATCACAAATAATTAAAAAAGTGTGTGGTTAAAAAATGTATTGAAATTGGAACTAAGTTTTGTACTTAGAGTGGTAGTGGAGACATATCTAGTACGTTTGCACCCTTATTTCATTCTAACTATAAAAGTACAGCACTTTAATTTAGTTAACTTTAAGTAACAATTTTTTTACAAGCTTTCGCTCGCGACTCCGATCGCGTGGAATTCAAAAAAATAAAACTGAGTAGAGTAACCTCTGTGTTCTTGCAGACTATCCTCTATATCTATGCCAAATTTCATCGAAATCCGTGCATCCGTTTAGGCTACTAACTCTAACAAACATCCATCCATCTAAACTTTCACATTTATAATATTAATAAGATAAAAAAGAAAATATGTAAAACAAAGCAATCCGTTTACAAATTATATCCAATTAATCATCTTTTTACATCAAATATAATCAATACAAAGATCTTAATGATAACACAAAGTTAAACACTAAACAAATGAAACGACGATTGCGCAACAAAAAATTAAAACCCATTTAGGACCTGTCCTACCAAATTGTAAATTGTCGGATAACAATCCACCGTGTAAAATATGTGATGGAAATATCGGATTTTCTTACCTTATCTGACAGTGACGTCATTTTTAAGCTATCTGAGCCTCTATCGGGCCTTTAATATTATAAATGCGAATGCGTTGGATGTATGGCAACTCTACAACGGCTCTATGGATTTGAATTAAGAACATAGACATACAAACATTACAGAATGAACATAGGCTTAAAATGTCAAGAAAATGTATGTTTCTCATGGAAAAGATTATCCACTTCACATAATAATTGCATAATAAAGTAATTGATTCTTAACGGACTGACTACAGGACGTTAATATTTCGTGTATGTTTGTTAGTTTGCATGTAAAATACATTTTAACAAGCAGACTAAATTTAAACAAATTTTAACGGTTGAAGTGTTTGGATTCTAAAGTAACTAATCTTGTTTATTATCCGCCGAAGTCACGGGCAAGAGGTAGTTTATAAAAAAGATTAGATAAATCGTCTTTATGTTTTTGTTGAACGTATCTCGATGTGGAATCCGACTTTCGTTCAGATAACATTTAGATCATCAATCATACGCTGCGGTGCGCCGGCCATCATTTACTAGACACCGCTTCTTACAAATACCTGACCATTGTCCGCTTTACAAATCAATCCTGATGAAGGAGCACTTAACAACATTAAGATCGGTTTACATTAATGCTACAAGTTCAGAGGCTGTTAGATTCTCTAATTATGTCTTTAAAAAGTTAACTTAATTGCTAAACGTATTTAAACGCATTAATCGCCCTTTATAATTTGATTATGTTATAGACTGATATTGCGATCCTGAAATGTTTTAGTAAATGTTAACTTCAATATGTAAAAACATCTATCTATATTTATCTATACTAATATTATAAAGAGGAAAGATTTCTTTTTTTTTTTAAATTTTGTATGTATTGATATAACTCAAAACGAATTTTGCATTATTTCACCATTAAAAACCAACATTGTCATTGAGTAACATAGTCTATTTTTTATTATTTTTTTTAATTTCACGCGGAAGAAGTTGCGAGCAACAGCTAGTTATTTATAAATATTGTACCGATTGCAAAACGTTATTTTAAAAATGCTATTTATAAATGTTTAAAATGTTGGAAAAAGGAGTCGGGGACGGCAGCAAACAAGATGGGAGGACGACTTGAGGTTGACTGCCGGCCCACATTGGAGAAGAGTTACGCGAGATAGAAAACAATGGAACAGTTTGGAGGAGGCCTATGCCAAGAGGCACGCTGAAATTAGGGACATACTATAAGAGACTATATTTAATCAAATTTCAGAATAAAAGGCTATATTATTATTATTATTTATAAATGTATTCACATATAGAAATGATTTCAAAATATATTCATACATTTCAATTTAAGCGTAACAGATCTAAATGATAGCGGTTATCTCGAATACATTATTGATGTAAACAAAAAATTCAACGCAACAAGTCGCGCGCAATCAAAGCTTTTAAGATATCGATCTTTGAAACTAAAAGCTCTCTAATGCTAGTTTCACACGAGGGCAGTGCTGCAGACAGGACAGTACTGTATTGCCAGTGTTTGTATGCATATGCTTAGAAGAATGCTGTTTTAATTGTAAGGCTAAGTTCACATGTCCACACGGTGGTGTGGTCGAAAAGCGACATCGCTATTCGCAAAAAATTATGGAACTGACAAAAACCTTTGCCGCCTCAGTACTATTTTCAAAATATTATACTGTGCAATAAATAGCAGAACTGCGCTATCTACTGCTCTGTTTTACTGTTCTGCCCTCGTGTGAAACCATCATAAGGCTCGCGCATTATGATATTAATTAACCCTTGAAAGCTATTGAGCTGACATCCCTCTCTCGCTGGCATTTCGGTGGTAAAAGGAAGCAACTTAAGCGGATTAAATATTCGCTTCTGATTGTATTTTGACCGCATTTTATTTACACTAACCTTACCAAAGATTATTCCAAAATAGTTCCATACAATTTCAAATTTAAAAGTTTAAAAAAAAGTTGGGTTATAAGTAATTTTAAGATCCTTAGATTTCTTTTAATAATATGATTTGTACTTAGTATTTTCCTTAGGATTTGCATATATAAAAGGTTATTATAGGTAATACTATCTGTATCGCTTTCCGTCTATAACTTACACCACAATGTAAAGCGTTTACATTTGTACACTTATGTCACTTCTACGTTGTCAGTCATGTCGAAATAAAGTACCGACAGAGCGTATTGTTTTTTTAAGAGATCAAGAGATAGCAATATAGTTTTGTTTTAGCCTATTAGGGTTATCTGTTGAGAAAATTCTAGCATTGTTGAAATCTTTAAAATATTATGAAATTTATCTCAGAAGTTAAATACACAAAATAATTTTCATTATTAAATTGTTGATTTTTAATCTCTAAAATCGGTGTATTTCAAAAATTTACTAGTATTTGTGTAAATATGTGTAAAACACCTTACTGATTCTTATACTCTATGACACGGCTACATACTCTTTGGCCGTGATCATTAATCAAATATTTTATAAGTCGATTTCACTGTTTGATCTTTGAATGGATTCTAATCTGTACTAAAACGGTTAAACGTCGTATAAATGTACGAGTATTTCGTATACGATTCGTAAATCTAACGAATATATATTTATGAACTGGAATTAAAAACTAAACTAGAAGTTTTATGAATTTTAACACCTTTAGCTATGCTGCTAGTCCACTTTAGAAATATATATACATTTGACAGATTGACAGTTTGTATCAAAGTTAATGTTTATTTCATTAAAAATGTTAGTAAATTGTATAAATAATTCGCTAATATTCTACATTTTTAAAGTACACTTGTGGCCAAAATAATTGGGCCTAGAAATATATCATTTGGAAAATTTTAATTATATCTACCCAATTTTAGTAAACGAACGTCATGGTAGATTTTACTAATCCACATCCGCGTTTATAATTGAATTTTTAATAATTGAATATTCATTCTAGTTTTTTCTTTTATCTCGCCTCTTAGATTTTTTACCACGACCGTTAAGATCACAATAATCAGGCTGTCAGTCTGTTCGTTTGACAGCTAATATTAGTTATATTTGTCCACATAAATAATTTATTCATCAATACTTCAAGATAAGTACTCGAAGAGGCATTTTAAAATACTCAATGTTTAATTAGTTATAAAAACAATTCAATGTATTTCCATTGGACTATGAGAAACTTATTTAACACGAACTGTGAGGATTTGGAGATTTAGTGCCTGTCCCACCACTGGCTGATAGAGGCTCAGATAGCTTAAAAATGACGTCACTGTCAGATAAGGTAGCAAAATCCGATATTTCCATCACATATTTTACATGTACATAACAATCCATTATCAGACGATTTGGTGGGGCAGGCCATAAAAGTAATTTTAACTACTATCTAATTGTTGAGATAAATATACATACAATAACGTAGTTAAGTAAAAACTGCTCCATATATCATTACCAAAGTGTCAGGTTTTGTGTTACTTAGTGGCATAGATAAAGAACAAAGATGGAACCTCTTTTAAGTCTAAAAACCTGTCAATCCAGTATCTGAACTATATTTATTTTACGAACAAAATTAAAAAAAAAACAACAAAAAATCTTGTCAAAAAAACATAAGAAAAATATCTTGTCACAACATTCCAAAAACTCAAATTGCCCAATTACATGACCGAACTTTATCTACCCATAAATAATAAAGCTTTCATAATTTGAAATCAGAAGCACCACTTTGTCGACTAACAAACGACATATCGGCTATTATAACGTATGAAACAAACATTTGGAACCTAATACGTGGCCAATGTTTTGCCCTGGTCATATTACAAGTAACTGTACACTGCAAGTTAAATGAAAAGAATAATAATGTCACTATAAATATGTTTCTTGATTTATTTGCAACGCAAGGGACATATGAACTCACAATATGTTTGTGACCATTATGTAATCCTGATATATAACTGGTAATAGTTACTGAAGTTTATGATACTAGGAACCACTGAATTTTGTTCGCTCATAATTTAACTCTAGATTTCAAAGTAGCAGGAGTCTACTGAATGGAGACAGGACAGGAATGAGAGATGGCTCTATCCAGGCGTCGACAGCAAAACAGTCGAAGACAAAGTGGAACACACAAGAGGAACACTATCACACCTAGAAGCTTCAAAAAAGTAAAATAGATTCGAAAACTGTTACAAATAAGACCAATTTGGTTATAGCTGTCCCCGACTAGATCTAGGCTAGATCATTGGCGAAGACCATGGCTCTATCCAGGAATATGTATCATCTAACTAACTTTAAATACATTTATAATAGACTAGCTGTTGCTCTCGACTTCCTCCGCGTAAAATTAAAATATCATATAAAATATAGCCCATGTTACTCATAGTTCAGTTACCTTTCGAATGGTGAGAGAAATTTATCAATCAAATACATAAAAAAATACAAATCTTTCCTCTTTATAATATTAGTATGTTCTTACTCATGTCCAGTATTCCTTGTTTGTACACCCATTCCCAAAGCCAGATCCAATATCGCGAAATGAATTTGATTTACCGATATGCAGATATACTAAAAAGATCATTTAAAGTTTTACATCTGCCAACACTTTTGGCGTAGCGTGCATATCAAACCGATGTATCAGATCTGCTGCCGACAGCGTACAAAATGATTGCTATTAAACGCTTCGATACACACTTTCATGTGGACTTAGTGTACGGTATTTAACTGACTGCGACGAACCGTGCTGAAGTCGAGATTATCTTATGAGATTCGTTTAATGTAAATATCGTTTTTAATCTTATTAATATTATAAATGCGAAAGTTTAGATGGATGGATGTTAGAGTTTGCCGCCTAAATAACTGAATGGATCTAGATGAAATGTAGCATAGATGTAGATCATAGTTTAGAAGAACACATAGGCTTCCTAATTATTCTTTTTTAATTCCGCGCGGACGAAATCGCGGACGAAAGCTAGTATTAATATACATAAACCTGTGTTATTGATGAGAGTTAGACCAACATAACTCACGCCCATAACCAAAGAGGGGTATTCAAGACCACGGACCTCCATTTAGTACGGTCTTAGTTCACCTCTCTCTTACACATACGTACGTCTAGAAAATTAATTTCTTAAAGTGGTCCAGAATTCCTCGAAATACTCATCTGGGATGTACAATGTTAGAAAATAAAGTTAAGAGTTCACAAGTTGTATAACAACAACCAGTAAAATTTTAAAGGAGCCAACATAGAATAATGAATAGTTTGGGGATCTAGACTCAAGCATAATCATAAAGAATATTACGAACAATATAGACTATCTGTTTCACCTTTCAATTCAAAGTACGAACATTTTTTAGCTTTTTTATAACCGTCAACACATAGCGTATTCAATAAAACCCCTATATAAATACAAGTCATACACTAATAGAGTCTTAACTCATCCTAAATCAAACTTGACTTGTTAAAGGCGTGACAAGTGACGATTTGTCAATGTGAAGACGCGCACGGCTCGAATTAATAATGCGGATTATCGTCCACAACAATTTGTTTTTACCTTTGACTATAGAGAAAAGGACTGGACAAACAGTCGACGTTCAATTAGATAAATTATTCCAATTTTCGAAGAGGGTAAAGTCAATGCTAAATTATGTAAAATTTAAACATCTTTGTAACAAATATTACACACACACTATGCGTGAGTTTGAGCTCGTCAAGAAATCTTAGAAGTAATCGTTGGTTTTTTTTGACAGAAGATAATGACCGTTCTTGACAGATCCTGTCTCTTAAATATCAAAGGTTGCTACAAACGTGACACAGATTATTAAAGAGCACAATTCGAGGTAATCTCGACACAAAGAGAGCCGTACACCGGCTATTAGTCTTTTATAATGCTTTTAGAAAACGGAGGAACTGAAATGGTAAGAGCGATTAACAGTAAAACAAAGCAAGTAGGAAATATTGTCACAGAGTATATGAACACAGATGATCTATTTAAATTATGTTTTAAACAGTATTAATTCCATTGAAATGTTCTCAATTAGATAAAATTTTCTAGTAACCTCTAAATCATCACGTTCCATTTAACCACTAAATTAACTATTCTTGTAAATGTTTTTACACAAGCAGAAAAAACTAATAATCATATCTTTGGTTTTAAAAACTTTATAGTATTTAACTTGAATCTTACTGATCGTATTATAATATTAGATGGATGGATGGATGTTTGTTAGAGTTTGTAGATTAAACGTCTGGACGGATCTCGATGAAATTTGACATAAACGTAGAGGATAGTCTGGAAGAATTCGTAGGATTTCCGCTTTTGTTTTTTTTAATCCTTAACAAAATCTGTGTAGACAATAAAATAGTACTTCTGTATTACACTGTGTCAATTATCTAGCACATCTATAGGCTTCATACATAAAGGTTCGCGGTATGCGTTTAACCTTATCGCGAACGGCGGCATTTCATGCATTGTCCTTCGCTGTGCGAATACACCCTAATGATGGTAAAATATATTTGTAACTGTTCAACCATTTATTAGTTAAATGAATAGATTATTTAAATTTTATAACAGCCGTTAGATTGTAAACAATACAACTAAGGGCCTGTCCCACCAAATTGTAAATTGTCTGATAACAATCGAACGTCTAAAATATGTGATGGAAATATAGGGTTTTGTTACCTAATCTGACAGTAACGTCATTTTTAAGCTATCTGGGCCTCTATCAGCCAGTTGTGGGATAGGCCCTAAATCTAGTAAATAAGATGCGCTTATGTGAATAAATAAGCGTCACTTAAACAAGGCGGCACTATTTTACAAAAAACAGCTAATATTATAAATGAAAAAGTTTAGATGGATGGATGGATAGATGGATGTTTGTTAGAGTTTGTAGCCTAAACGGCTGAACGGATTTCGATGAAATTTGGCATAGATGTAGAAGATAATCTGGAAGAACACATAGGCTATTCACTTTTGTTTTTTTCAATTCCACGCGGACGGAGTCGCGGGCGAAAGCTAATAAGTAATAAAAGTGTCTTACTAGTGATGTAAATATTTGTCGATAATGTCGATATCGATAATGCTAGCGACATCTGTTGCGGAAATCGCATGTGTGCTTATTGCAAGCTGTAGTGCGGCATTCCCGCACTGCGTTTACACACCAGCGGCGATAAATTGTTTAGTTCACTGTAGATTACGTTGTACAGTCGATAACAAAAAACTTAATTTATACTAATAATATAAAGAGGAAAGATTTGTATTTTTGAATTTTCGTATGTATTGAAAGAACTCGAAAACTACTAGGCCGATTTTAAAAATTCTTTCACCGTTAGAAAGGTAATTTATCAGTAACATAGGCTATATATTATTTCACGCGGGCGAAGTCGCAAGCAACAGCTAGTGCTATATAAATTACATAGTTCCCTTTCATAAATTTCGAACATACAATCAATCCACGTTATTCGTTCATAGGTTACAAAACAGCATTTTTTTATTAATTAATACTATTCTATCTATAATAATATTACAAAGAGAAAAGATTTGTATTTTTGGATTCTTGTATTTATTGAAATAACTTAAAAACTGGACCAATTTAAAAATTATTGCACTATTAACAAGCTATATTATCGCTGAGAAACATAGGCTATATTTTTACTGTTTTAATTATTTCACACGGGCGATTTCGCGAGCAACAGCTAGTGTTATAAAAGCAGCAATACAACACTCCGATTTAGTTTGCTATGCATAGCCAACGTATTCAATTCATTTAGACATTACAAATAAAAAAATGTAGTTTATTTTAAATTTTTTGTTCGACACAATAATTTTGTCCGTGAGTGTACTCTAGTGCAGGCGGCAAGAAGCAGTAGCGTTGCATTTTATTGGAATATGTCCTTATTATTTATTGCTCACATAAACTGATATTTTTCAATACTGGTCTCGTACACGCCGTAATGAGATCGATAAGTCATACTATTTTATTATATCCTACAATATTATAAAATTGAAGATTACTAAATTTTTCGTAAACTAAGCAATATTTATAAAATATATGACATCATATCATCTATACTATTATAATAAAGCATAAACACACACTTCTTTGTTGCCTAAGATGTCAACAATGACAGCATATTTTTGAATAATTCTTTTTTTAATAAAAAGCCCTACACTTACGTCATGTTTTAGGCTATATATTTTCACGCCATTAAACTTAGGATGTAAATATTTTGGAAAACCCTAATGTGGGAAAGAGACCATAAGTTGCTGCCAACATCACGAAAGAGAGATTGCTAAGGTTTGTCATGTCATGTCATTTTGACATTTGCTATTAATAATTTGACAAATGCAAACAATAAAATAAAGTTTTTATAATTTCATGCGGATGAATCCGCACGAGAACAGCTAGTACTAATATAAATACGAAAGTTTAGACGGATGGATGTTTGTTAGAGTTTGTAGCCTAAACGGCTGAACGGATCTGGATGAAATTCGTCATAGATCTAGAGCATAGTCTGGAAGAACATATAGGCTACTTGCTGTTGTCTTTTTAATTCCACGCGGACGGAGTCGCGGGCGAAAGCTAGTTACGACATAAAATAAATAGTAATAATTGGAAAATTAAACTTTGTGAAAACCAAGACGATGTTTTTATAATAATACTGTATGAAATCAGCGCATCTAATAAATTAGATTTTATTTTCTTTTATATTTAATTCATTTATATCTTTTGATTTAATTTTGACCCATTCTTGGTTACCTCAAGTAATACATACCAATGTTCTCATAATCAAGAAATTACTACTGACACTGTCTGCAACTTTGTATTACAACAGAATCAGCTTTTAACGTATAAACTAGCTGTTGCTCGCGACTTCATCCACGTGAAATAAAAAATATAAATTACCTTTCTAACGGTGAAAGATTTTTCAAAATCGGCCCAGTAGTTTTTGAGTTATTTCAATATATATATGTAAAAATACAAATCTTTCCTCTTTATAATATTAGTATAGAAAACGTTGTTCTTATTTACTCTGATAAAGTTGAGATAACAATATTGTTTAAAAATTACGATAAAACGAATCAAAGGGATAATAATTTTTTAAAGTAATACAGTTATAAATTCAGCAACAACAAGTTAGGAAGACAAAAGGCTATCTGTACATCTCATATTGTTTTCTGTATTAATAAAACATCTTCGACTCCCGACCGGAGATTCGCAATCGGCTTTTTGCGAGCCTCCCGCGAGAGAACACGGCCCATATGAATTATTAATACCATACATGCCAAATCATTGTATTCAAATATTTATTATAAATATTAAGCAATTCATATCTATAAGTGACATAGATTACATTAAAAACAAAGCAAATCTGACATAATTGGCAACAATCATCTTAAGATCGCTCACACTAAACTATGGCAAGACTAATCGCGCTTTGATTCCTATGAGCTTATATGATGCGCAGACTACTCGATTTTTAATTGTGCAACCAAACAGTTGAATTGGCTGCGAAACAATTGACAATCGCATTACAGGTGTGCGCCAGCTCCTACAATTATTTAACCAATCTACGACAAGCCTTATTAGCTCTCATGTAAAGTCTACCTTATATTAGTGGTGACTGGTGACTGGTGACCCTTTACTCTACCCCGATGGCCCAATGATCACTGACTTCACATATCTTTGAATTTCATCACAGATTGGCAGGAATCACGATGTTTTTCTTCACAGTAAAAACGTTGGGAAATGTACATATGAAACGAAAAATACATTGGTACATGGTAGGGATCGAACACAGGCCTGTAAGACTAAGGGCCTGTCCCACTAAATTGTAAATTGTCTGATAACAATCGAACGTGTAAAATAAGTGATGGAAATATCGGGTTTTGTTACCTTATCTAACAGTGACGTCATTTTTGAGCTATCTGAGTCTCTATCAGCTAGTGGCGGGACAGGCCCTAAAATCACGGCGTTGAAAATCATACTAATATTATAAATGCGAAAGTTTAGATGGATGGATGTTTTAGAGTTTGTAGCCTAAACGGCTGAACGGATTTCTATTAAATTTGGTATAGATGTAGAATATATTGTGGAAGAACACATAGGGTACTTATTTTTGTTTTTTTTTTAATTCCACGTGGACGAAGTCGCGGGCGAAAGCTAGTACTTAAATAACTTTCAAGTAAATAGTCTTCATTCGAAAGTTAATGGCAGATTGTAATCCAATTGACACTGTAAAATTATTTCGAAGTTTAAATCTTTTAGAATTAAAACACTTCATTTGAATACTAGTATATTTTATAGTGCATCTAATAACCCAATTTAAACAAATGCAGTTTTACTGCGCATAAGTTTAACACCAGAGTTTCTCATTACGCGCCTTTTACTGCAGTCTCAAAGCAATAAACTTTAAATTGAATAAGTGAGTGGAAAACGCGGGTTAACTGGTTGTAAACGGGCCGAGTAACGAACGAAATGAATCGTTATCGATAATAATTCTTACACAAGTGTAGTCCATACTGGTGCCAATTCAATTAATTTATTACTAGCTTTTGCCCACGATTCCGTCCGAGCAATTAAATAAAAGTAGCCTATATGTTCTTCCAGACTATCCTCTACATCTATGCAAAATTTCATCAAGATCCGTTCAGCAGTTTAGGCTACAAACTCTAATAAACATCCATCAAAAATTTCCCATTTATAATATTAGTAAGATCTAAGTGATTATTGAAATAAGCAAACATATTATTATAGTAGAAGGTTACATTATCAGTCTTAGGGTAGGACGAAGTGTGAAAGAGGCGCCAAGCATTTAAGCCTTGGGCGCCTTTTGTAGTATGTGTTTGTATTGCAGTTATAAAGCGCCTTAGAAAGGGCGCCAGTAATAGGCACTGGAAGTGTAGACAAAGGTTATGCGGATTTTCATACATGTTACTTTTGCTTGAGATTAAGAAAGTAAGAAATGCTTTAGGCTTGAACAGATCAAATTTTGTACTTAAGAAAAGCGATAAAAGTAACTGGGTGTAGATAAAAATGGATACTCAGTAGAAACATGAAATTATAATAAACCTATCTAAAATTTTAAATAGGGCTGTAATAACACTTATTAAAAGACATGTTGGTAACAGTGACATTGCTGAAAGTAATTACTCAATTCTATTGAATTTGACTACAAAGTAAATATCAGGGACTTCCTGTTCACAACACTGTTCCAGTGCGGCTTCATCCGCATGAAATGTCAAAATTCAAATGCACAAATGACAATTGCTTCCTTGATGTTGGCAGCTTGTAGTTCATGGTCCCTTTCGAACATGAAGGTTTCTTTCCAATTTATTTATTTATATATATATTTTCACGCTATTAAACTTAGGGGGTCCTAAGTTTAATAGCGTGAAAATATATAGCCTAAAGCGTGTCGTAATTGTAGGACTTTTTATTAAAGAAAGAATTATTCAAAAATATGCTAAGATTGCTGACATCTTACGCCACAAAGTAGTGTGTGTTCACGCTTTATTATATTAGTATAGAAGTATAGATAAAGGTTTGTGACACACGGAAATCCTTAAATTTTAACTGTCCTTCTTAGTTCAAGTTTCTTGTGAAAGCAAAAAACAAACAAAAATTAATAACATACTAACCCACGCATTTGATAACAAAAGAGCGTCATTTTGAAGTCTGTTTTCAATAACTGTATTCATCTTGAAGTTACAGACTTAAGATCACTTAATCCGCTTGCCTACAATGGCGAGTGGTCGACACAGCCTGCGGTGTTGTCACCGACAAATTGTGAACACCGCCTGTTTGTAATTTATCTGGTTAAATTTAAAGAGTTATATCGCCAAACGGCTCTCAAATCGTATCACGAATTATGCATAATTATAAAGTGTCGATAAACAAATCATTTTGTGAAATATTTCGTTCGGTATGTTATTTCCGACTACAATGTTTCTAGGAAAGTTACAATAGGGCAGTATTCACGATCAACCGGTGACATGGCTACGAGTGACTAAGTACACTCGATGTCAACTTCTGCACAAAGATTTGTCAGTACTAAGTTTGAATGTCTGTCGGCCACTGGTTATTTGTTATCATAATAAATGTGTTGTTGACTGTACTTTTATTACAGAGAGATTGACAGATAAAAAATATAAACATACAAACATCTTCATATTTACAATAACACTTGTAAAAGAGGTGAAAATTAAATCGTTCTCTCAGTTAGTACTCTTTCAAAAGAAATAAAAATACGTGATAAAAATAAAATGTAGGGATTTAATTGTAATCTTACTAATATTATGAATACATAAGTTTAGATGGATGGATGGATGTTTGTTAGAGTTTGTAGCCTAAACAGCTGAACGGATCTCGATGAAATTTGGCATAGATGTAGAAGATAGTCTGGACGAACACATAGGCTACTTGCTTTTGTTTCTTTTAACTCTACGCAGACGGAGTCGCGGGTGAAAGCTAGTGCTTTATAATTATTTGTCATTGCATTTAAGAAATGTTGCATCAAAGAAACTTAGTTACATTTTGTAGCTATTCTAGCCAATAGAATTAGCCAATTTACATAACTTAAATTTTCTTTTACCTTCAGTTTAAACTCAACAATCATAATATATAGGTAAAAATTATATGTATTAGCAAAACTGAGAACTGCACAGTTCACCATAACTTCAGCTATAACATACGTAAATTATAACTGTCCAGTTCGAATGTTCAGTTAAAACTGCAATCTCATTTAAAGCTTTATAGTTCGACCTATACTTACGTTTTGAAAATAGCGAAAATTAGATCACATAGATGCCTACGGCGTTACATGAAATTTACTAACTACATTTTGTCTGTATGTATAATTAAACGCTTCATTTAGCCTTACACTTGTTAGAAAGTAAACTTGAAATGAATCAATCTAATCCAGGTTACGCCTTGCAGAACACGCGTGTAATGAAGGGATGCCGTGCCTGGAACAATTAACACTAGCTGTTGCCCCCCGTATGCCCTGCAGCGTTGTGATTTATTCTCTGTACACTGACACGCGAATCTCGCTTGCATACAAATGATATATTGATTAATTAATAAGCGAGTATAATCTTCAGTAAAAAACAACGCTGAATACTGAAACGACATTTGTTTTGTAACAGCACATTAAGTGATCCAAGTGCTTAAAGCCTAAATCCCATTAAAATATTGTCATCTATTAAATTAAAAGCTACGCCGGCCCTTACGTATCGGAGTGTTTATGTTTCTTTTCAATAATCGGCCATTAGATACCTAATTTCAATGTTGTAAAGCATGTATAATAACTAAAATAAATTCTAGTGATAACGATTTAAAAATATATAAATACGCGTTTATGCCCGGTTTCCCAGCTACTTTTAACATCCGTTAGTCTTTTTAGTTCGATAACTTCATATGTGTTTCTGGACTTAACTTGAGTTTTACTCTTGGAACTTTCTTCAAATTGACACTATTGAATCTTGGTAATGATAAAATAAATGGAAACTTCAGCAACCTTTTTTTTTCTCGCTGGGAAAATGCCTTTACGCATCCCCCCGTTGTCAGGGGGGGTATGTGGGACTCGCCGGCCAAAAGAACAGACGTGGCCGGAATACCCACTAAAGCGGTGTTCCTCCTGTCCGCCGATGTCAACTTACATGGTTTAAGTTTAAACTTAAGTACTAAGAGGTAAACAACATTGTTGAACTAATTGTATGTGATTATTATTTTTTAATAACCACGTTATTGTGTCTCTGAATGATTATCGCGGAAATATAAAATTCTTGCATCGAATCTCACGTATGTATTTATCTCGGCTTCCTAGTACGTGACTTATGTGTAGATATAGAATTAATTAGAATCTATGTAACAAGTATAAATCATACAGTTTCAAGACATAATGTTCATGTTTTATAATTAGACTGATATGTAGTAACCTACTAAGCAATTTAATCGCTTTAATAATTAAAATAAGTTATGTGGGAATGTACTGCCCCTGTATCATGAACTGAACCATGTACTAGTAGTTAAGGGGAAGCTGAAAACCGGCGCGGCCTTCAGTGACAAGCTGGAGACCGCATCAGCTGAGCCTTCTCCTTTTGGCCAAGATTTTTTTTTGTTTTTGTTTCATTAATATGTTTTGTAAATTTTGATTTTCTTTTTGGTGATTTTTTGGTCAATAAATAGTGTTTTATTCTATTTTATTTATTTATTTTTACTTACTATAAAAATACCGATTTGCTAATATAATTTACATATTGCGAAGAGATAACTGACTTTGGTTTAAACAATTGTAACCTAAAGATAATTTAAATGTAATAATTTGAAATAGTATGTTTTTTGACTTAATTCTAACTAGAAAATCATAATAAAAACTGATGTTGGATCATTAAATGGATTATAAACAAAAGGCTACTGACTTTCAGTTAAGATCAGTAGAACTGTTTCGTTAAAACTGTGAGTAAACAGGCAAAGTTCTAACTGCCAATTGAACTGTACAGTTTAAGATTTGCCTACAGTTTTAAAACTGTCAGAACTGAGCAATTGTGAAGCCATAAACGCATTATTAATATTAGATTTGAGTCGTATTCTATACTAGATTTATACGAAATACAAACTCGCACTTCGTAAACAGATCATAGCATAGACAATAGATAAGTATAACTACACATCATATAAAATACCCGAAAAACCCAGACTTGACTTGACAGGTTAAGTTCAGTCTATACTGAAATGGCAGCCGCGAGCGATCACAAATCAGGCGATCACAATCTACAGTGCGATAAACATATCTGGCCCGATGCAACGCAGTTAGTTCTATTAAATATGTAAAATCTACTTAGGAATTAAACATGACACAAAAGAACAGGTACATTTAGACAATTTTGTTGCACTTTTTTGACAGTGACAGTGACTTTAAAGTATTGACATTTAATTTATTTTATTGCCATCGGGTCAGTTAAATTTATCGGTCTGTATCTAATGACGAACGATAACTCTGAGATATAAAAGTGAATGGGTGTGCGCATTAATTGGTAGGTAACCGCGCGTGAGTGCGCTCCGATGATATTGTTATTAGCGTTGTTTCGGCGTCACGCTACCGCTGTCCGTTCACGCTACGCCACAGTGTAGTTACATGCAGTAGAACAACATTATAAAATAAAACAATTTTGAAAAGCACAACTGTTGTGCGTGTGTCGATTGTTTCGTAGCCAATTCAACTATTTAGCACAACTAAAAATCAAGTAGTGTGCGCACCTCTATATAAGCTTATAAGAATCAAAGCGAGACTAAATAGTTGTACGATAGCTTAGTTTCAGGTATGCCCACATTATAAATCTATCAAAAATTACTACAGAGACTACAGAATTGAATAATACTTATATTTTTAACACATTCAATGCCCCCGAATAGCCGTGAAAGTTCACTTTAGTAACTTAAAATCGTAATAGCATTGAAGTGTTAAAGGTTTTCCAGAAACCAATTGGACTGTGGCACTCATTCTTTTTATTAAATAACAAAGGAACTACGCAAATAAAACTAACTACAGTCCATAAAAACTCCGCAATACTTCCTATTCGCAATATTGAATTAGAAATACATGTTAAATTCGTAACCTTACGAAATGTACTATTATGTGCACGTTTCCGTTATCCATAAATCATAATTCCTGTTCTATAGACTATGGCTATTATCTCCCCTTCCCCGTTGTCCCGTCCCCCGCAGCAACCGCCTTGCTTTTAATAACCTAATTACAGGCTACAGCATCGATTGTGCCCCGACCACGCCGACAACTCACCGATTTCTTTGAGAAATTACAAGTTACCGGTCGTAAGTAATGCTTACTAGGCATGCTCAGCAAATTATAGATACAACGTTGGATCTCTTGTTATTGGTGAATCTAAAAAATAGTAACTGACTTTTGGACAGTAAAATAATATGGAAAATTTTCATTGTTCTGTGTTCAAGGTATAATAATTTGAGAAAAATAATTTTCTAAACAAAGAATTCGTATGTTCAACAGTTTACGAAATTAATTGCATTGCTTTCCTTAAATTGCTTTCTTTAATATTTACCAACATAAATATCTAAAATCTTTTCTCTTTATAATATTAGTAAAGACTAGCATTTGATCGCGACTTCGTCTAAGCGGAATTAAAAAGTAAATTTAGTAGCCTATGTGTTCTTCCAGACCAGACAATTATCTACATCTGTGCCAAGTTTTATCGATGTACCACGCGGACGGGAGCGCGTGCGAAGACTAGTTTATAATACAATTTTATCAATTTTATCAGTGGTAGAGCCCGCTTTAACATCTTTGCACGAATGGGTCGGTGCAATACCACGACCATACAGAAGACAGGCGTGAAGTGGGAGCAATTCCGCGTTTCGTCTGATGAGTGTGGTGCCGGAGGCCCAACTTTAGTCCCTTTTCCTTCCCACCCTTTTTCTTATTAGAAAAGGATGGGAAGGGAACGTGGATTTGATGGTGCAGGAGACGCATAGGAAGGGGAAATATCCTCTTTATGTGCGTCTCCTCCGTCGATCAAGGGTAGGCAACGCATCCGCTATTGCGAATGTCTATGGGCAGCGGTCGCTTCGCCATTTCGGTGGATTCAGGTGGCCGGTTGCTCGTTTGCCACCTTATATTATATAAAAAAAAAAAAAATACAAGTAAGATTGCACTGTCTCCTTACGGTTTCTAATTAAAATCGAGCTTTTTAACGACTATTGGTTTAGATATAATTTAACATTATGAAATTAGATCTTATGTAACACTAGCTTTCGCCCGCAACTCCGTCAGCATGACAAAAAAAGTAAGTAACCTACGTGTTCTTCCATACTATTCTCTACATCTATATGTATTGCCAATGCCAAATTTAATCGAGATCCGTTCAGGTGTAAACAGCTTGGATGGATTGATGTTTGTTAGAGTTTGTTGCTATCTAAACTTTCGCATTATTAGATTACGACTAACTAGATATTAGTAAGATTATGACTAAGAAACTATAAAAAATGTCAATCATGTCGGATAAATCAGAACAGCAAAATTATGATCCTAACAAGCTATAATTTAATATCTAGAGCAAGAGCTGTATTGTAAATTATTCTAACTGATATATGTCTATAACATTATGAAACTATTTTTAATGCAATTGCACGGAATTTATACGGAATTAAACTCAACT
The DNA here is from genome assembly GCA_029286645.1 of Papilio protenor. NCBI lineage: Eukaryota > Metazoa > Arthropoda > Insecta > Lepidoptera > Papilionidae > Papilio > Papilio protenor. Next base: position 1,555,903 of record JAGSMZ010000036.1, on the reverse strand, counting down.
TTGTAGTAACTTAAATATATAAACTTTCAAACAACCGTAGTTACTGGTTTAATTATTTTTATGGCATTAACCATATAACTTATCGATTTTGATATTTTTTGACCGACTTTCCAAAAGAAGGAGGTACTCAATTCGTCTGTATGTTTTCTTTATGTGTGTTACGGCATAACTCCGCCGCTAGTGGACCGATTTTGATAATTCTTTTTAATTAACAATTAAGATACAAAATTACATACTGCACTGAATTTTGTGTGTAACTAAGTTAAGTAACTTTGAAAATAAACAGATTAAAGTCTAAATTCAAATATAACCGTGGGTTCCTATTGCCAAAAAATTCATAAAAAAAGAACTGTATATCTCAATGTTTATGTAGAACTAGCTTTCGCGCACGACTCCGTCCTCGTGGATGTAAAAAGAACAAAAGTGAGTAGCCTATGTGTTTTTCCAGACTATCCTTTACGTCTATGCCAAATTTCATCGTGTTCCGTTCTGCCGTTTAGCCTACAAACTCTAACAAACATCCATCCATCTAAACTTTCGCATTTATAATATTAGTAAGATTAAATGACGATAAATTTTATTACAATACAGTACCAAGGACCCAAAAATTCTACAAGTTTTTTCTATAAACTTCAAACTATCAATTTGTTAGTTGAAAGGGACTAACGAAGCAGTAGCCCGGGATACCATTAGGGAGCATGACTCGCTCCTCCCGTGGGAATCACTACGCCCACGCTGCTTTAATCTGATTATACGTAAATATAACGTAACACTAAATTGATTAATTCATTCTAACGCCATCTATACTAGATTTAAGACAGACTAAATACCCAGTAGTATATAGGTATACAAACGAGCAAACGTTGTCCAGAGTTCCGTAATTGTAGATGCGTTGCCTACCCTTAATCGACGGAGGAGACATAAAGAGTATATTTCCCCTTTCTATGCGTCTCCTCCATCGTCCAATCCACTTTCCCTTCTCATTCTTTCCTCTTAAGAAATGGATGGAAAGGGAAAGGGACTAAAATTAGGCCACCGGCACGCATACTCATCAGACGAAACGAGAATTGCAACAATTGAACTGTTTGGCATGTCCAGAGAATATTGGACTGTTTCGAACCCTGTCTATAATCGTAAATACTTCGATAACATCCAATGCGTTAATAGATTCTTCCTTTAAAAATTTAAAAGAATATCACTATGACTTTAATCTGGTTAATACAACGTAACAACGATCCTTAAGATTCTAAAGAATTTTTAATTTTTTTTTTTAATAATAAAAGGGGGCAAACGAGCGGCGAGAACACCGAGGTGGTCAACGACGCCCATGGACAACCGCAACACCAGAGGAACTACAGATTGCCGGCCTTTGAGGAAATGATAGGCTCGCTTCTTGAAGGACCCTAAGTCGTATTGGTTTGGAAATACCGCCGAGGACTTTGATGTTAAAAAACCCTATAAGCTCAAGTAGTTATACTCAAAGCGCGTAGGTTAACACGACCAGTTTGTCTATTCCCGACACTTTTATAGCCATAAAACAAAAGAGCTCACGTTACGCACGATTTATTAACTTTGGAAGCAATTTACAAAATGGATTATTCACTTAGAATGTATAAAGAGAAACATAGCCATAAGAAAAATAAGACTGGACAAAATTTAACGACTTGTACTATTTACTTCTCTGGGGATGTTTTTCCGTAACATATTTTTACCAATATACGATAAATTATAGAATATATTTATTGTTTTCTAATTCTGAATATTCAAACATACCTACTAGATTTTGTTGCTGGAATTAAAAAAAAAATAACACCGTACATACTGTAAATAAAATTACTTTACATTAATTTACAAAAAAAATACATGACATGTATTTTCTACAATCCGGCTGCATGACACTTCTATGTATTCTATGCTCTATATTTGTACACCACCATGGTCTCTACATAGTATATCACTTCAAAATACATAGATAAATGTATTAGTCCAAAATTCATTCAAGCTTAACGTCTTGTATTCTATTTAACCGTATTACAACTAAGACAATGCCCTTAGTTACCGCTCCAATTTGTCTTTGAGTTTTGGTTGTGAATTACTCGGGTACATACAACGCTATAAATAAGTTCCCGTTATCCCATTTTGTAGTATTGCATGGGCATGTTAAGAGAATCTCCTTTGTGACATGGGATGAATCGCTTGTAACAAGGAGAACGTTAGTAATGAGTGTGGTACAGCGGTAGGGGTAGACCTAGAAAGAGATGGATGGATTGCGTGAAAGGTGACATGATCAAGAAGGGAGTGATGACTGAGATCACGTATGATAGTTATGTGGAGGACAAAAATCTATTGCGTCACTACGGGAGTAGGTTAAGGAAGATGATGATCCCATTTGGTAGAACAATGAACATTAAAAACAAAACTAAACCGTAATAAAAAAAACCTTTAACAAAAGCAGACGTCCATCAACCAAATGTTTATCAGATATGGTAAGCGAAATCGACTTAAAACGAAGGTTGATCTGCACGTCAAAATGTTTGTACAGCAACGATAGATCAAGAGCGTATTACTCACGGAGCGAAATGGACCGCAAGGCGTTCACTGTTTCAGCTCAAAGAGAGGCCGGACTTGAACTATGACCGATACCGATGTTACATAGTCTAAGAGCTAGCAATTTTAATGCGATACCAAATTATTGAAAGTAAGAAACGATATACGAAGAAACATTAAGCCAACATTTATTGATGTCATAATTCACATAATTTATTTAGATGGATGGATGGATGTTTGTTAGAGTTTGTAACATAAATGGCTGAAGAGATTTCGATTAAATTTGGTATAGATGTAGAGGATAGTCTGGAAGAACACATAGACTACTCACTTTTGTTTTTTTTTAAATTCCATGCAGAAGAAGTCGCGGGCGAATGCTAGTATAATATAATTGCAGCCCTTAATTTCAGATGAAACTTTGTTTCCCCTATTAACTAGAATTATACTTTTAGTGACGCTGATAGTTTACACTATCATAAACTTCATAATAACATTAAAGCTACCTACATATTTTTATTTTATATTAGCTGGCCGCGTACGGACTCATCCGCGTGAAATTATAAAAACTTTATTTTTATTGTTTACATTTGTCAAATTATCAATAGCAAATGTCAAAATGACATGACATGACAAACCTTAGCGATCTTCCTTTCTTGATGTTGGCAGCAACTTATGGTCTCTTTCCCACATTAGGGTTTTATCCAAAATATTTACATATATAGCCTAAAGCGTGACGTAAGTGTACGGCTTTTTATTAAAAAAAGAGTTATTCAAAAATATGCTGTAATTGCTGACATCTTAGGCAACAAAGAAGTGTGTGTTTACGCTTTATTATAATATAGTATAGTATAGTATAGTATAGTATAGTATATAGTATAGTATAGATAGATATACAAATATTGTTCTTTTATAATAATTATCATTGCCGTTAGCTCTTAGACTATAAACCGGCCGTCAGTTTGTGGCCGTCCGGTGCAATAATTGATTCCGACTTCAAAGTAAAACAATCGAATGACGCAAAACGTCCAAATGTCAGTCCGCGGTGAGAACCCACACGGAAAAAACGTGTACGATATGGACTTGATTAATTTATTTTAATCTACAATATATTATCGTTTAATGTACATTTGCCTTACTAAATCTACAATTAGTAGCTACTCAATGACTGAGTACGACCTACATTTCGTCTGTGTTTGACAAAATCTACACTGAGGCACTTCATAATATCAAGTAGATCATAGCTTATGTCGTAAATACTAGACTATTTAAAAAAGCTAAAATACTGTTGAAAAAAAAACAATTATAATCGGTTTTTGACCGACTTCCCAAAATAAGGAGGTTGTTCGTCTGTATGTTTTTTTTTTATACAAAGAATTCTTTGTCAAAATGTAAAAAAGAATCAATAAATGACTACATTTAAATAATTCCTTGCAACATTTTTAAAGATATCCCAACTTAATTGGATGCTTAGCAATTACCTACTGTTTGCTCGTTCTTTGTCCAGATTGACGTTTGAACGGTTCCGTTCTGTAATTACAGGCAACCATTATGTCCTAACAACAGTGCAACTGAGAGTCCATTTATGGTATTTAATTGGATACAAAAAATATAAGAAACTAACTTTCGCGCGCGACTCTGTCCGCGTGGAATTTAAAAAAACAAAAGTGAGTAGCATATATGTTATTACAGACTTTCATCTAAATCTGTACCAAATTTCATCGAAATCTGTTGAGCGGTTTAGGCTACAAACTCTAACAAACATCCATCCATCTAAACTTTCGGATTTATAATATTAATATGATTTTTGATTTACAAGACAAACAGATATGCAATAGCCAAATGAAAGTGTAGTATTAGGAAAGCGAATGAAGGAGAAGGGGACGCATAGGAGAGAAAATATCCCCTCTGTGCGTCCCCCTCCTCGTAAGACAACCCATCTCCAATTGTGATCTGCTATTTCGTCGAATTCAAATAGTCGCTTCCTAGTTTTCCACGTTATGATAAAAAAAAATGAAGATTCTAGGATTTAAAGTTAGCTATAAAAATATTAATTAATTCAATGAAACCTTTTAAATTAAATATGAATACAGTTTTAATACGGCAATGGCTTATAACTATAGAAAAATCTAAACTAAAAACTCGACCGGATGCACTTATTATCTCAAACTTGAATCGAAGTAATCGTTTTGTAGACCTCTCTTCACTCTTAATGCTTAGAAAGAGATAGATGTTCAAACGTTCAACCGAAACGATTTTGTATCTTGAACTGTCTCAAATAATAAGCGGTATAAAGAAATGCAGACTTATGAAGTATGATTTTTAAACGCGTTGAAGTCTTTAACATGAATCATTTTTCAGACTTGAAATCGTTTGTTTTTATCAATGTAACTTTTTTTTAACGGTTTAAGATATAAGTAGACAAAGGAGTCCTTTAATAAGAGAGTGTATTATTTTCTCAAAGGCTAACTTCTATAGTTCCTCTGGTATTGCTCATGTGCAAAGGAATAGCGTGGTGGATCACCTCGTTGTTATCGGAGCTCGTTTGCCCCCTTCTTTGTTAAAAAAATCGATTACTCCTTTACATTTAGTCCTTCTTTCCTGAAAACCATTTAACTATTATTCTACTATTTCTTTAATAACATTATATCAGAGAGTTTATTTAATAAAATTCCTTTCACCTTTACTTATAAAAATGACTACTAAATTAAATAGATACAAAAAAATCCAATATAAACATGGTTCAACAACATAGCTTAATTTGAATCATCTCATTATGTATAACCATTAACTTAGTTAACTTGAAGTAGATTTTCAATAAACAAGTGTTTAAGTTAAAGGCGCTCAGGTGTTACTCATTGCCTGGAGGCAATTTACACTGATTAGGCGTTTTGTTAGCGCCGGCAGAGCGGCCATTTACCCGGGTCTCGGCGTTCTGAGAAGCGGCAGAACTCGTAGCTGTACGATTCGGTTCAGTTATGCAAATGTGTCCGTTACTACTTGCATTGTACGGGCCTCTAACTTACCGCTTTACATCTAAAACCTTTGTTTATTTTGGCTTATCAAAGTAGTGACAAAAATTGCAGTAATACCTATGATTACGTTACATTTTGTGTTGAAGTTCAATAGAAAATAAGATATGATTAATCGAATATACAATAGATTGGCAGAAAACTCGATTTTTATTAACGTCTAACAATTGACAGTCAGCCCTAACTTAAAATAGGCTTTGACTATCAGTGGCAACGTACAGTTATCTGGTAATGACATTGCAGTATAGTTAAGAACTCACAAAGTGACAATTTACCATTCAACTAACAAATTTAACCTTTATTGCAATAGACATAAAGAATGTAAGTAACACTAGTTGTTAAGATTTGCACACTTAATATGAAAAGCAGCATTTTAGGGCTTACAGAATGGTAACAGGGCTAGGGAGCGCGTGATTTGCGCGCTATGTGCACCAGCGCAGGACCAGAGTGCGCACGCACCACACGACCAGCCTCACCTTTGTTTACACGCTTCTCCGCCTGTTGCAGCCAATATAAAGATAAAATTGCTGTAAATCCGACTGTGAAGTATACATCGCTTATTAATCTTAACGAAAGCTATTCGTAGCTCAATACGGAATAAATTCACTATCCGACTTGAAGGACCAACTGTATGCTAAATTTATAGTTACTTTTAATCTTTTCATATAGATTTTTTTTAACTACAAAAACTTTTAAATTTCTACGCGAGTTTAAAAATCAATAAGGTTTTCCACATTTTAATGGTTTTGTATAATGATTCTGAAAAGTCTTAGTTAAAATAAAGTTCGTTGTAATCTATACTAAAGATTCGACGCAGCATATCTCAATATACTCAACAACTACATGAAACTACGATCATATCGATGTATGGCCACAATCTACCATGTAATAGTGGCATAAATTAAATCTCTGCGATCAGGCTAGTGCAATATCGCACTCACCGTGTCATATCGACTTATGGCCGCAAAGACCAGCCCTAAATCATGAGGAGCGTCGGAACAAGCGGCCGCCGCTCCCGAACTCACGCCGCAGTGTTAATACATTGTCGGTGAAGCTGCAGCCTCCCGCTGCTCAACATTACACCTCACAATATCTTCATAGAGTTCCCTATACTAAAAACCACCACTTATAAACATCGAGAAGCGATATTCAACTTTATATCTTCCTACACAGAGTGCATATTCTTATGCGAGGTATTAAAGACTAAGTTTAATGTATTGCCGTTTATAAATCGCGTCAATTTATTTTAAACCTTAATGTTGGGACATTTGAGTTGTTTATTACTGTATCGTGGTTAGGTTATAGGTCAAAGCTGTGCGGTTGCTTCACGCGTCTCTGATTTACCTGCGGGTTGCAGGATGGAATGGCGCGGTTTCGGTTTATTGCGGCTTCGGATGGTTTACTGCTCTTTGATCTGTGCGCGACCGCCGTATACGCTACCACGGACTTTATAAGCATTTATTTAAATTGATATTTTTAGTAACTTAAACTGAACTTTTTGCAACGATCTTAAGAACCATTATAATTAGAGTCTTCATCATCATCATCATCAACTTGCCCTTATCCCTTATGGAGGATCGGCACAGTATGTGCTGCTCTTCCATACATCTCTATCAGCCGTCATATCTGAATCCACTCCTTTCTTAAGCATATCCTCTTTTACACAATCCATCCATACTTTCTTCGGTCTTCCTCTTCCTTTGTAGCCATCCACATTCATTCTTAACACTTTCTGGTTTATGTCCCCATCGTCTCGTCGCATAACATGTCCTGCTACGCTACCACGGACTGTATAATTGATAATTTTAGTAACTTAAACTGAACTTTTTTCAACGCAATAGCGACCTTAAGAACCATGACAATTAGAGTCTTAATAAATCTATAACACGATCACTCAGATACCTGATCTTTTTACTTAAACAGTTCCTTAGTTAGTGTAGTTGTATTAAATCAATACTATAAGATATATGTCTTAATTACTGAATTATCAAAAGGATTATAGATTTTACTAGACTTTCATATAACTTTAATAATCTTAACTGCATAATAAAGTACAAGCCAATACAAAAGGCACCTTAACATTTTTAAACTTAATGTTGGGACATTTGAGTTGTTCATTACTGTATCGTGGTTAGGTTATAGGTCAAAGCTGTGCGGTTGCTTCACGCGTCTCTGATTTACCTGCGGGTTGCAGGATGGAATGGCGCGGTTTCGGTTTATTGCGGCTTTGGATGGTTTACTGCTCTTTGATCTGTGCGCGACCGCCGTACTCGCTACCACGGACTGTATAAGCCTTTATTTATATTGATATTTTTAGTAACTTAAACTGAACTTTTTGCAACGATCTTAAGAACCATTATAATTAGAGTCTTCATCATCATCATCATCAACTTGCCCTTATCCCTTATGGAGGATCGGCACAGTATGTGTTGCTCTTCCATACATCTCTATCAGCCGTCATATCTGGAACCACTCCTTTCTTAAGCATATCCTCTTTCACACAATCCATCCATACTTTCTTCGGTCTTCCTTTTCCTCTGTAGCCATCCACATTCATTCTTAACACTTTCTGGTTTATGTCCCCATCGTCTCGTCGCATAACATGTCCAGCTACACTACCACGGACTGTATAATTGATAATTTTAGTAACTTAAACGGAACTTTTTGCAACGCAATAACGACCTTAAGAACCATGACAATTAGAGTCTTAATAAATCTATAACACGATCACTCAGATACCTGATCTTTTTACTTAAACAGTTCCTTAGTTAGTGTAGTTGTATTAAATCAATACTATAAGATAGATGTCTTAATTACTGAATTATGAAAAGAATTATCGATTTTACTAAACTTTCATATAACTTTAATAATCTTAACTGCATAATAAAGTACAAGCCAATACAAAAGGCACCTTAACATTTTTAAACTTAAATTTCTATCAATTTAATAAACTCAAGAGAAACATTAATATTTATGACAAAATAATTACTAACAAAAAATCTAAAACGTTCAACATACGTACGAGTACAAGATACATTGAAACCACACCTGTGGAATTTTCATGATAGGCCATTAAGTGCTAAAAAAATCAGCTTGCGAGATTGCAGCGGGCTCACAACTGGTCTTCGGAACCGCAAAATGGAGTCGGCATTCATTACGCGAACTCTCTCAGGGTCGGCAAAATGTAACTACACCACAAACACACCAAAGTCATTTATAAATAAATACATTTAAACGTTTTACTCGCGCCTTTAAAGTTTTATATAGATTAAAACCAAAAATATTTTAATCTTATAGTAACACAAAGTCCTGAATGGAATTATGCCCATAAACAGAACTACTATAGAAAACATGACACAAAAGCCAAGTATACCATCATCCAGTGAACTAACAATAGACCTTAGTAGATCACGGCTCCGATTAAAAAATGAGAAAAGAAATCAAAATCAAAAACAAATTTAAACATTTCTAAGAATCCGTTATTCTTCCAACTATAATGTCTCTATGCTGAGCGCTATTTGTTACGTACTCGATAAATCAAACAATCAAGAACCAACAAAAATTTCACAGGAGAATATAAGAATCGAAGAGTAACCGTTTTCTCGACCACCTCCGCTAAATTCCGCATCGCCCCTACCACGGACCATTATCACTCGACTAAGTGCGACGGAGCGTGATAATCGAGCGAGTGACGAATCGCGAATGCCGCATTAGTGAATTCTTTCTCACAACTGTGGCCACCAGCTGTTGCGTTTGTACGCGTAATGTGTTTCAAATATGAAAAATGTAATTCTCTGTCATAGTTGCAAGAACGCAGCTCATTTTTATATTACTGGTTTTTGTTTTAAACGTCAAACAATTGGAACTATTTTAAATGATTTCAGAACATACATAGATCATCAATGGCAACTTAAAATCTAAAAAATAAATACGGAAATACACAGAAAAATAAATTCAGATAATGATAGACAAGTACTTACAAAAATATTTTAAGTGGATGAATAGGTGAATTAATTAAATCGACAATGGTTCGAGAATCCTTAGTACACTAGTTTATTCAAATGCTTAATATTATGCAAGTGTATCACCTCACGCTTGCAGCACTTCGGCGTTACGTTTGTTCTGTCTTGACAAACTGATTTATTCATGAACTTACCCACTGTCGATCTAAGGTTGCACCAAATTGACAGATGAAAGCGAAACAAAGAAATACATAGTACACTGAAAAAGAGAACAATAAATTAGAAACAAAAACGATTATAAAGCCCTTTACATTTATATCGCAGAAACTACTTCAAAATTAAACTAAAATCAAACTAGAATTCGTCATCATCACCAACTCACTATATGTATGTCCCCACTGAGCGGCTCGGAGCCTACCCCAAGCCAGGCCATAGTCAACCAAGCTGGCCGAGTGCGGGTTAGTTGACTTCACCCATATCTTTGAATTTCTTCACCGATATGTGCAGGCATCACGATGCTTTCCTTCACCGTAAGAACGTCGGGTAAATTTTGAATAAATTGAATTTCGAAAAATTCAAAATCACATTGGTACATGGCGGGATTCGAACCCAAGACCTGTAGATTAAAAGTCAAGTGCTTAAACCACTGAGCCACCGACACTCCTATGAATATTGAAACTAGAATTATCCCAATATATTCCAAGCTAACATTTTAGAAGCGTGATTTAATTTCGTGTTATTCACATAACCAATAAAGCTCGCTTTACGCTAAGTATTTTCTGAAAGTGTACAATTTGTGGTCACCGCTTGAATCGATGGCGATGTTTGGGAAATGGCGGTTTTATGGTTTGCCGTTTTTCGTGTGCAGTAAAACTGCTTCTTAAGAGATCGCTTTAACCACAAATTGAACATATAAAGTGAGCTGGTGGTCAAGAAATTGTATTGAAGTGTACACTTAGACAATAGACCAACATATATCTACGGCTTTCCACCAATAGCGAAGGGGTAAGAAGGTTATTGTTGTCTAATTTTTATAATAAGTGACTGTAACTATATCAAAAGTTTAGTTTCTCACAGTAAAACGGGTATTCGGTTAGCAAACTATACAACGAGGCTTATCATAGCCACAATGATATCAATATCGCAACACTCATTGTACAGACAAAGAGGTTCAGACAAAGCGATCTATGAATCACTAACAAATACCGTTAAGTCGTAGATAATAAACAGTTAAATTATAATTTAAAATCTTACTAATATTATAAATGCGAAAGTTTAGATCCATGGATATTGTTTAGAGTTTGTAGCCTAAACCGCTGAACGGATCTCGATGATTTGGCTAGAGAGGACAGTCTAGAAAAACACACAGGCTACTTACTTTGGTTTATTCCACGCCGGCGGAGTCGCGGGCGAAAGCTAGTAAAGTTATAAAATATCGTTTTAGTTGCTACATTTCAAATTAAATTCAATTAAACACGATGATTTATTTAAAGTGCGAACACGTCGTCAAACCTGTGCAAGATTTCAAATAATAAATTACTTCTAGCTTTCGAAAGAGGGTTAGGCGTGAGCTTTACGAAACATACTAAGAGCGCGCACACATTTTACTTAACTATCGCACAACTGTTTAGTCGCGCTTTGATTCCTACGAGCTTATATGGAGGTGGGCATACTACTCGATTTTTAGTTGTGCAACTAAACAGTTGAATTAGCAGCGAAACAGTCGACAATCGCACAACATATGCGATAGTTTAGACAAAGGTGTGCGCCCGCTTTAAACGAGAAACTCCACTACCGTGACAGTTGTATTGATATACTATGTTCAGACCACGACTCAGCGTGGAATTTAAAAAAAAACTGAGTTACTAGTCTACTGTGTTCTTCCACACTATGTTCTACAACTGTGCAAAATTTCATCAAAATCCGTTAAGCCGTTTTGCAGATACGTAGTATAGTAACAAATATCTATTCATCATAGCATTTATAATATTAATGATTTTGAAGTTTAATATTGTTGTCTTTGTTACTTAAAAGAGATTGAAAGGGATGCCAATATCAAATCGAAACGCACAAGATAGTCTTTGAAACCGGACTGTCTTTAAAACTTGATTCATTTGTGACGTCATTTTACAGGTGTGTAATATTTATGACACAGCCCTGCCTTATTAATTATTAAAATAAATTAATAATTAATAAAAACTATCAAAATGTGATTGGTTATTATATTGAAAGTTGCTTAGCTTGGTAATAAATATAATTCTACATTATTTATAGTTCAAGATTTTTTTATTATAAGAACATAACGGACTTTTAAACGTATCGACTCGTTTTAAAATTAAAACTTAGCTTTAATAGTAAAAGGTTTGAATCCTCTTATGCTAGAAGATTTCTAACCGCTACCACATGATAAGGTTCAGCTACGGTTAAACAAAGAATGTAAAAATCCTTGCCAGGGGGCGCTTCAATCGCCTTCTTGATTACATCACTTGCTAATGTGCCCAAAGGAATTAGTTCCATATTTTCTCGCAATACAGCAAGATTTTTTAATACTTCTAATCAAGCTATACTATTGGTTCTTAAGACCTTAATACCGGTTTTTAAATAGCTTATTTCTTTGCAAATACAAATACTGGTAAATGACGCCCCTTTAACCTTAAAAAATATTACCAGCGTAAACTTCAGTTAGTAATAATCGAATTTGTTACCACCCAAGAGCATGTAATTTGATTCGTTAACAAGCGACAAACGATTTCTCGGTGCTTGCGGCAGCGACAAGCGACATCGGCGCGTGACCGACACGGCTACTGTACCGTACATTTTATTGGCTAGCTGTGAGGTATAAAAACTATCGAATATCTTGCCTTTAAAAGGTATGAGGCTATGCTTTTATATGACATCATTATTACTATTAGCTCCAAGACAATGAATTCGTAGCCTTAAGGTTCTGACGTTACGCAGTGTAATGTTACGAGGTGAAACATTCGCATCGAACGGCTCTTTAACTACGTACTGATTGCTGTTACGTATAGTTGCATGCTATATTACACCGCGTAACGTTGTACACACCTTTAAGGTCGTATAACAACGAAAATATACTCAATGCTATATCCTTTATTTGAAAAAAAACTTGACGGAACTTGGATAAATCTCGTTAGCCCAGTAATCGCTAACAACATTAAATAAATCGTTTATTATAGATATTTTAAATGAGTACATTAAAGATGGGTAAGGTAAGATCTCAATTCAGCTATCTATAATTAAGATCGGCGCACGCTTTGTTAAGTCGGCGTGGTCGTACACAGCATGCTTCCCAGATTATGTTACGTAAAAACTAACATTGGCTTATTTGGAATGAACGTTTTGGATGATGAAAACAAAAGAAAATCGAATGTTTACTGTATACTATTGCTAAGAACATAAATGCGCATATGCCTAACCTACCGCTAACTCTTTGGTAGGAATGAACTTTGATTTATTATATATAAAAATATTTTAAGCTATTTAGTTGTTAACTTCTAAGTGCGAAATCCAAAATGGAAATTTTATAAACGGAAATTTTTGGAAATTTTTTTTTATCAAGGTTTTCATACTGGATAAAAGTAAATATAGGTACATCAATTATAGTGGTTCCTGCATTTAGAATTTTTACAATAGAGTCGATTTGAACGACAATTTTAGCATATTCAAATAAAACTCACTGTAATCGACGATTCAAAAATAATATCACAAAAGCTTTAACAATGTCTTTTAAAGGTCAGTCTAAAAGAGAATAAAAAGCCATCACTTTAAAAGCACCCGGAAAGGTTTCACGCCACACAAACTGTTCGGTATAGGAAATTAGTGAAATTACCCGACGATCGTCAGACGGTCTAATTGTAGGTTATGAAGTATAGATGTGTCTTCTAGACATAGTGTATTTAACAACAGAGGAAACGTTCTACAACTATGATTAAAATTATATTTAATTGCCACATTTATAATCATTTGAGAAAAACACTTGGTTCTTTTTAGTGAGAAATCTCCATTTTAGACTTACAGAATAATCTGTGAGTCTGAAATGAAAATTTCTCACTTGACTATTAAATTTTAGTTATTTCTGCAAATAATGTGCAAATATTGTCTCTTGAATTTTGCTTAGAACAATAAGTAATACTAACAATAACAATAACAAATTAATAGAATCGCAACGTGGAGTTTTCATTTTTTTTATTATATACTCTCTGTAACTAGTTATTCTGTGCTTTAGCTATAACTGCCCATATCGGTGGCAGCAAAATAAAATCGATTCCATTCGGGCAGTTAATCATTTGTATAGTGATTTACTTATTATAAATTAACGAGCGATTCGCTGGCAAATTGCTCGAAAATCTGCCGCAAGCTCCTTTGTGATTGATAAAGATTTATATGCGTCATATAGCCATTTTAATAGTTTTTAATTTTAATATTACCGTTAGACAAGTTACCGTTTGCACAGCTATGGATTATATTTATTACTTAAAATGATTTGTTAAGGAAAAGGTATTAAACCGAAATAAATATTATGGTAGATTTATCTTCAGGTAAATTCAAAGACACTCTAAACCGTCATGTGGTTATTTTTGTCTACTTTATATTTTCTTACTACTTCTTATCTATACATATAATAAAAATACAATGTCTGTTTATAATATCAAAAGAAAAATTCCAGATTTCGAGAAGATGATGTATTTGCGTTGTTGATACCGAAAATCGCATTTGAAAAATTTTTGTCTGTCTGTCCGTTTGTCCGCAAGCCGCGTTTGTTCCCGTTATTTTTACCCGTATCCCGTAATAGCCTAAAATATGCCCGTCTATGTCACCTACCCTTCAGTGAAAGTCGGAGTTTCGGAGACTAGCTGTTGCCCGCGACTTCGTCTACGAAATATTAAGAAACCGAATAACAATAACCGAAATAAATATTACGATAGATTTATCAAATAAATCTAAAACGAAATATGGTTTTTTTACTGCTCTATATTTTCTTACAACTTCTTATTTAAAATCTAAATTAATTTCAGAAGCCTATCGTACTTAAGTGTTCGAAAGTGTTATTTAAGAGTCTACTTAAAGGGTAATACGGCTACATTTAAAACTCCAGCAAAATCACTATAAATCACTGAATAACCGCCTTTCGAATTCCCACACATAATTTTATTCGAATTCAATAATGCTGTGATAAAGAGACGATTTTTCGGTTCATAAACATGTCCAGTGTACGGCGACTGTCGACAAAGCTCAAATGCATTATTATCACTACATTTCAATAGGTAACTGAGGTTACTGAGCATTAGGGTGAAATTTCTTAATACAAATATAGTCTAAGAGCTAACGCTTAGTAATTCTTTCTCAAAAATATACGACTTTAGTCGAACAAAATATATATTCTGCCGGCAAAAACATTAAAAAATAGTTGTTGCTCGCAACTTCGCCCGCGTGAATTAAAAAAAATAGTAAAAAATTGCCTATGTTACTTACTGATAATAGCTTTTCGATGGTGAAACAATTTTTGAAAAGGTCCCAGTACAAAAATACAAATCTTTCCTCTTTATAATATTAGTATAGATAACAAATTATTTAAACCCGAATAAAGATAGTAGGAACTTAAATAGTTCTTGCACTAATATATGTGATTTTAAATATTCCTAGAAATCTTAAGCTATAATGTTTAAAACAAAAAATTCTACAAAAATAAGTTACTACTAAACAAATAATCAAACTAAATATTATAACACAATAAAACGATAGCTCCTAGACTATAAGAATTATAGAAATGTCAGTATTGTACAAATACGTAGGTGTTAAGCTTTCATACTAAATCCTACAAGTCAATACAAGCCTCTGTACCACAATCGATAGCTCCCAGATCAAACTTCTATCATTATGTAGGATTACTAACTAAGGGACGTCAGATCAAAACGAAATTGAGACATCTTCATAATTTCATTTGTAATACGTAAAAACGTGGGTGTTGGAATGAATTTACGTGACTGATATCAAGATTGTATACTTAGACTTATTTTAGATATTTCAAAATTATACTACAAAGAAAATGTTTCTTGAAATATACGAATTTAAAAATAAAAATCTCGACTATGATATTCGACCTATGATACTTCAGGAAATAGATATAATAATAGAATAGCTTTAGCTTAGCTAGAATAGAAAACAAAATCTAGTATAAACATAGCCTCGTAATGGCTTTCGTTTCAGTAATAGGCCGTTAGGCTACAACAGTTCACAAAACAACTCTCATACAACAACCAAAGAATATCTATTAGGAATTAACTACGAACAACTTAACTTTATTTCATTTCTTCAAAGATAATGAACGAGACAGTGCTATGATTTTAAAATTTAAACAATAGAAGCCTACGTTTATAAACGTTTACGTTTGTTTCAGGTAACATCGAAATTGTTCTCACGGGGCGCGGTCGAAGCGAGGTGCATCCATCAATCGTATCTCTCCATACAAATTGTTCAGACACGCAAAATCGTTTGGACACATTGCGACACATGTCCGATGAACGAGATACAAAGTTCTACGGCTATTGATATAGTTGAACCTAAGAGGTTAAATCCCAATGACTGAATATTATTCGACTAGCTGTTGCTCGTGACTTCGCCAGCGTGAAAAAATAATAAAAAACATAGCCTATGTTACTCACAGACAAATTACCTTTCTAATGGTGAAGGATTTTAAAAATCGGCCTAGTAGTTTTTGAGTTATTTCAATACATACAAAAATATAAAAACACAAATCTTTCCGCTTTATAATATTAGTATAGATAATACCTATTTCTAGTTCATACCGAAGTTTGGTACATTGTCTAAGAGTGCGCACACCTGAAACTAAACTATCCCACAACTGTTTAGTCTCGCTTTGATTCCTATGAGCTTATATGGTGGTGCGCACACTACTCGATTTTTAGTTGTGCAACTAAACTGTTGAATTGGTTGCGAAACAATCGACAATCACACAATTATTGTGCTATAGTTTAGTTTCGGGTGTGCGCGTACTAAAATCTTAGGAAAAAAACAAGTGAAAATTAAGACCGAAATAAAAATAAAACTTGGAAAAAAATTGTACTTCTATTAATTTAAAACACTTTTTTACTCGATTGTACAGACATGTTGATTGCAAATATCTAAACATAAATAAATAAACCTTTAGTTCTGGAGTGTACCTGATCAGATCTCTATCTGTCTCAGAATGAGAAGACAGGCGTCAACAGATAAACATATTAACAAGCCTTCAAACGGACTAAATAAAACGAAAGCATTCAGACTACCGCACTTTGATGTTACGTACGAAAGATCTTATCACAATTTTATATGTGGCGTAAACTTTTAAATTGTTTTTAATTCTGTAATGACGGTTAACCGTGGATTTCCATTGACGAACATATTACTTGTCTTAGAGCGGACGTACACCTTTGACTAAACTATCGCACAATTATGCGACTGTAGATTGTTTCGCAGCCAATTCAACTGTTTAGTTGCACAACTAAAAATCGAGTAGTGTGCGCACCTCCATATAAGCTTATAAGAATCAAAGCGAGACTAAACAGTTGTGCGCATACTCTTAGTCTTAACGTTAGTGAAGGAGAAGGTCGTATGACGATTCCTTATCTTATTGCTATGTAAACCTTCTCTAATAACGCTTTATGTTTAGAGTTGAAAACGATCGGACAACCTTAACCATAAAAAATTAAAATCAAACTATAAACTTGTATATCCGCGTGATGTATTTAAAATATTGTTAAAAGTGTCTTTTCCATAAATTTCTTTTACTTCATTCACTGTTAATGAATTAAAAAATCTTTTCATAAAACATAGTTTACAATTTTTCTAATATTTACCTAGAAACAAGCAACATGGCAAGGGGAAGTGAATTTGTCAAAAGAACGCACAGTATGGGAATATTTCCTCTTATGTGGTCCCTCCTTCGTCGATTAAAGGTAAAGCAAACGATTACATACAAAATCTGAGTCAAAACAGGTAATAAATAACTAACACAGCCGTTAGCTATACGGGTAGTATTGGCTACCGCATTACAATAACAAGTCTAGACTGATGTTATCGCGGCGGGGCGCAGTGGCGCACCCCCAGGGCACCACCTGTTGGCATCACTGCACTGCAAAACCCCTAAAGCCTTCAGGCTACCATCAACTTACTACTACTTACACTTAAACAAATCGTTAACATATAAATTTTATAGTACATTGCTTGCTTTGTAGGTATCATCTAAGTTGTCTGACGAACTAAAAACGCAATGTACTGTAAATGTATTTTTAAAGTAAATTTTCTTGAGATACTACTTGTTATAGTAATGTAGGCTTTTATTAAAGCCATTATCGATGGATAATGAACGATGTCCCGCGGCCAGTGACACTTTATGAAGTCGTTCTTCAAGCTAATGAGTTAATAAAGTTGTTCGTGGGAAGTCTTTACAAGTGTAGCGCGTTAGTATGCAAGAGAATCACTTTTTACGGAAATAAAGGCGCTTTTTGTTCATAAAAACTTTTTTTACAACTTCAAAATTAAAATTGACAACACGTGTAGATAAATAATTGCTTGACTAGTTACTTTTGTTTGTCTGTTTGATAGATCCTAGAATTACGGAATCGATTTTAACAAATATTTTAATGTTATTATGGCATTTGTGCATAAAAAAGTACACATAATGTTATTATTAATATTCGCAAACGACTCCGTCCGCGTCTAATGAAAAATCAAAAGTAAGTAGCCTATGTGTTCGTCCAGAATATCCTTTAAATCATGTCAAATTTCATCGAGATCCGTTCAGCAGCTTACGCTACAAACTCTAACAAATATCCATGCATCCAAACTTTCACATATACAATATTGTAAAATGTAAGATTTAACTCATCAAAATTTAAGTAAACACTGAGAAGTAGTGTAATTATTATGTAAGAATTCGATTCCAGAATAAAGTTAATAAAAAGTCAATTATCGTGTAAAACTAATAGATATTTTGTGACGGAAATCGTAAAATATTAGGCAATAGCTTCGTATTGACTTGATCTTAACAAGCATCGACACAGATAAGCATCTCAAAACAATTTCAAACAGTCCATTCGTATTATACACATCCTATTACAAATTCCCCATGAATTAAATAGTTTAAAACATTGTTAATTTAGAATCTGGTTTTTAAAAGTACACATGTTAGTTTAAAATTGAATTTTAACATGTACACATAAAGATGAAATTGCTGTAAACAATTTAATTAACAACATTAATCATTCGCGCCTCTGATGCTATAATGACCGGCCGTAATAATTGCAAGATCGTCCAATATCTAATTCAGAGCACGATCCGACGCCCACTAGCTATCCGGAGTAATATATCGTCAACCGCGTCAAGTGTAACTGTACTCGTTTATTTATTCGCTAATCCCTTTCTAGCTAACTCAACACAGTTCTGGAACATTCTATACCTATTTCCTAACCATAGTGTCCCTTGGAAAACGTAAGGTTACGCAAACTGTTTATTGGTTATCATTATTATGTAAGCGACTAAAGTCACATAGAAGTTCTGTTCAAGTTATAATATTTCGATAGACTTACATCCGTATACTGAAACATGAAACTATAACAGCGTCCTCAATGATTTATAAAATTTTGACTTCTATAAGATTGTAAGCGGTACTTACAAATAGCTAACAGCCTTACAAATAAACGCGGTATAAAGTTAAACATAGGAATAAACTGAGTATGAGCAAAATTTGTTCTAATATTTGTACTTATACTCAGTTTAATCCTAAGTTTAACTTTATACCGCGGTTAATTGTAATACTGTTTGTTTAAGATTCGTTCCAGTATTCGGCCCTTACACTTCAATATCTGTACACGAAACAAATATCTCTATTTTTTACCATGAATATACTTGTACAGATCTTACGCCAGTAAAAACCCACGGTTACAATATTAAATCATACTCAGAGTGCATTAATACATCATTTGAAACGTCATAAATATGAAAACAATTCACGCAATCTGACGTATAATTTGCGCAAATTATTGACCGGTCCATGAGCCGTAGTGCGCTAAAATAATATCCTTTGCCCACGTGTAACCAGATGTTGCAACACCTAATAACGTGAGATTCGAATGCTTTGAGAAAATTGTCGGTTTCGGCGCAACGATTTGTCATCCAGAGATACTTGAGTCTAGTTGATAAACGTAGTTACGTCTAGAAGCATGCATAAACTAGTTGTGTAACCGAATGGAATTCGGATATTTTAAAATTATTTAATACGAATTCCTCGTGAGTGTGTTTAGATGCCTTTTGATGAGAATCGTTGGGCAGATGAAGTTATATACATTATCATAATATCTTGTCTATACTACTTATCTTATCTATTATATTTATATATCTATTATATTTATATATCTATTATACTTATATTATCTATATTACTTAATATAATAAAGCGTAAACACACTTCGTGTACTTCGTGGCGAAGGATGTCAGCATTCACTGCATGTTTTTTAACAATATTTTCTTTAATAAAAAGCCCTACACTTACGACACGCTCTAGGCTATATATTTTCACGCTATTAAACTTAGGGGTTTAATAAATTGAAAAAAAAAACCTTCATGTGGGAAAGGGACCATAACTACAAGCACCAAGGAAGCAAGATTGCCATGGTACGGTAATTGGTATCCAATGTCAAAGCCCTTCGTTGTCATTTGTGCATTTGAATCTTGACATTTGCAATTGAGAATTTGACAAATGTAAACAATAAAATAAAGTTTTTATAAATTCATGAGGATGAAACCGCACGGGAACAGTTAGTTTAAATATATAATCTACTCTACACAATATATGGTTAGTTTTCCTGTCTACCGGTCTATAATTTTCAAGTCTACGCTAACGTAGACATTTGTTTGGAAATTCCCTAATAAAATGTCACACTAAGACCACACAAAGGGTAAAATTCCCAGAATCGTAACATACTTTATTAACCATGAAATAGTTTGTATTGTGGCCGGCTAATGCAATAGTCAGGGCTGGCTTGTAGTCAAGGTGGCCGGTAGAGGGCGTTGCTGACGTTTAATTCGGTACGCCATTAAGGTGCATGACTTGCTACTGGCTTATACCACTAGTGATGGGACATGGAATAAACTAGAAGGACTAACCTAATGTAAAAAACCTCCTAGGTTAGACTCTGGGACGTTGAAACGATCGCATTGTATCGAGTTTTGGAGTAGCTTGTTTAAAAGTTTCTATTAAATGTAATTAAATAAAAATGACTGTAATTATTTTAAGGTTTTCCTTAAAATAATTACAGTCTACTACTAACAACAGTCTACTAAAAAGTCTATAAATAATTGATTTATTGTTAGTAGGATAAGACTTCTTATTTACTCTATCTAATAATAAATAATATTTTATTATATATAAAACTAATAGGAAAATATGATTTCAAACCAGTACATCACTACATTTATACAAAAAAAAACAAGAGCGCGGCCGCCTCCGAGAATTTACTTATTTAACGCCTCTATCCCAATTTAATTCGACGATTACGTGCTTACAAATACAAATAACATTACTAACGAATCATTCGAAAATACTTCTTACTACGTTGTAATAAAGCATATTACAATCGTATAAAAATTTGTGTCAAGTTTACCTATCGGTCAGTCGCCTCTCGCGGTCGCTTCCAGCTAATTGATGTTAATAGTTTAATTTTTACGAGGACGCATCTCGAGAAACTGGATACAAGTTGACAAGCGTACGCAGCGTGACGATATGTGTAAAGAATTCCATTTAATAACAATTTAAATGAGCGAAAGAACATCGTAAGTTCGCTGTTACTATTGTTAAGAAGACGGACAACACTAGACCATCGGCATAGACGTCCCATCCCTATCTGACAGCTGTCAATGTCATTAGACGTATTGGAATAGCCATTCTGACGGGATCAGTAGCTCTGAGTGTTTTATTTAATTACGTTAATACAATTAAAATCATCTTAATTACTATAAAGGATGGACAACTAAAAAGGAGGTTGCAGTTAAAATATTTATGCAACCTCTTTCGATAGACTGATGATATGATAGTTTAACTAAGGTTCCTACTTTTAAGCTTAGATGTCCCTCACTAGGAAATAAATGTGTTAAACCATGAATTAAAATGTATAATTATTTCAGTCCTAAATTTATAACTTGTTTATAATTTTAACAGGCATATTTCACCTTTCACTAAGGAAATAATTCTGAAATTCTCTAAACAAACTCGTGAGTGGAAACTCGCGCGATTCTAATTAATTAGACGTTAAAATTGAAATATTATAATTTCAAATCACGCTTTGTATACAGCTTTAATTAATTTGTTTGTTATGTAAAGTGTTAAATAAAATCATTTATCTTATCTTACTAATCTTACTATCTTACTAATGTTATAAATGTCAAAGTTTAGATGGATGGATGGATGTTTGTTAGAGTTTGTAGCTTAAACGGCTGAACGGATTTCGATGAAATTTGGTACAGACTTAGAGGATAGTCTGGAAGAACACATAGGCTACTCACTTTTGTTTTTTTTTAATTCCACGCGGACGGAGTCGCGGGCGAAAGCTATTTTAGAATAAATTAGACTTTTTTTAGAAAGGAATAGCCTTCTAGATTCGATCTTCCATCTCTTTCATGTAACGAAACGTGACGGAACACGAATATAATTGAATTGTTTCCCCAGAAATTTAGCTTCAACATTAATTTAAATTTAAAAATATTATTTAGTAATTTCATAAACAAATAAAACCATCAAGTAATCCATTTACACTATCCGTTAAATTAAGTTACAATTTATTCATTCCTATTGTATTGATTATCACACATAAATATTGTGTGAGCGATAACAGTCGCGACGGCGGAAGAATCCTTTATCTAAATCACACGAGAGCCTGCCTCTGCCACTGGACTATTTACAACCCAACGTAACGAGTACGATACGGATTATTTTAAACTGGAAAAAAATTAGATAAAAAGGTGCCGTGTCTCGGTAATTAGAGAAGCAGCACCGAAACTAATATTTTACTATAACTCCAGTAGACTACGACATCTTGATAAGAATGTAAAAACCCTCGTGCTACATCTGTTTCTGTCTTGCAATCCTCTACAGAAAAAAATCGTACAAAACTAATTGTCATTTGTAGTCCACTAACTTTCGCCCGTGACTCACTCCGAGTGGAATTAAGAAAAACAAAAGTGAGTAGTCTGTGTGTTCTTCCACACTATCCGGGAGATCTGAGATCCGTTCAGCCGTTTAGGCTACAAACCCTAACAAACATCCATCCATCTAAACTTCCGCATCATACTAATATTATAAATGTGAAAGTTTAGATGGATAGATGGATGGATGGATGTTTGTTAGAGTTTATAGCCTAAACTGCTGAACGGATCCCAATGAAATTTGGCATAGATATAGAGGATAGTCTGGAAGAATACATAGGCAACTTGGTTTTGTTGTTTTTAATACCACGCGGACGGAGTCGCGGGCGAAAGCTAGTATATAATAATAGTAAGAAGTAAGATAATACTGGAAAATAAGGCGACATATATTTTTAATATAGTTGTTTTACTAAACCCACGGCATTGAATATATCCATTTATCGTTCCCGTGTCGTATGCTTGTAAAACATCGTAAGTCCACATAAATCGCGTGTCCTGCCTGCGCTCAGCGGGACGCCGCAGCCACGCATCTGTTATAGCTCGGACACTTCAATTCTGAAGAGAAAACACCCATCAATACATATTTATATGGTAATACTAACAGCTACATATGAGTCTAGTAATTAATATCCGGAGTTCTTTTATAAATGAAATTATTAATCGAAATGTTAATTAGTGACGTAGACAGAAAAACAAGTGACGATCACATTTTATTCCGTCATTTGTTTCTTTTCATTTCTATCTCAATACAAGAAAAATCTATTGTTACATATTTTGAGTAGATGCTGCAATCACTAGATGATAAATAAAGGACACGTTGTCATAAATATATGTAAACTAACATTCGCCTGCGACTCCATTCGCGTGAAATAAAAAAAAGGCAAGCCTTTGCGCTCTTTCTATACTATAATCTACATCTATGACAAATCTTGAGATCGGTTTAGTAGTTTAGGCAACAAACTCTAACAAACATTTATCCATCTAAACTTTCGCATTTTTAATATTAGTAAAATATTAAGGGCCTGTCGGTCAATTCTTGTGAATTGTCACATAACACTCCAACGTATGAAAGATGCGATGAAAGTATCGAATTTTGGTACTCTATCTGACAGTGACGTCACTAAGCTATCCGAGCTATCAGTGGTGGGACAGGCCCTAAATGTCGGAGGATAATATAAACACATAGTTTTGCATATAAGGATTAGTCTAAATATTAAACAGTTAGCTTTCTTGTCTTTTAATATCGTATAGCTTTGCGGTATTGCCTTAAAACTTTTAATATACTTAAAAAAAAACAAAAGTGAGTAGCCTATGTGTTCTTCCAGACTATCCTCTACATCTGTACTAAATTTCATTGAAATCCGTTCAGCCGTTTACGCTACAAACTCTAACAAACATCCATCCATCTATCCATCCCTCCATCCATCCATCTAAACTTTCGCATTTATAATATTAGTTTGTAATATTAGTAAGAAGTAAGATTACAACTATTCTTATAGCCATAGATAATTCTTAACTTTTTTATAAGCTTATTGCGGTTTTTCGATCGTCCGTTATTCCGGTCACGCATAACTTAACCATTACATAGTTTAAGCTGCAAAGAATGCCTGTCAATGCCTTTGTGTTACCAAATTAAGTGAAGATAAATTTGGATAACTGAGCTGTCTTCCTTGTTATTAGAATAAAAATAATAAATTGATATACGGACAAAGATATTTAAAAAATACATAATTAAGCTAAATTATTGTCTTAAATACAAGTGTAGCTTTCCGTATTTATATTTAACTAGCTGTTTCCATGCGACTTCATCCGCATAAAATTTTAAAAATTACATTTTATTGTTCACATTTGTCAAATTATTAATTGCTAATGTCAAAATGACATGACATGATGTCAAACCATGGCAACCAGCTTCCTTGATGTTGGCAACAACTTATGGTCTCTTTCCCACATTAGGGTTTTTATCCAAAATATTTACCCCTAAGTTTAACGGCGTGAAAATATATAGCCTAAAGCGTGACGTAAGTGTAGGGCTTTTTATTAAAAAAAGAGTTATTCGAAAATATGCTGTGATTGCTGACATCTTAGGCAACAAAGAAGTGTGTGTTTACGCTTTATTATAATAGTATAGATATAATTAACCTCAAAATATTTAGTTATCACATAGTATGGACCGAAATGGCTTGAGTCTATTCAGAAGTAGCTTGAAAATCTTACAAAGCGTTTATTTCAAATGCAATAAATTAGTATAATGGAATAACTATTTCCATGATTCCCCTTTATGAAAGAACAGAATACTATTTTAAAGCTAAACATTTCTTATTCAAAAGCGTTGAAATATTTGAATGTCTTCGGTATGCTAAACCAGTGCATTTTACTCACAAAATTAATAACGATATAAAACGTCGCTTGTCTGCAACTTTCTGAAGATAATGCTGGTCTACTGAAACGCAAAGACCATGCGCCATTCAAGAAATAGATAGAATTAAATGTGAAAGAGGTGGTAAGTGCATAAATCTCATCTCCCTGAATACGTCTACACAAGTTGAAGTTAAGGAAGAAAGATGGCGTCGCTATCACGTACAGAAAGCATACATTTACATAAGTAACAAAATGCGCAGCGCCGTGTGAATATACCTTTATGTTTGATATTGGACGCGAATTATAAAGATTTCTAGCTTTATGCCGTTGAATTCTTTGCGAGTTTCCTTTGAAAGGTAAATTACTAAAGTGGTTTAAACGCTTTGAATGTGCGAACTATCTAGAATGTTCTGCGATAAACGGTATAGCGTAATTGTATTGCGAGATGTAAGGTGCCTTTGCTAATAATTTTTATCTATCTATAATCTAGAACCGGAGCAAATATTGGACAAAATATTTGGCAGTAAATAATATGTGTGAAAGATAACTTTACCAAAACAATTGACGATCGGATTACAAAGATTAATTCTAAAATTTTTTTTTTTAATAAAATCTATATCTATACATAATATAATAAAATTAGAGTGTTTGTTTGTAATATCAAAAGAATAATTCCAGATTTCGGGAAGATGATGTATTTGTGTTGCTGATAACGAAAATCGCATTTAATTTTTTTTTTTGTCTGTCTGTCTGTCTGTCCACAAGCCGCGTTTGTTCCGGGCAATATCCGAAACGGTTGGGCCGATTTCGCCCGGACTTTCACTGAAGGGTAGCTGACATAGACGGGCATATTATTATAGGCTACGATTTTGTTAATGCTGCGTGGACGAAATCGCGGGCAACAGAAAGTCAATAATAAATTATGAGGCGGTGAAGTTTACTGTCTATTGATAGTGAACTATATTGACTGTTATGTAGTAACCCGTTGACATTAAAGCAATAAAACGTGCATTTAACAAACGAGCATCTCCCGCGGATGTCAAAACACTGGTACCCCTGTTTTCCCTTCCAAATGCCGAGCATTGTCCGGCGGAGATGGTATCAGGGCCGCCGACACCGCGGCCCGCATATCTACGATATCTATCGCTCTAGTGATCTACGGTCTAGGCGAATGCGGGCCCTGGGAATGTGGGATTCAAAACTGCGACTGACAAACTAAAATGTGATTTTACGATGTTTTACAAAAAGTAGTGAAGAAAACTATCATAATAGTCGAAGTCTGAAATTATTCGCTATACTAGTGATTAATTAAAAAGAACAAGTAATCGGGCCATCTATGCTCCATACTTTAAGTCAAACGAGCACATATCATACTTGTGTAATAATGCAATAAACACAGCATTAAATTAACGCAAACGAAGTCAGGCATTTGCTAGTATAAACACCATTTTCAGAAGCGTCACCGTAACAACGAAAGCATTTCAAATGGACTTCCATCTGTCAGATGCGTGCAGCCCCTATTTGGTGCTCGGTTAGTTCTCGTATCGATGGTCGTAAATCCCACTAACGGTCACAGCAATCACTTGTCCGAGGCGCGTGAATTATCAACTTATTGTTCAAGCGATTATCTGCCCTATTGATTTTGCTTTACAAAATCCATCACGAAGTATTCGTGACTTTAAATTAGCGCTATAAGTTTCACTGCATAAATATGATTAGCTTTCGCCCGCGGCCGTCCGCGTGGATTTAAAAAAATGCCTATATGTTCTTCCAGATTAACCTTTACGTCTATGCCAAATTTCATCAAGATCCATTTAGCCGATTAGGCTAAAAACTTTAACAAACATTCTGGATGGATCCATCAATCGATCTTAACTTTTACATTTATAATATTAGTAAGATTTTACCGAAGCACAGAGGCATTTAATTTACATAAAAAGTTGCTTGGGATTTCGCGTACAAAATCTTTGTTTAATGACTCTGAGTGCTATAGAAAATATACACAAAACAACTTCCAATAATTGCAATAAGATTAAATTGAACTATAATTTCTGCTTAGCCTCGTTATAAAAGTCGTTAAGGTTATAAAGAAACACGAGGCATATAAATTTAGCAATATACATATTAATTTGTTTATGGGGTTCAAGATACGCGGATTAATTGACATAACCAGGGCTGGCACAACATTGAAAATTTACTAAACATACTACTCTGTACTTTATCATAGTGTAATATTTTTAATGCAGAATAGAGTTGTAAATAAACCATATTAACTATAGAACATCAACTTAAAGAAGTTTCCAGTAAACAGGAGGAATCCTCTTGTGACTATACATACAATTTTAATATTAAAAACTATCGAGTACATACGTTTAGGGTTGTGAGTAAAGCATCCCAAAAATCACTTATCCCTGAATTAAAAAAAAAATCATTATTGCCAGCCCTATATCCTTTCTCTGTTATTATTAGCCACTACGTTCTTTTCATGACACGTTAATTACAGTTTTTGGGGCACAGATAAATTTCGTCATTCTTGTGACTCCGACAAACTATTCGCAAAAGGTTTAAGCTCACTACAAACGTATTAAATATCTACTCCAATACATTGAAATAGAAAAACATACACGCGCAAATGTCGTTATAATTATAGGTATTCAATTTTAAACTTTAATTGGGAATGTAGATTAATAATTTTATTGAATATCTCCTACACAAAGTATATCTTTTAAATATAATAAATAAATGGAATATCTAATTTCGTTGGACATTAAAAATACTAAGGGTAATAAAAAACAAGTATTACTTCGACTGATGGGGTCTTTTAATTTCATATTAATAATACGAAATTATATTTCTAGTCTGCAATCGACCTAATATATATAATGAGGCAACTTTCAAACTATAGCACCATAATTAAAAAGCCAGTAAAACTATAATAATATACAATTTTACAGAACGTGACAAACTTAAATCTTACTAGGTTACTCAATAAATATCTACCAAGTACAATTATTTTACGTACAACTTTTTATCCTCTTCGACGAGACGATGGGGACATAAAGCAGAATTAAGAATGAATGTGGATGGCTACAAAGGAAGAGGAAGACCGAAGAAAGTATGGATGGATTGTGTGAAAGAGGATATGCTTAAGAAGGGAGTGGATTCACATATGACAGCTGATAGAGATGTATGGAAGAGCTGCACATACTGTGCCGACCCTCTATAAGGATAAGGGCAAGTTGATGACATCTTTTTATCCTGTAAATTAAAGATTTTCAAATAACTCCATTATAGAGCGACATGGTAAACATATACAAAATGTCATACTACTTACTAATATAAATGCGAAGGTATGGATGGATGTATGTTTGTATGTATCTATACTACGAAATTTGGCACATATGTAAACAGTTCGTTAAAAAAACATACAGACGAATTGAGTACCTCCTTCTTTTGGGATGTCGGTCAACAACAAACTGCTTACAAAGTTTTTCTTTTTAATTCCGCGCAGACGACGTGTGCAAAAGCTAGTTTAATCATAATAGTACCGCATATTACAGTGGAAAACTAATGCAACTTCCCAAGGTATATCAGAACAGACAAGCTAATGGCCGTGGTAGTAAGTTTTAGATATTTTGGTTCGTAGTGTCATATCTATTGATACATTGAGTCTCTAGGTATAATAAAATAAATTAAAAGTCATATTTAGATAAAACTGCACTTTCCAGCGTTAAAATTAATTTGATATCGAAGTTAATTTTTTAAAGTGAAAAGCGCAATTTAAAATGTTCTTGTCAACTAAAGTGTCCAAACACCACCGAAGTAGCAAAGATAACATACCATTACCATTTACTGAAGAAGCCGGTTATTTATTTATCTCCATATTAAAATAACATACATTTAGATATGTTATAAGCAATTTGTTCAATTTTCGTACCCATACATTATAGATTGGTGCATCAACTAAGAGCACCATCTTATCATATTATTTTAGAAATGACTAGCTGTTGCTCGCGACTTCGTCCGTTTGGATTAAATAAAAAAGTAAATAGTCCGTGTTCTTCCAGACTACCCTTAACATCAATGCCAAATTTATATATAGTTATAGAATGCAGTGATTTAGTAAATATATTTATTTTGAAGGTACAGTTGGTATCCATTACTTTATAAAATAAAAGTGAATAGAAGCGGTCCCTTTACTCTGGTCATTTCATTAAAGTAATTAGGTCGTGAAGGTTTTTATTTATAGATATGTTCATTAGAAAAGAACTTTTAATTGATCCGAAATCAATAAATATGTTAATTAATTACTTTTTACTTTCTAATAATTAATGAATAATATTCTCATTCGTAATTAAAAATTAGGTAGTTAAGATAAAGTGCAGTTTGATAGACGCAATATTATTCAGATATTTCAGTCTCTTGAGTAATAACGTCTTGTTCGTTCCTCTTTTGTTTTTCGGGAAAAATAATAACAATTGACAATCACGATTGAAATCTTAGGACCTGTCCCACCAAATTGTAAATTGTCCGATAACAATCTAACGTGTAAATGTGATGGGAATATCGGATTTTGTTACCATATCTGACAGTGACGTCATTTAAAAGCTATCTGATCCTCTAGCAGCCATTGGTGGGACAGGGCCTTAATGACATACGAGTTATTTAATTGCTACAAGCTGGCAAAGTTATCTGTCGCGGTAGCAGTAACGTCGATAGAATAAGGAATGCTGAACGTCCAACCTGGATACCTGTCTGAAAATTCAAAGATCTGTGGCACCCCCAAAGATCTACGAATTCAATCAATCAATCAATCACCAGCTCACTGTACGTCCCCACCGAGAGGCTCGGAGCCTACCCTAAATTTAGGGTGACTAGGCCATAGTCAACCACGCTGGCCCAATGCGGGTTGGTTGACTTCACACATATCTTTGAATTTCTTCGCTGATATGTGCAGGTTGCATCGCGATGTTTTCCTTCACCGTAAGAACGTCGGGTAAATTATGTACATATGAAAATCCGAAAACTCGAAAATCACATTGGTACATGGCGGCGGGATTCGAACCCAAGACCTGTAGATTACAAGTCAAGTGCTTAAACCACTGAGCCACCGATGCTCTATCTATGAATTACTCTTAATTAATTCTTCTCATATATTCTATTCATAAAGTTTTATTCTCAAAGAAAACTGCGAGAGCAGCGCCCCTTACCGGCTTTGACAATCTTATTGCAATATAAATTTCTTTTACTAAAGCTCCACTAAAAGACGCATAGTAGCCATCCATAATACAATAAGTCAAAGTGTCAGTTTTTACTTAAATATTAATCAAATTATACTAAAAAAGTAATAATGGATTGGCGATTACAAAACATTTATAAAGTCATAAAACAAAATATAAAGATAAAATCCACATTTAAAATACAATTACATCTTATAAATACGCAATAATAAAGCGGGCAATTGACTCTCAAACAGGATATAAAGAGAAACAAGCATTGATATCCCAACAGACGCTTACATTCGTTTCCTTCATTCCTTTGCCTTGTAATGTTCAATGGCGAGATAGGATTCTATATTTGTACGACCTGAATTCAATACGAACTGATGTTAACATGTGACGTAATAGATTCAATGCCGTACTGAAACTCTAAAACACATTGTTTCTAACGGAATTTGGAGTTTAATCGATTTTTAGGCACTGCTACCTTTTTAAATGTATAATTATTCTAAGACTTCGTTCTTATAATGATCCCATTAGGCCCAAAAATGTTCATATAAAGTAATAGTGTAAAAGTAAAGGAATTAATTATGTTAAAACAAAAAAATATCATTAAATTCAAGAAAATTACAATTTACATTTGGCAATAATCTATGAAGATCTTACAAAATTCCATATATCATTATCTGCCTCTATCTGCCAACTGTAGAATCCCATAGTTGTATATCTATCTATATCTATACTATTATAATAAAGCGTATACATACACTTCTTTGTTGCCTAAGATCTCAGCAATTACAGCATATTTTTGAATAACTCTTTTTTTTAATGAAAAGCCCTACACTTGCGTCACGCTTTAGGCTATATATTTTAATGCCATTATACTTAGGGGGAAAATATTTTGGATAAAAACCCTATTGTGGGAAAGAGACCATAAGTTGCTGCCAAAATCAAGAAAGAAAGATTGCTAAAGTTTGTCATATCATGTCATTTTGACATTTGCTATTGATAATTTGACAAATGTAAACAATAAAATAAAGTTTTTATAATTTCACGCGGATGAATCCGCACGCGAACAGCTAGTAAATACATATTTGAGTAGTTTATTGGAATATCATTGTGATGAGACATAAATGTCAATAGAAGGTTTAAGAGATGTATTCAAACATTGATTAAAAGTTATTCGTGAAGACTTGAAGAGTGTGTAAAAAGTAGAGACATTGATATGGTCGTTTTCATAAATACCACCTCGCCCGAAGGTAACAACACGTAACAATATGTAATTTAATTTTTACGGGCTCACAAGCACTGCGAGGACAAAGGCATCGACAAAAGCTCGTCAACGGACGTCCCTCTCATAACTATATTTGCGAGGAAGTCGTAACAAGTTCAAGCAAAAACAGATCGACCGTTCCCAGAGAGACGCAGCTGCGGCTAGTGTAACCACTCCTTAAGGATAATGGAGACTTAAAAATCAAAACTGGTCCCTGATTATATCCAACAGATAAAATAGTGCACAGTACAAAGAACAAAGAAAACCTTAAAACAATAGAATAATCTTTCCAGAGAGTAATTATATCTTTTTTGTCAAATCAAACTACATCATTCAGATCATAATTAATTACTAAGATCCCTTAGTCTATATTTCTCTTCTTGTTAACTCAGATGGCAAACATTTGCCGACTTATCATTTAACATTTTACCATTTTTTCTAACAGAGATAAAATAATCTGTGAATAAATTCGTTAAATGCTTCCATAACAAAAGTGTTTGTATTAAAATGCGGACTGTCCTAATAAAAGTCCTATATAGTCACCCGAGCTGCATTTCTTGCCGATCAGTATGCGGAGCTCGCCTCCGCCTCTTATCTCGCGATTGTCCTCTGACAAATAGTCACGAACATTCCTCCATACCTCTAATGAACGCGCCGAATATTTTTCATCTGTTTAACGTCACGGATTAGTGATGCGTTTATACCACGAAAGAAAAACAGAACAAACAAACCATAGTAAACCTCAGCTCATAGACAGTCCTATACGAATAACGATAGCGGTAATATAAAAAACATCTGAAATTACTTCTCTACACGTCCCTATCAATGACTTAAAAGTTACGGCACCTTAAAACTACCCTCCTCTAAACTTTTTTTCACTTACGACAGTTTTCGTGGGAGCCATCGAAGTATGAGATTGTTCCAGTGAACTATGTAGCAGCTAAGCTTACAAAATCCAATCTAACGCTGTGTTAATTCTAACAACTGCGAACATGTAGTTCGTTTCATCATCAAATCTTTGGGTTCGGTTCCCACTCGCATTCAGTACTGTGTGCCACAGTCTTTACCGCTATAAATTAACAACTATGCTAATTTATAAAAGCTATTTTTATTAGGTGTCGTCTGCAGCGTAACTTTCGATGTTTGATTTTATCTCCCTCTTATCTTTGTAGCGGTAGCTAATTTTAACATTGAATTATTTATCAGCCACCTGTTAATGTTTATCTAAAGGTTAACGTTAATGGACTGTTGCGGTAAGCAAAGATACGGTTTTATTATAAAAATTAAATATATTGCCAACGCTTGGCCTTAATATGCATAAAAATACCCATGGTTTTGTGTTCTACAAAATAAAAACTCCTATACCACGTGAAATTTATTCCTTAATTTATTTCTTATTAAACCTTAATAACTATATCAATCACTTGTATAACAAATTTGTAACTACGTTTAAAAATATTCCAAAAACATCGTAGGAACATCACTAGCCAGCTTCTCTTTTATAAGATTACAACAACGACACGTGTAGAAGCGGTAATCTTACAAGATTAATCTTAAACGAGTCCGCATGATACAGTGGAAAAAGCCCCTAAACCGCGCCCTCTGGCGGCAGAGGTCACAGATTAAAATTAACAGGTGGCCCTTTAATTTGTTGCTGTCAATCGCACAATCAATATATGATTAAAAAATAATCCGTGGACATGCAATCTCTAATGAAAAGTTGAAAAATTATGTCTCTTTTCAAGTCAAGTGAACCTTCGACGTTGCTATCTTCAATCAATATGTCCGATTTAAATTAGTGTTAACACTCAATAAGTACAGTAGAATACTGGCTTTAGTATAAGATTAAAAAACAAACTCACACGACCGCGTAACCCTGAGATCAGAGATTACAAAATTTACATTCTTCAATTTTTAAAAGAATTCATTCGTATTAATAAGATAAAGTAATAATTTAAAAAAGTGTAAAATAAAGTTTTAAATAAAAACATTAGTTTTCCTATAATTTATTTATATTCAATACAAAAAGTACACAAGAATATGTTAAATAATTTATAAACATTCCGAGGACAAAATAAATACAAAACTCCTGACAAATAAGTTTCACAGGAAATCATAAATCTATCCTTGTAACATGTATTTTATATTGAGAAATAATCCATAAGTCGACCAGTTTCGCGTCAACGTCGATGTAAATCCGTCACAAACGATCGATAACATTCAAACAGCATACATATGTTACATCTGTCTGTATATTTAGTTGCAGCTTATCAAACATGTGAACTAAGATTTAGGAATAGTACAGATTATTTGCAGCGATAGCTTAAGAGCAGGCGCACTATCGCACAACTGTTCTGCGATTGTCGATTGTTTCGCAGTTTCAACTTTTTACAACTAAAAATCGAATAATGTGCGCACCTCCATATAAGCTCACAGGAATCAAAGTGTGACTAAACAGTTGTGCGATAGTTTAGTTTCAGGTGTGCGCACGCTCTTAGAGTCTTAGAAAGATTATTCCGGATTATTGCCTTACCTTATACCTTATTGCCATGTATTTTGAGACCGTTCTTTCTAGAAAAGTTAAAGCTTAGAACAAACATTTACTTAGATGGCAATGTAGTTACTATATCTGACGTCTTTGTATCAAGGTGGGATCATAATTACGCGCTAAAATAAGTAACACATAATTTAGGTTCACCTTAAAAGTCTCCTTTTTCAGTCATCTAAAACTATTACAAACAGTTCCTTCAGCTGACATGAGTAGTTTCTCGAAGGCTGCTTGCACTGAAAAGCAAACATATCGACATGGACTTACAGGCAGATAAGCGGGTGGAGGGTTATCGGGCGCGGCCGCAATCACACCGACAGCACGACGGCGCATCACGGATTCTTGTAAGAGCATCTTCACACGAAACACATTACTTTATATCGTATTAGGAAGTTAACTCAAACGTAAACTTAAAATTTAACTAATTTTGCTATAGTGTTTATTTTTTATCTGTAATGCTAACTTAAAAACTACTGGGCCGATTCCAAAAATTTTTTCATCATTAAAAAGCTACGTTATCGCTGAGTAACTTAGGCTATTACATACGTGGACGAAGTCGAGAGCGACATCACGTAAATTACTAAAAAGTTTGCACTGAAATAAAAAAGTTGCATAGCAATGTTGCCATTTTCATATTATAAAGATATCGCTATGTTGGCATATAATTTATTAGTATAATATTATAGCTTTAGTGTGAAGTGCTCGGTCAGCTGGTACTCGCTTGTAAGAGCCATATTTACGAGCTGCCGACTGCAGACGATGTGCGATGGGATTAAGTAAGGTACGCTTCCACTGATACGATTAAATGGATATTACGTTAAACAGTATTAGAAAAGACGCAGGTGTAATATTTTAGTTATAATTCTTCTTTTGTTTCTTTTGCACGCACGATAAAGCATTCACTCACTGTCACGTTGCGTCTGATTCAAGCGTGCAAGCGAGAGCGCAGAACAAATGATAGAGAGGCTACATAAGCCTTTCGTTCGCTTGTAACGTGACAACGTAAAATAATCGTCCGTAAACCAATTTTAGAATCAACAATGTTACAAGCTATTAAATTAAGCGTATTCATTGAAACGTTAGTACCTAATCTTGTAATTATTTTTTTTAATTCTCTTCAAATTAGATAGCAATATGTTTCTGTCCTGAAGGAATTGGACGTTTATTTTTATACCATGTAATTTTATCCATGTCTTTAATTCAGACGTTGTGGAAACGTACCTTAATTTGTCGGTGTGGATCATGTAATGTGCTCCGTGGTGCACAAGCGAGTCATGCGCGAGCCACGGACCGCAGAATTATTGCAATTTCACAACTTTTATCGATTTATATTGAAACGGTATCTTTATTTACTGTCTCACTATCCTTATAGGTAATTCAACTATTTTATTTTCAGATTAACAACACAACTAAAAGGGAAAAAAACAAGAAGAAATTTTGTTCCAGATTTTTTTTTATAATATAAGGTGGCAAACGAGCAAGCGGCCACCTGAATCCACCGAAATGGAAAGCGACCGCTGCTCATAAACATCCGCAATTGCAGATGCCTCCAGATGGATTGATGACATTCGCAGACGTGATAAAAGTAGGGGGAATACGGAAAAGGAAGGGTATATGGTACAAGACAATTTGCAGTCATGGTTACCAATGAAAAGAAAATATTTATAATTTAGTATGTTTGTTGAAACATTGTTTTTTTACTTTTTAACATTATTATATAACTAGCTTTCGCCCGCGACTCTGTTCGCGTAGAATTAAAAAAAAACAAAAGCAAGTAGCCTATGTGTTCTTCCAGACTATCCTCTACACCTATGTCAAATTTAAACTCTAACATCATCCATCCAAACTTTCGCATTTATAGTATTAGTAGGATTTTAATAACAGCAATAAAGGATTATTTTACTTTTATTTATGTTTTTAACGAATAAATTCAAAAAAGATTGGTTTAAATTCAAAAATTATTTTACCCCTAGAACGTTCCATTAACTCTGAGTAACATAGTCTACATTTATTATTCTTATAAAAGTTTTACAAAATACCACCGCAATATTTTTAATACCGCCAATCTTGTGTAATGCGATTCGCAGTATTCAACATATTAAATTCCATGTAAAATTTACCACACAAACAAATTTGAATTTCATTTTGAATATTTAACCCTTCACCAACAAGAACGAAGCGATTCAACCATGCGATCAGGATATCGAAACGAAGCGATACCGCACATCCGTGATGTAGAGATATCGACTCGCAATACACTACCGCACAGATAGTGCCGTGTACCCGTCACCTAAGATTACCTGATACATCGGATTTACATCAACATAGAATACACAATACGATTCCTAAAACAGATATCACTGGCATTTATTAAATAAATAGACTGTTAAGTATTTTATTAACAACGCTAATCACATCTGTGAATAATTAATCTATGACAAATTATTCTTTGATAAAATTGACAAACGATTACTGGCAATGAAATTTTAAAAGAGTTTTATTTGGAATAAAAAAGTATTCATTAATAAAATAGGCAATATGTCTGAAAGAAAGATGTTTTATGAATCTAATGGTTTTTGGACAATCTTACATCTAACTAAATAATTCATTAATTCTCTAAACGCGACATACATCAGTCGGTATTAATAAAGCACTATAGACCAAGAACTTAACCTCTAAACATCTTTGCACATAAAACATTTCAATTCAAACTTCGAATGACACTTGACAATACTTAAAGCAGTAAACAGTGTCAAAACATAGAAAATGCGTGGGAGCTAACAATTTGCGGGACTCAACACTCAATGAGATCTTAGAAATCCTCCCACACTTTTGAAGACTTAGATTTTATAATCTTTTGAAATTAATTTACAAAATCTGTGAGAGATTAATAGTAAGTTTTTTATGCCATATACAAAGTACTTTTTATTTGTATTAAAATTATTAACGTTTACCATAAACAAAGTGATAAAAGACTTTAAAAAGTTGAGTATAGTTACTATACCTACTTAACTTTAGTAAGTGTACCACAAACTTTGTGTAACACAAAACAAAAAAAAAACACTTTAAAGAAACAAAACATAGAAATTGACACCTCTTACTAAAAATCAACAATGATTTTTTATTTAAAACCATTTATTCTTCAAACACAATCCCAAGTGGAATATAGAAATAAATCTAACAATCTAACATTAATAATTGAATATCCAAAGATTTATGCATTAATAAAAATCAATAAATTTATCAATTAAAATATTTGGAAAGTTCACACCGAACTTCACACTGTTATCGTCCGTAAAGGCGTAACTACAAAATTGATGCGAATAGATATCTTTTAGATTACCTTGGGCTTCCACTGTTGTTCATACAATAACCACTAAAACAAAACACCTAACTGATTATACTCCTATACGGAAGAATATGTCTTTTTTTATAGGAAAAGCGGGCAAACGAGCAACGGATCTCTTGAAATTAATTGATCCGACGCCCATGAACATCCGCAATGCCAAGGGTATTGCAAATGAGCTGCCGGCCTTTAAGGGAGTACGATCTTTTTTTTTAAGAATATGTACGAATCAAATACACCTCACTCTTCATAATCGGTTCCGTAGTTTATGCTTCAGGCGATCTCAATATCGACTTACAAACCATCCTAACTTAGACAATGTAAACCAACGGTTATATTGCGACACCTACTGTGTTAACACGTGGGTCGACTAAAACAAACAGAAACATCGTTTATATATAAACATTCGGCTGTTGATTGGAACGCGTCGACTCTTCTGATAAAGCTTGGCAGTCACTATCCTTTACTGATTGTATGAATTCTGTAGCAATAAAGCTAACGATTTCAACACAGTTTTCAATGTTTCCCCGGGAAGTGTTATTGGATTTATTAGTTTAAATTATATAATATTGGGTAAGTAAAAATCCTTATACATGTTTAGACAACTATATTATTTTTGTCGCCGCAAGCTAAACCTATCTTCATATTAAATTTGACAAGATTTAAAGGAGCTCAGGCACTAGACGATCATTTCAATAATTTTTACATTAGGCATAAAGCCTAAATAATTCCTGACGAATCCTAACATCATTTCTGTTTTGTAAACAACGGACATCACGTTATTTTTTTTAATCCGTGTACAGCTACCTTTATCCACATCTTATAAAACAGTATATAAAAGTCGATAAGTGCCGTAGACAAATACCGTGATATACGACGGCGTTATCGTTCACACTAGCCCATACATCACCTCCAACACAGACAGA
Organism: Papilio protenor; assembly: GCA_029286645.1. Lineage (NCBI taxonomy): Eukaryota > Metazoa > Arthropoda > Insecta > Lepidoptera > Papilionidae > Papilio > Papilio protenor. The sequence continues at coordinate 1,517,474 of JAGSMZ010000036.1, read as the reverse complement.
CAAACAAGCGGACACCTAACTAATTGTTATAAGAAATTATTAGAATTTGGAAACCGACGGTTATTTATACACCAGCAGCTGTACCACAGAATATAAATTATATCGTTAAGAACACTTCTTCACTTAATATTTTATCGAAATATACCATATTCTAACTGCCGAAACATCTGTAGAACATGTCTCTTTCATCCTGTTTGGGGAAAAAAGAGATGACAATATTTTACTACATTCGATAGTGGAATGGTTTTAAATCTTTATTGATTGATTAATGCATCCAGTTTATGTAATCCTTTAACGTATGATTTATTTTATGACTTTTTATGTTATTAATAATTATTTATTAAGTACTAAATAAAAAAATAAAGCGCCAGCATTAAAATTTCTTACATTTCAAAATTGAAATTGGAATTTCGAATGTTAAAAATCGAATCAAGGAATTCTATTTTTAGGTTTAAATTTTAAATAAAGAATGTATACTTTTCCTATTTCATTTTTTGTTTCTTTATTTTTTTTTCGCACACCTATTTAATGTTTATTCAAATGTGAATTCGATATAGTCCAGTAGCCTGCGGGTGTAGAACAGACTTGTAATCAAACGATATAATGAATGGGGCCGGTCTGTAAAACAATCGGCTATCTGATACTAAAGGCCACTTCATTAACCTGCCAGTCTATCGCTAGGCTCACCATATAAAAATTACTAAGGTAACTGGAGCATTATTACTACATTTTCTTTCTAATAACAAGTGTTATTTCCAATTTTCTTTTTCATTTCCACGCGGACGGAATCGCGGGCGAAAGCTAGTTAGTATTATAAATGCGAAAGTTTAGATGGATGTTTGTTAGAGTTTCTAGCCTAAACGGCTGAATGGATCTCGATGAAATTTGGCATAGATGTAGAGCATAGTCTGGAAGAACACATAAGATACTTACTTTTGTTTTTCATTTCCACGCGGACGGAATCGCGGGCGAAAGCTAGTTAGTATTATAAATGCGAAAGTTTAGATGGATGTTTGTTAGAGTTTCTAGCCTAAACGGCTGAATGGATCTCGATGAAATTTGGCATAGATGTAGAGCATAGTCTGGAAGAACACATAAGATACTTACTTTTGTTTTTCATTTCCACGCGGACGGAATCGCGGGCGAAAGCTAGTTAGTATTATAAATGCGAAAGTTTAGATGGATGTTTGTTAGAGTTTCTAGCCTAAACGGCTGAATGGATCTCGATGAAATTTGGCATAGATGTAGAGCATAGTCTGGAAGAACACATAAGATACTTACTTTTGTTTTTCATTTCCACGCGGACGGAATCGCGGGCGAAAGCTAGTTAGTATTATAAATGCGAAAGTTTAGATGGATGTTTGTTAGAGTTTCTAGCCTAAACGGCTGAATGGATCTCGATGAAATTTGGCATAGATGTAGAGCATAGTCTGGAAGAACACATAAGATACTTACTTTTGTTTTTCATTTCCACGCGGACGGAATCGCGGGCGAAAGCTAGTTAGTATTATAAATGCGAAAGTTTAGATGGATGTTTGTTAGAGTTTCTAGCCTAAACGGCTGAATGGATCTCGATGAAATTTGGCATAGATGTAGAGCATAGTCTGGAAGAACACATAAGATACTTACTTTTGTTTTTCATTTCCACGCGGACGGAATCGCGGGCGAAAGCTAGTTAGTATTATAAATGCGAAAGTTTAGATGGATGTTTGTTAGAGTTTCTAGCCTAAACGGCTGAATGGATCTCGATGAAATTTGGCATAGATGTAGAGCATAGTCTGGAAGAACACATAAGATACTTACTTTTGTTTTTCATTTCCACGCGGACGGAATCGCGGGCGAAAGCTAGTTAGTATTATAAATGCGAAAGTTTAGATGGATGTTTGTTAGAGTTTCTAGCCTAAACGGCTGAATGGATCTCGATGAAATTTGGCATAGATGTAGAGCATAGTCTGGAAGAACACATAAGATACTTACTTTTGTTTTTCATTTCCACGCGGACGGAATCGCGGGCGAAAGCTAGTTAGTATTATAAATGCGAAAGTTTAGATGGATGTTTGTTAGAGTTTCTAGCCTAAACGGCTGAATGGATCTCGATGAAATTTGGCATAGATGTAGAGCATAGTCTGGAAGAACACATAAGATACTTACTTTTGTTTTTCATTTCCACGCGGACGGAATCGCGGGCGAAAGCTAGTTAGTATTATAAATGCGAAAGTTTAGATGGATGTTTGTTAGAGTTTCTAGCCTAAACGGCTGAATGGATCTCGATGAAATTTGGCATAGATGTAGAGCATAGTCTGGAAGAACACATAAGATACTTACTTTTGTTTTTCATTTCCACGCGGACGGAATCGCGGGCGAAAGCTAGTTAGTATTATAAATGCGAAAGTTTAGATGGATGTTTGTTAGAGTTTCTAGCCTAAACGGCTGAATGGATCTCGATGAAATTTGGCATAGATGTAGAGCATAGTCTGGAAGAACACATAAGATACTTACTTTTGTTTTTCATTTCCACGCGGACGGAATCGCGGGCGAAAGCTAGTTAGTATTATAAATGCGAAAGTTTAGATGGATGTTTGTTAGAGTTTCTAGCCTAAACGGCTGAATGGATCTCGATGAAATTTGGCATAGATGTAGAGCATAGTCTGGAAGAACACATAAGATACTTACTTTTGTTTTTCATTTCCACGCGGACGGAATCGCGGGCGAAAGCTAGTTAGTATTATAAATGCGAAAGTTTAGATGGATGTTTGTTAGAGTTTCTAGCCTGAACAGCTGAACGGATGTCGATAAAATTTGGCATAGATGTAGAGCATAGTCTGGAAGAACACATAAGATACTTACTTTTGTTTTTCATTTCCACGCGGACGGAATCGCGGGCGAAAGCTAGTTAGTATTATAAATGAGAAAGTTTAGATGGATGGATGTATGTTTGTTGAAGTTTCTAGCCTAAACGGCTGAATGGATCTCGATTAAATTTGGCATAGATGTAGAGCATAGTCTGAAAACACAGGCTACTCGCTTTTGTTTTTTTCCGTTAACTAAATAATACCACCTGTGAACCCTTGTCTATACGATCACAAACAATTGCTTTCACTAGAGTTTATACTGCTTACATAACTGTGCAATACAAGTACTTGATTCTCTCCGTTTGTCTGTCCGTCAAACGATAAGAGCTATGTTCGGAACTGATTACATCAATTGCATGTGATTTCTGATTCAATTCCGGAACTTACTCATGCCAAGCGTACTTACTCCATTAAAAACATTCAAATAATTTGTACAAATTTTATTGTTAAAGAATATGATGGTTGGTATAGGATTTTACAGATGGATCTAAAGATAACAACGGAAATGGTGCAGCAATGTTAGATGACCACGATAAGGTTAGTAATGTGAAGCTTAGGATTGACTCGGACATTTGTATAATGACTGCAGAACTAATTGCAATTGCAGAAGCCCTTGCCTATATCACATCGATTAGTTCTGACAAATTTGTTATTTTGACGGATTCTAAAAGTTCGTTACAACACTTGGCTCGTTGTACCTCGCTTAAGCGAGGCACACCGATTGCCTACGGTATTTTAGAGTCAATCCTAAAGCTACAAAAACAAAACAAAAAGATTAAATTACAGTGGATTCCATCGCACAGCCAAATAATGAGAAGTGATGATGTAGATCTATTAGCAAGACAAGCCATTACCGATGGAATCCCATGCCACATATTACCATTCTATACAGAAAATGTGAAACTTATAAAAGATATGTGTTTGAACGCTTGGCAGGAGTATTTCGACGCTAGATCGAGAGTTTGTGGGATTTGGTACAAGACGATCCAACCTCAAATTTCCTTACGCCCGTGGTTTGATGAAGCTCAAATGTCAACTTCAAACACATGGATGGCAATGAGGTTACGCTCCGGACACATTCCAAGTAACAAGTTTGGATGGCTAATCAAAAAAGTTAATTCACCCAATTGCAGTGAGTGTAGCGTGGTTGAAGATGTTCAGCATGTTGTATTGGAGTGTGTTCGGAACGAGCGTTTTAGACATAATTATTTTAAGGGTTATGGATGTAATGTCGGTCAATTAAACACTATCCTGGCTTACCCGTCTACGGACGAGGCCGGGATGGTGTTTAAGTTGGCCGACATTTGTTTAAGAAAGCAGTTGGATAACTGAGTTTTGTGATTGTTAGACTTATGGGGCGTTATCGTCGCTGCGCGACAAAGCCCCCTGTAAAAATAAATAAAAAAAAAAAAAAAAAATCAATTGCACAATATGATTTTTGTTTCCAAACATCGATGTTAAAGATTTAAAAGATATCGATTTTTTTTACAACACTACACTAACGATTGTACTTACAGACTTTTATAATTAAACACTTCGTAACATCAGATGTCTCATCACCCAGAGAATCGCAAATTGTACATATTTTCATATAAAATGTGTTTTGCGACTGAATTACATCTACATCCCAATAATTTACTAGTGAGTTAGTACCCTGAGTAATTCAGATCATAAAAACTATATAAAAAAAAGTAAATGCGAAACAAAGTTTGTTTAAGTTTGTAGCTTGAATTGCTGGATCTCTATGAAATTTGGCATAGATATAGAGCATAGTCTGAAAGAACACTAAAGATATTTTCTTTCATTTTTTTCCACGCGGACGGACTCGTGTGCAAAAGCTAGTAAAGTATAAATAGTAACAGTTTACTATAATTCTAAAACTACCGCCACTTACGTAGTATTACTACGACGGGTCGCGGGTCATCTTGTGATTGACCATTGTACTGCTGTAGATAATTACGACCACATCACGGACCTCTTTGTAATTTGGCCTCGCGATGGAGACGATAAGAATTTAAAAGTACAGACTAATGCTTTATTGTTGTACATTGTCCGACGTTCGAACAACGATGTTTTGGTTCGCGATAAAGATCTTACCCAGATAGAATAGACTGTAAAGTTGCTAATGATAGAATTTAATTTATAAATCACTAGTGTATACGCTATTTTACCGGTTTATCTGCTTTATTTGCTTACTTTTTAATACTACAGCATTCGGTAGATTTAAAAAATATCGGTAAAATTTTATAGGAGGCCGAGTAATTACTGTGATTTTTTAATTATATAAGCGTTTTAAAACTATAAAATCAAACTTATATGTTATTATTTAATTCAAATACGCAATCTTGTACTAGAGAGGTTATTAGTGAAACCGTATTTTATTTTCAGTTTTTCTACAAACCCGCTCCGCTTATGCACTACAAGCGCTATCTTACTTGTCAAAGTTGTACCGCCAATTGCGTTCAGATGGGCGCAGCGGGCGCTTTCTCTCAGCTCACAAATATTTAGCAAGCGCTGTCAAAACACCCACACAAACATATCTGTATCGCTTATCAAAACAACACTGTCCAAACATAATTAACATACCTACGGCCGAACATTGAGACGACATTAAAATATGTAACAGCGTCTTAAATGATAATTACTTTCAATATTTGACGTCTATCACATTGTAAACGGCGCTTTCGAAGCGGATTATTTAGAATTCGTTTCAGTATTCTGCTCTAGAATCGACCTATTCAATCAGGAACAAATAACCAGTCTTTGAATAAAGAATGATGTACAAAAATTAATAATCAAGCAAACCTGAATCACCGATAGCTTTACGGTTAATATAACAGATTTCAAAATATAAAGTCGTTGATTCGAATTTTACGAGTACAATTCCTAGTATAAGCTTTAAGTTTAATTTAAACCAGCTTTTGCCCTCGACTCTCCACGGAAATAAAAACAACTATGTTCTACATCTGTGTCAAATCTCATCGAGATTTCAGCCATTTAGGTTCTAAACTCAAACATCTATCCATCTATCTAACCTTTCGCATTTATTATATTACTAAGATACAATTATTATCTAAATTGTTTTAACAAACTGTGAATATTTTGCGTAGTTAATATAACTATAATATTCTATAATAGTAACAGAATCTCTTCTCACTTTTTTTTTTTTATTCATTTTCATGGAAGACCAACAGCTATTACAACAAAGTAGGTATAGTGGTAGTTAAAGTGTACAGCCAATAACAGGTCTCCACTAACAGAAGTATTTTACAAAAGTGTTAATGCGCGGATAAACAATAGAAAACCAGAAAGTTAAACAATACAAAAAATAAAAAATACAAAATACAAAGAAAAACGAATTAAAATAAAAAGAAGAAGAACTTAATGTAGAATAGTCTGTATACATTATAATTTGAAATAACATTTACCCTTAATATGTACTAGATCTGAACAAGGCTGTAAAATGAATGTAACATCTTCCGCTTGACTAATACCAAGCGGATACGACAAAAACAAGACTCTTATTACAAGTTCAACTTTTTCCTCAACACACACACTTCCTCATTGTTACACAAAGTCACGATTCAATTACAATTAACAACATTTCTATTAATAATTACAACAGTTACATTACAACCGAACAGTGAGATTAAATATTAAACTCAATGAAACGGTCACGAGAATTGTAATGTACCAAATAAAACGGACGTAAACGAACATTGCATCTAAACGAAGCGAACGTAGTCAATTATAGAGACGCTTCGATCAATAAAGCTGTGTGCACACTGTGAGCAGCGGGCGGTCCCAACCTAAGTTAGGAAATTCATCTATCTGAGTTGAGTCCGCGATGGTTTAAGTTCAAACGCACTCGAGAAAAAAAGTTAGTTATCAATTCAAGTGATGTACTTACGTGTAAAATGACCACTAATTATTATAGGAAGTAAAGCTCAAACGTTGGTGCATAGTCGACGCAATTTTACAAATAGGTGAATGGAAAATTACTACAAAAAAATATCTTGTAGTTAGATCCTTGCATGCTCAAATAATCGAATTTAAAAATGTCTTCCTATTTATTTGTAGAAGTTTGTGGTAGGATGAGTTACATATTTTTTTGTGTTCTAAAATTTTTATTCTCATCTCTGTAATCGCTATCCGTTACAACTTTAAAGCCCACCAAGTCGTGACTGCAACTAACCAATTAAAGTTAGCGGAAAATCATTATTAATTGAGCTAATAATTTAATTCATCGGGGCACAAGCTCGCGTCCGCTCTCGTCGACGGACGGATTGAATCTGGCGGCCATATTTCTTTCCCGATAAGGGACTGTAATGTTCCGATCCAATTTATTTCACAGTTTGTTTCGTGCCTTAAATGGAGTAAAACAATTGATACAAGATCTTTATATTATACTTGAATAACATTTTTTCAAGGCAATCTTACTAATATTATAAATGCGAAAGTTTAGGTGGATGGAAGGATGTTTGTTAGAGTTTGTAGACTTAACGTTCGAAACATACGGGTTTCTTACCGCGTTTGGATTGTTTTAGCTCCCGATATACCCCGATAAACCCGTATGTTACGAACATTATATTTGTAAAAACCACGACAGTTTAAAGTTATATGTAGCCTTAACGTCTGAACGGGTCTCGATGAAATTTGGAAGAACACCTAGGCTTTTGTTTTGTTTTTTTTTTGTAATTCCACGCGGACTTAGTTGCGGACGAAAGCTAGTTTAAAAATAAATGTATAGTTAATAAATTCTTTATTAAAATATTTATGTTATTCGATTAGCGAAAATATTCACAGTAGTAAAGCTAGAGCCTACCTCATATTAAGAGCCACTAGGCCTTAATCAATTACAATGGCCCAGTATTGGTTGACTTCAATACACGCATATCTTTCAATTTCACCGCAAATATGTGTAGGTTACATCACTATGTCTTCCCTAACCGTAGTAATATTTATGCCAAACAATAAGTTCCGAAATGATATCAGTAACTAGTTGCAGAGTTTAAACAAACCTTCCTGCTTATAATACGCATACGCGAATTCAGTATTCATCTAATGCCGTTTTTATGAGTTTTAGAAAGTACGGTCAGAGATGCGGTCACAATTACGTACGTGTTCGGAATGAATCCGGGACCGCCAGAGATGGTGTACACTTGACGAATACTAACTGGCTTTAATGCAGGTCGTGCTGGGATAAGGACGGGATCACACGATACTTTACTGTCATATCAATTTGTCACATCAGCGATTGAGACCTTGTTATAAGATCTGTGGTTTTAATTCGTGAAAATAACGTAGGGTTGAGTTGCGGAATCTTAGCGCGTATAGAAAAGATCTAATTGTTTGCATTGAATATGAAAGAATTTCTTTAGACTTTAAAGCTACATTATCACTGAGGAACATAGGATATTTAATAAAATTAAAAATTAAAATAAAATAAAAACGCTTTATTAATCAAACCAGTTGCACAATAATCATTGGGGATCTGCTTCCTGAGCTGGGTGAGGACCTGTATTACAATAATTAAATAGGACATTATTAGGAAGGGTATGGATATGACAGAAACGATATGAAACGTACATATATTCTTTGTCACCCATGTCAAACTGGGGCGAATTAAATGAAACTAAAAAAAATCCCGGAGTCTAAGTCGTAGTAAATCGGAGCCTCTCGCTCTTGTCCGTTTGCAACTTTATGATCCAGTTTCAACTCTTATCGATTACCAGATTTTGTGTGTGTAAGCCGCTGAAATGAAAATTTTCTCTACCAAATGACAACAAGGAAATGAAATAATGTAAATATACGTAGAATGACTAGTTAAATATACATTTTAAACTAGAAAATCTAACATAAATCGATCTTGTCAGCTACCTTTATCTGACAATACGTAAAATAAACGCGGACGAAGTGACAACAAATAGATACAATTAGTATAAAGGAAGGCAAACACGGTACCCGTGTCACGCCGTAACTTGAGTCGTACAAATCAGGGCGTTATCTGAGGCTTTTCTTCAGCGGATAATGAACGTTCGTCGTGCTCGTCGAGCTGTGACCGGAATCGATTCGATTGCTCGAATATATCGATTCGAGTGGTCGATATATCGATGCAATTAAGTCGATGTATCGATGTATCGCTATCGTCCAACCCTCAACCTCCGCGTCACGAACTGAATATTGTGCCAATTTAGCATTATCGCTTTTACGTGAGACCCTCATTAAGATAAGGGCTAGTTCGTAATGAGCTGGAGCTTAGAAGGAAGTGTCTAGATTACTACTTGACTTGATATTTGGTTGTTGTAACGAACCTCTATTTACTTAAGACAAGGAGCCTATCGGTGGTCTCTATGATTGTGTTGTCTACATGCTAATTAGTAAAGAAATAATTGCATTTGGCACTACAATGAAATTAATTTTTCAAAGGTATTAAATGACAAAACTGTTCGGTATTGTCATTAATTGCTTATGTAGGTTAATATAAAATTCTAAAAAAAATCGTTGAAAATTCTGAAGGATTTGCGACCAAGGTTTGAAGATTTACCAGTAAGTTGCGGCTCACAATTTAAAAACATTTTACACATACTTATTAAAAGTTAAGTATATAACATTTTAGGACGGACAACACATAGCATTTGTATATAGGAAAGGGATTTAAAAAAATTAAAAAAATCTTAATTAGTAAAATCAAAATACGCTGTTACATTTCTAAACTAAGTAATAAACCAAAGATCCTGTAACAAAAATCGCATTAATCTCACTTTCTTACGACCTGCAGCAAAAACTCATAGAAGCCAGGCCGGTGTCACGTTTACCATTGTTTACCTTCACGACGTTTGTTGGAGAGGGGTGGTATGCCGGCCAATGGCGGTGGAGGTAGACCAAGACCCCGCCTTGCCAGCCGCCCACCTCGCCACGCTTCACGACCACAATGTTACTGCGAACGACGCTAATCTTTTATGCTCAAGACAGGGCTCGCCAAACATTTAGCTATAGGACAGCTTTGGTAATAAAAACGAACTGAAGAAACCTTGTGCATTGCAACAACTAGATTTTACAAAAACTAATTGAAAAGTGTCATCCACTAATGTAAGCATCTTGAAGAGAAAAGTAATACGCAACTAAATTAGTATGGGTTCAACCTTACCATATTTCGATCAGATCATGTCTTGTTAGATAGCATTTAACGCTTTGATTGTAAAAAAAAAACTCTGACCAAAGTATAAATTTAAAACAAATAAATGTCGACAAGAGCATGATTAAAAAATAGGAAGAATCGCAATAAAATAAATAGCGGGCCGTAGTCTAAGCGGCACTGGTCTAAGATGTTGTTATCTGTGAGATTTGTTTAAGCTGTGGTACAATAACTGTAAGTGCTAGTTCGTAGTTCGTTGGACGGCACTGAAATGTTAAATTAATTGTACCCATTGTTGCAACGGGGTCAATGACCTGGACATCGTGATTCGTGACCGAATAAGCTAATGTAGGTACAAGTTAACATTTTTAACAATAACTTAATCTACAAGTCGTAAGATTGCCACCCACCGTGGTTAAAAGAAAACGATTTAGAATACAGTCAGAGAAAAGCTCACCTAAAAGAAACAGAGAGATTCAAATAAATCAGGTATAGAGTGGACATTCGGAGGAGTTTTTTTCTATTATAAATGTCCACTTTAGACTAAACTTAGCAAACTATTTACGTATTAATAACAAAACTAAGTTATATTTGGTTTAACAAATAACAAATTTTTGTATTAATCGGACTAACGAGTGTTTTCTAAAGATACTCTAACACGTGTTCCAAACCTTTTTTTAACTCTAATGTATTAACTTAGCACTTGTAAGTTACATAAATAAGTTCAAAGCAGGTGTGAAACTTTCTCATGTAACGTGTAGCAATTACGCGGAGAGGCTGTACGGCGATAGACAGTGGATAGCGGGCTATCAGCTGATCGGGAACAATAAATCGGGGCTGACAAACGACGCCGGAGCACGCCACTAGTGCGAACGGCACGGGTGCGGCTTGATAGACTAAGAGACTGCATGCATTGAGGTTAGCTGATCCTGAAACTTAGAAGATAGAGCGAATATAATCTTAAAGAGGTTACCTCAAATAGGTTATCTGATGCAAATACTAAAGAAAGTTTTACAATATCGCTTTTTAAAATACGAAAACGTCAAAAAAGGTGTACGATGCTGAATGTTTATAAAAAATGTGTCTGATGAATTGTCGATTTATTACGGGTGTACTTTTTTTTTAATCAATACAAGCCACAAATCGCATTGTCTTGGAAATAGCATTGAAAACAATTTTTTTCAGAAATAAATTTTGAAAGCTATTAAATTAAATGTCGCTGGACTATCTAAGAACATGCTCCAGTGTAACATTTTTTGAAAACAGGTATCAGTTGTTTTAGAAAGCACCTAATTCGTACCAGTCTCCTAGACTATAATCATCTGCCCGGCATGACCTGCGCTAGTTTCGTGACTCCGGTACAATGAGGCGTCACGGTTCTGCGGCCCAACTCTCCACTCCCCCCCACTTCCCCGGGTAATTTATGAGAGCCGCCACTTTTTCATTTTGCTGCCACAAGATCGCGAACGGTAAGTTGACAATCTATTGACTAGTTTATCGGACAGTCCTAGTATAAGTCTACTTGGTAAGCAAGCAATTCACCTATCTGACAATATGTTATAGTACTGACTACGCGGCGGCTAGTTCACAATATATAAACTTGTCGGAGTGACGAGCGGTTTGTAGAATTCAATTCCGAAGGTAGATCATATACACGGTAACGATCTTTCATTATAGGCGTACTATGTCGGAGATAATGAAATAACAATCGCGTAACATTAGAAACACTATCCTTAGTTGTCGACCATCTTAATTGATAACTTCACAACACACTCTAATAGAATTGCGAACATTTACAGAGATTAACCAATTGATTTTATAATAACAAAGCGCATCATTCCATTCAATGACAACTGTCATCTGTCATTCGATCGCTTTGACATCTATCATACACGATGCACATTCAGCCAGTACTCAAAATTATTAGTGGCCAGTAACTTTAATCAAAAATTAACAATCATTTCGCCTTAAACTTATTAGTATTCTTCAATAACAGATAATCAGTGTAATGGTCAGTTAACTTTAATGAATTCCGTCCGGGCAGTTAACGATAAAGAGCCCTGTTCACTATCCTAATGAAGTAATTAAAATGTTTGCCGGCTTCGTTATTTAATTTACGAGATATAAACATTAAACTTGGGCGGCAATGACTGTTTCAATTCAGGTTAATTCTATGATAAAAATAGATAATTGCATTAATTCACATCGTTATGTTACTGAAATGCTGTTATCGTGCGTTTTTTTTTAATAATTAGTTTATATTTCATTAAAACATTTGAATTAGGGACATTAAATAATACACTACATCTGGAAAATTCGATATTGGTTGTTTTGCAATAAAATTTGAATGATTAGTTAGAATTTCTTTTATATCCAATTAAAAAGGAAGACACTCATTAGTTGCTAAAAAACGCTTAACATGTAAAGCAATTCCTTATAATAGAAGTAGATTAAAATGGAGTCAAAAGGGTTCCTAATCGTTGCATCCGAAAACTTATAAACTTTAAGACATCTCAAATAAGACTATCCGACGGAAATGTCCATAGAAAAACAATTTACTGGTCAACGTTGTTTTGCTAGCCGCAGCCGGTAGAGGGCGCATCGGCAATCTGTCATGGATGCTCTATCTCGATGCAGCTGAATTCCTAGTACCCGTTTATCATTACATTATTACCTTAAGGAAATGATCGTGAAAAACTTTCTTATAAAGTTATTTAGCTTCAACGTGAAATTGAACGTAAAAACATTGAAATGTAAAAAAAAAATAGTAGTAATTGAAAAGTTAAAACAGATAATCATACTAATATTATAAATGCGAAAGTTTAGATGGATGGATGTTTGTTAGCGTTTGTAGCCTAAACGGCTGAACGGATCTCCATGAAATTTGGCACAGGTTTAGAACATAGTCTGGAAGAACACATAGGCTACTCACTTTTGTTTTTTTTTATTCCACGCGGACGGAGTCGCGGGCGAAAGCTAGTGTTTACATATTTTTGTACCACAACTAGTTTCCTCTGGTGTATTAAGATGTTACTAAAAGTAGTAAATAAATCGAAATAGATTTCAAAAACAAACAATTCGGAAAGTGGCAATAGTAGCTTCATTTGTTTCAATGAATAACTCCCATTCTTTAGTTGTACTTTATTACGTTTTTTACTGTGAATTTTGGACGATAAAATTCCCTGATCTTTCAAATACTTGTCTAGAATTGCTCTTGATGAAATCTAAAGTATTTTATAGTTCAGGAATACTTACCCGTATGTTTATAATCTTATTTGATATCAGACTATGATAAGAAACACCGTAACGGTAAAATAGGAGGTTAGACGATTAGAGTAAGTTTATATATCCAATTTGCCTGCAAATATAAGTACTGTCAAGTTCTTTGTTAACTATGTTGTTATTTTGGAATAGTTTCTAAGCAGGAGAGTTCCCTTTTAAAAGTTCAAAAGACAGTTTATAGTTGAATTCAATAGGAATTCAATGAGATATATTTTAACAATTTTATCTATTTCCATAGAATTATTTTAAACGGACATATTTATATCATCAATGAAAACATTCCAAAACATATTAACTAAGGAATAATATTGTTATACGGAAAATGTGTAAATACAATTTTGCATGGATCTGGATGAAATTTGGCACAAAGCTAGAGCATAGTCAGGAAGAACACATAGGCTACTTACTTTTGTTTTTTTTTAACTCCACGCGGACGGAGTCGCGGGCGAATGCTAGTCTACCAATAAAATCAATGTATTAAATAAAAATAAATAACAAAATAGGAAAAACATCATAGAACCATTAAAGACACTCGCGTTGTTAATTATCATGCATTAAGAGATTGTATTGATTTATTTATTAAAATGTAGAAAGTAATGACCCATATACAAAAGCTTATCGGATAGAGTGAGCATTATTGTGAACGTACCTTATTATCATCGCATTTGAATATCAACCCGCAGTGAACACGCAGCCTTACAATTAGTCTCTAAATTACGTACAACGGCTTTCGAAGATTCTTTCATTAATTTCTTTATAGCCAGTGTTTGTCAAACTTAATTTTTTTTCTTTCATATTTGAAATTGTACTCTTTATAATATTTAAAATGCAAATAATAATTAACCGCTGACTTTAGTAGCAAATAATTTCAATAGCTAATAATTTATTTTTCACAATACTTGCCATTTCAGTTTATAAAGAAAATATCATATCATAGACAAATTATTTCCATAGACAAATATACATTTTATAATAAATACTGGCTGTTATCATAAATTAACATAAGAGGTCGCTCCCCGCGGGCAATCATCGACATTTATGTAAATCATACAAAATACTATATCAATTACGTAAAAAATTCAATTACAGCAAGAGAGGCGTCGTAAGTAACTTACCCACGCATCTAAGTTATTCTAATAATTTAACATCTTCCCCGCTTTTATCTCAAGCTATTTAACTATTGATATATTTTTCTATTGACATAAAATAAATTATCGGCAAAATATAGACTGAATACTTTTTGCCTGTTACTCCGTATACGCAAAATAAAAAAAAAGAGTATTATAACAAAAAGCCTTACAAATAAATGCGGTATAAAGATATACTTAGGAATAAACTAATTTAAGCAAATATTAGTATAAATATTGCTTATACTCGGTTTATTCCTAAGTTTAACTTTATACCGCATTTATTTGTAAGGCTGTATGTGTTCTTGCAAACAGTATTCTAGGGTGGGTGTTTGTTGGAGTTTGTAGCCTAAACTGCTGAACGGATCTCGATTGAATTTAGCATAGATGTATAGCATGCTCTGGAAGAACACTACTTCCTTTTGTTTTTTTTATTCCTTACGGTCGGAGTCGCGGGCGAAAGCTAGTGTTTCATAAAGAACATAACAGTTTATTGCGAGAAAAGTTTAAATAACTACAATATAATAAATCATAATTTCTATGCTAAGAGCGCAGCATCACGCCACATCTCTAACGAGGCAAGCAGATACCATCTGTCGTGGCTGCACACAACCTGCATACATATCGCTAGCTAAATGCTTATTTACTACGAAATATGAATTTAATTTAGGTTTATGATCGAGATAAATCTTGCATGAGAAAATTTTAAGGACAAATTGTTTTGTATGTTAAGGTTGGTAAACGAACAAGCGTCTACCTAGTCGTCCGCAACTGTAGGTGCGTTGCCTACCTTACTCGACGGAGAAGGAGACGCAAATAAAGACGAATATTTCCCTTCCTTTCATACATTCCTTATAAGTAAAAGGTGGTAAGAAAAAGGGACTTAAATTTTATAATTGTTTTACAACAATATGATTATTATTGCGGCATGTTCTAAGATGTGAATGTAGAGAGATATGTCTAAGAAAAACAAAAATTGGACAAAAACTTGACTTAATGTCTGTTAGGTTATTTTTGAAGAAAAAACTCATTTGTGACAACTCTCTATAAAGTAAGAGAGGTATGAAGTTTTTTCTACCATCAGTATTTAATTTTACAGACATTTACAGGCTAGCAGGTATGCTAGGCTAGGCTATGCTCGGCCCGACATGACCCGCAGCGGTACTGGACTAATTAACTCCGGTCTATTCAGCCTCGCTGTATACGGAAGTGACAAACGGACGGCTAACAAGCGAACAGGCACTAACAGGGTTGTACAAAGGCGAATTAAACATAAGATAGTAAAAACAGGATATGTATTATTGTTAACTATGAAAAACATTACCCGTTGTCATTACAAAGTTCACTGTATTTTAATTGGAGTCAGAGAAACAGAAATGTTGGTTAAATTATATTGCTGACAACCCTAAGCTGGAACCAACACAACGATCAGGTCACGAGCATCGTTAGGGATGACCATTAGACTTTCCGATTTTACACGTGCTCACCGAAACGCTCACCAGATGCCACGCGATCAAATAATAGAATGTGTAATTAAATGAGTGTAAATAAATTATAGAAATATTTTTAATAATTAAATAAATAAGCCAAAACTAGAAGTTGTTGTACAATATATTATTGGGGAACTTAAAGTCTAACTGTTATGAATGAAAAAGTTTACATTGATGGATGTATGTTTGTTAGCGTTTGTTGCCTAAACAACTGAACGGATCACAATGAAATGCACAAATGTAGAGGATAGTCTAGAAGATAGGCAACTTATTTTGTTTTTTTAATTCCACGCGCACTAAGTCGCGGGTGATAGCTATAGTTATATTATAGTTAGGCAAATAAAATCTTCTGCCTTAATTTATAGTTCATCGAGATCGTCAATTGATTTTTCCCGCCTCGTGCCTTAAAGAAAATAATCGAATACAGACTATATTCAAACTAACAAAAGCTGTTTCCGTGTTGTAAATAACAAGGGCGTCAGTATCAGATCATGACGAGCTATGCTGACGGTTTGCAGTTACTGTTGCAAGATACAGCGTGAAGATAGCTGCACGCGATCCTACCTATTGTTTATTACTAACCTCTCCATGATGTAGACGTAAATAACCTGAACATATCTATGAAGATGGGTGTGAACCGAACCGAAGTAAGGTGGCTGGAATCTTTCGAGAAGCCTTCGCACTGATAACATACGTAAATAAAAATATATAGTTATAAAAATAAAAGCTATCGATGAATCTAAAATGGAAAAGAAAAAGTTAAACCGTTTAGAATTGTAGAGAGACACAACGTTCTTGATATTTTTTTACAGCCAAATTACTTCTAAAATCAATATAATTGTATAATGCAAAACAGCGTAATCTTACTGATATTATAAATGCGAAAGTTGGAAATATATGGATGGATGGATGTTTGTTAGAGTTTGTTGCCTAAACTGCTGAACGATTCTCGATGAAATTTGGAATAGATGTAAAGGATAATCTGAAAAAACACTTAGGCATACTTTTGTTTTTTTTTTAATTCCATACTAACGGAGTCGCGTGCAAAAGCTAGTGAAGCAATATTTTCTACGGATATTTTACCGTGGGCACATCACAATAGAAAAGGTCAGCCAACGATTTATAGATCACATTCCGCTTACAATAAAGAAAACGAAATTAAAAAAACTACACAGAAGTCGTGTCTCAAATTGGCCGATTAGTCACGACTGAATTCTCACTGACATCGATAGGGCGGTAGCCGATCCGTCTTGTGTCTATACACTTGCGACTAATGTAAAAACGTGCGATTTTTGTTTGTGTTTTGACCTACATTGATACTACACCTGCATTACAATAATGTCCTCCCTCTTTTCCTTGTTAAAAGAAATATACGAGTAGTTATATTCGCTGTTAATTTGAAAATTATCTCTAATTAAGACATTATTAATTGTAATTTTTAAATCTAGTCAAAACTTTCTAGTCTATATTGTATTTAAAATTTAATTATAACAATTGTAATATTTTATTGTTTTTAAATTAGGCTTAGATATGAACTGTGATAGATAGAAACAAGTTTTTAATGTAAATTTCAGTTTTTAGTTTTAAAAATAATGAAGAAATAGAGTTAAACGCTCCCCAGGTCCTTGATTAAAAATGTGTTAGAGGAATGAGAGGGCGGCATAGAGCCGCCCATTAAAACAAGAAAAAAATTAAGACATTACATAAAAAAAATAACTTTAACTTCATTATTTTTATTATTTCATCCATATATCTTTAATTTCTTATTTTTATATATAATATATTTTACATGATTTGTTATAAAAAATAAATAAAACATATTATATAAAAAAATAGAACTCCACCGGCTGCGGAATCCGATGACTCAAGCAACCAGTGGTCAGGGCTGCAGAGACAGGAACCTCCTCACTATGCGTGCGGTTTCTAAAATAAGCGCCTTTTGAATCGGGCCCTTAATCCAACTGTCTAGCGAGAGCTTCTTGAGATGTTGGTCGAAGCTCTTCGCTATTAGCCCGTGCACCGAAACGACCATCGGAATAATGGTAGTCGATTTCATACGCCACATGGCGGTAACCTCGTGAGCCAGATCCAAATATTTTAATAATTTTTCTTTTTCGGCTTTTTATTATTATTAGATTTTGAGACTCAATAATAATTTTGTCAAAAGTCGTAAAAATACCAAAAATCGATGTAGTCGATCGTGTATAGCCAGCCTTAACGCGAGCTTAACCTATTCCATGGCAATGAAGCGTTAACCGATCCGATTTCACGCCGCGACGCACCTCTAAACAGAATAATCGCTTCTAATGAATAAAAAAGTACACAGGGTCTCCAAAAGTATACCGCAAATTGATCGCACATGTTTCAATCGAATGCAACCCTTATACAAACGCGGCCTTGTGTTACTGCGATATAGGACAGAGGTACAGGGGGTTTGAAAACTACTTTTTAATTCATGTTATAATTAAAATTGCTAGTAAGGTGAACTAACGACGAACGTTTAAAAGAAAATGATAGACATAGAATTTTGATTATAGCATTATTTTTTTCACTTTACACATTTTATTTTTATAACATATTTTTATGACATATTTTTTTTTTAACGTAACTTTTTTGGAAAGTGAATTTAAAAGACATTATTTAATAAACAGCTATTAATTACATTTTCTGCCCAACCTTTAAAAATTGCTTCTTAAAAGGCAATAAAAGTGACCTAAACGTTATGATAAAATTTTAACAGCCTGTATATTATCTACGGCATTAATCTCTTATTATTGTCGCACACAATGGCGCCTCCACTTGTGCAGCTGACACCATAAAAAACCCATGCCCTATAAAACATTCCCTCGACAAAATGGCGGACAACAATAACTTTATTTTCGTGGATTATTGTAATTGATCCGCATAAGCGAACAAGTGGGAAGCTTTTATACGCAAATGTTTAAAAAACCCCTAACGATTTAAAGCTATAAACGGATTTCAATAGTTTGATTTCAATTATTGAACGTTTATTTTTAAACTGGCTTAAGCTCACATCGTTTGTTTAATTTTTTTTAAAAAGTTGTAAGTAGTTGTAAGTTGTTTATGTGTTCTTTTCGTGGACCGTTGAGCCGTTCTAGATATACGTAGTAACGAACATCTATCCATCCAAACCTTCACTATTATATCTTATCTTACTAATATTATAAATGCGAAAGTTTAGATGGATGGATGGATGTTTGTTAGAGTTTATAGCCTAAACGGCTGAACGGATCTCAATGAAATTTGTTATAGATGTACAGAATAGTCTGGAAGAACATATAGGCTACTCACTTTTGTTTTTTTTTTAAATTCCACGCGGACGGAGTCGCGGGCGAAAGCTAGTTATAGTATAATTTGTATGGTGTGGGTATGAAAAATCCAGGTAAAACATGACTAAACAAGTATATTTTAGATATTCATCCAATTTCCATGCATGGTGTTTGTATATAAATAAAAATAAATGAGGCAATAAGGAACAGGCAATCTGGCATCTTCTTACCGGCCACGGACTCTAAAACAAGTCAAGTCTCAGCATAATTCACGCTAACTAAGCGTTGACTCTAATGAAGCTATATAGTTCGCTAGCGCGGGTCGCGTAGCGTTATCTGACCGAAAGTACATTTTGGTCCTTACAAGCAGGATGCATTAGTCGTGCAAGTGGCCGTTGATGTTATTTTATTTAATTGGAATTGTTTTCCTATTAACATTCAGAATTCTTTAGAGATTTAACTAATAAAATTATAGTATTTTTGCTTATTCGATTTTAAAACTAGTCATTTTAGATGTGGAAGGTATGAAATGAAACAAACGGATTATAATCTATTTTCATTTAATAGACATGTAGGTTTACATATACATATTTTATTTCATCATAAAACTATATTATATGTATTAATTTACCCAACTAAATGTGACCTAGTAGTGATCAGTGAACAAACAACAAATATAGAAGTCGCGAGGTGGCTCAGGACGTGGCCTTCGCCTCGGAGGAACTTTTAAAACTATTACTGTCAGTTGCAGACCATAAAGTTTTAACCTCCGGAAACGGGCCGTCGTGACCACCCCCGACTCTCATTTTCTCTGTGTTAGCTACAATTAATCAACACAATGCGAACATACTGTTAATATAATGCGAGGTATACTTTGCACGACGTAAAACCTAAACAAAAAAGGGACTTGCACGACACTTTCTACCGATTAAAAACAAATAATTCACATAATCGCAGTAACTTATTAGTAACGCAATAACTTATTAAGTATTATTTATCTTTGAATCATTCCAGACATGAAATATTCAAATAAATTGATGTCCGACTCGAAGGACCATATTATAAAGTCTATATACGGCTATTTCCATTCCATCTGTTCCCTTTATTAAATCCATTCTATTACACTCGTTACAAATTATATCTCGCATGTAAGCATCAACCATAAACTCTTTATAACCCACCAGTAACTTATGCATATATTTTATTACTGGCATAATATAACAATCCCATTTTGACAGCTAAGAAACTAAGATATTCCGACAACATAATCTTTGATTCTCGCGCGATCATTTTTCAATTTTAGGTTACGTCACACTGACAGCTGTCAAAATCGGCATCATATTATGACGGCCATAACACTGGCAAGACAATAATTTAACTAAGAAACAAAAAATAGGCTTAAAGCCGGTTTGTACAAAAGTTCATTATTCTTTGGCTTCAAACCTGGAAAGCGTAAAATATACATCGTGTAAATGTTCTTTTTTTATTATAAATGAGTACAAAATAACGTACACAGTTAATTTGCTCACATACACAAACATTAGAGACGCCATATTAAATTATATTACAAAAAATTGTAATTTCGTTTGTAACACAGGACGTTCAAGTTCCCATATATTTGTTAATACTTATAAGCGAATAGCATTATCCTAAAGTAAACAACGTAAATACGCGAGTAAATATATAAAATTAATTTAATGTTGTTTTATTGTATGAAACATTTAAGCCAGATATTGCTTAGATCATCTTAGACACTTGTAGACATTTTAGGGTCTGTCCATTCAGACTGGAGTATAGACTTAATTAGATAAGATTTACTTTTATTTTAAACGTCTTTTTTACACTCGCTTTTAACATGACGTGCAAAATTAAACCTTTTTGCAATCACATAAAGCTTAATTTTATTTGCGATAAAATTCTTCTGTGCTCTATTCTCCGGTCTGTGTGAACGAACCTTTAAGATCTTAAACACAAGTGTCTACTATTTCAAAAAATGATTTTTTTTTATTTGTCAAACCATTAAAAAATAATCAAGCATTAAATTTACATTAATTTAACTAATATTTAGTTAACTTTTTCATTATCAGTATATTGTTCTCCTTAAAAGTGTTGTTTTGATTTAAAACGTAAAGTTTTATAGGAAAAAAATACAATTAAAAGACACCTATAGTCGAATTCAATAAAATTGTGAATATCACTGCTGAAAATGCAATTTATTGTCTATGATTTTTGCAATATTTCATTATTTAAATTAATAAAACAATTATGTCTGTAATGTCTACGTTTACAGCATTATTAAGGAAAAACTGTTTAAATATGCTTGTCATAATTTGAAATTTCTATTGAATTCGACTATGCAATGTATTTTAACTGATTTTACTATCAACAAATCCTTATCAGTAAGCAATAATCAACAATTTACACCGGTTTTATCCACTTATATCTGATTACAAGCTTAAATTAAAACTCTTAGGACCGCCATACACGGACTGATTGCTGGCAGTCAGCTGTAGTTCCCAGTTTACAGTTTAAAAACACACTAAGGTCTGAAGCACTCCGTGTATGGCGGCCTTTAGACGACCTGCGTCAAAGTTCAACATGTATAAACTCTCGCATAAAACATTAAATTATGAGACAATATGTGTATTTTCAGCTATTAAATTCGGTACAGTCATCCACAAAAGCGATTTTGTAACAAAATTTATTAAATATTTTCCAATTTGTTTTTACACGATTGTGCTCTAATAACATATATATTTTTAGTTAGTAAAAAGATTCGCCCAAAAATGGCTGAAAACACAAAGGATTTCATGAATTTAAAAAAAATGGAAGAGATACCTGATTTAAAACAATTTAGTTATAATAAAAACAACATGGTATATATTTTAAATTACAAAAAACCTAATAGAAACTTATTTAAATATACATTGAATAAAAAGTTTTAAATTCGTACATAAACTATGAAAAAGATGTTTCAAAAATCATTGGTAATGGAAGTTAACAGATGTCAAAAAACTATCATAGTTCATACAAATAATATTTCTATACTTGTCAAAGTAATATTTTAGTGACTTTGGCACAAATAACAGACTTTAAAAAAACATTCGAAAAAATCAAACAAAAACTGCAATAAAATTATATTTACGTACTCAACAAATATCAGAGTTGATTAAAATTTTCAATATAAGTTACATCAGGCTGTTTTTCATCGATTTCATATTTTAATTTACACTTTTGTTAACGATTATACATGTAAAAAACCTTGGATAGTTAAACTCAAAATCAATTACATATTTTGGATAACATGAGAAAAAACATGAACTTATTGTGCCTTTTTTTAAAAAACTTGTTTGACATATAGTTTAATGTATCAAATAAACAAATAATAAAAATATTATGCTAAGAACATACGTAAATATATACGTAAAAAATTAGAGAGCGATTAACTAAATGTTAAAAATTAAATATGAATAAGTGAATATAAAAATATGAAAAACACAACTAAACGAATTATCCAATTAGCTAAATGTTCACAGAAATAGTATAATAACTGATGCATTAACTGAATACATTACTGAAAAAAAAGAATTATCAAAATCGGTCCACTAGCGGCGGAGTTATGCCGTAACACACAAAAAAAAAACATACAGACGAATTGAGTACCTCCTTCTTTTGGGAAGTCGGTCAAAAAGCTATAGCAAATTATATTCAGATAAAATGTCCAATTTTTATGATATAATACATTGCCATAGAGATATTATGTAGATTCAATTAATTGTGATTCACAAAACTTTAAAATATGTTTTTCTTATAGGAAAAAAAAAACAAAAACAAGTGTCATGTATAGCAAGTTTAAAAAAAACTTGTATGCACAAATGAAAAGTAAATAAAGATCATTAAAATATATGGAGAGTGTGTGAATAGAAGGAATTGCAAAATATAACAGCGATATTAAAGATTTTTCTACCATAGACGACATATTCATACTTTTATATATTTATTTAAATATTATACACGAACAACTACATAAAGCATTACATTTTGTGCTTGATCCACCTTCCATACAACCCTTAACATAGCAACATCTAGACAAATTTAATTTTGCCAAAAAATCTAGGCATATCCGAAAACTCCCATATTAAAGGCGGACAACAAAACATTCGGCCATAGAAACACACAAATAACATTAAAATCGGCCAATTCATCTAAAAACGCTATAAAAATTATTCTTACAACATAAAAGTTAATCTAAAACTTTGGTTATTAGTACAAGTACAAACTAAAACATAAAAAAGGATTGTGATCGACAGAGCGAGACAAAAAATACTTTTGTGTGCGTGTTTACTATTATATACAAAACATATCTAACTAAATATATTACTTTAACAATAAAAACATTAAAAGCAAATAAATATATGTAAAAATGCCAAAACATTTAACAGCAAACAATTTTGATTGTGATTATACAATAAATTAAAATTATTTCACAACATTATTTGTACTCAAAGTACTCTCAGAAAGCGCAAAATAAAACAAAAAAAATCATATTAAGCGTTAAAACTATTAAACGTGATGTTATTGACGCCAATTTCTATATCTGACAGCTGTCAAAATTTACTACAACGATACATCCGTTGCGCGGCAAAGTTGACAGCTGTCAAAACGACTAACAGATCAAACAGATTCATCAAATGAACGCAAGCGTGGAACGAAACTTAAACAGTGAGTATTAAGACACGAAATGCTTAGCAATAATAAATACTTATTTTATCGTACAACGCAAGACTAGAAGCGGGGATAAACGTATAACTAGGAACCAACTAATTGGTGAGATAAACACCCTTAGCGGGAATTTCCACTAACAAAAAACCTGTATAAAACATTTACATTCATATTTTACTACAGGTTTTTTAGTACTGGCAACCTCCGGCCATACGTAACTGTGTAACACATCGTTCCTATAAAATAATAAAGCACCTTGCCATCAATAAATTAATGACAAAAAGCATTAAATAGGAATACGATTTACAACACCGTTTAAACAAATATAGTCTATGGTACCTTAATATTGTATTGGGCATACAGAACAACTTTGCTTGTAAAATTTCATATAAACTCAACACGGACAATATAACAATTATAGCTATAATAAATTTTGACACTAGCGAGATGCTATTGAGAAATCAACAAAACCAGAGACAAAAGACAGATCTATCAAAAGATTCCTTAAGAATTTGCACTATTTGATATACCCTATCTGGCCGATTGTAAGCAACAATACTTTCCGAACTATACCTGATTCTAATATATACTAATAACAGATCTTTTACATATCGAGTAAAATCGTAAGGCGAAAATTAATATTGGTCTCAATTGTACTATTTTTTCGGGGCACGATTCAATACCTAACACCTACAACTCTCACGGCTACGATATCGTATATCCTATTCCTATATACTAACAAACTAATGAAGTAACCTGAAACCATACTGTAAAGAATGCTCAGCGAACCCCCCTTTTCTCTCCCCTTACTCCCCTCTTTGTGACACTCGCGATGGCACGCACACGAATTACAATAACACTACTAACGAATGGGGTTTACTTATTCCGCCCACCCTTTGAGAGCTGTGTTGCCAGCTTATAAGTTTACCATACGAAAAAAATAAACCACACACCCTAAACTGGCAACACCACGCCACCCACCAGCATACATCACGGATCCATCCTTTTAATATTTACAACAATAATTGCTCTAACCTTTTCAAATTTAAATATTAATAAGGAAATCTCGAGGGAAAATATTATCAACAAGCTTGATCTTTTTTTTATTATTTTTTTTTTCGTTTTTCTTATTTAAATCCGCGTGATAGTGAACTCTTTAGCCCCCAAACATACATATACTCTTGCGTTTATACTAAATTCATCCTTATTTCTTCAACATATAATATATTTTACTTAATATTTGTGTTGACTCATATTGTAAATGTATAAAAGCGTCTATCACAAGTCTGGTACAATTTGCTGGCTAGTATTTCTCCTGGACAGAATCTCATAAGAAATCATATCATTTCGTTAGTTAGTTTTTGGCCAATTTATAATCTGTAACGAGGTAGTGCCGCTGTGTGCGTGAACTATCACTTTTTGACATCTTACCATAGAGTAAGACAAAAAAAAGAGAATTCTCTTCTCTCTTACTCGGAGAAAAAAATCTTAACAATAACAATGTTATGGGTATGCTTTGATATTTATTTCTTGTCTAAAAGAATGATAAAGGCATAGCTAAATAACAAGGTTATATTTTAACAATTCACCTATTTCAAATAAGATTTTTAGTAAATCAAGGCACAGAATCCTACAACCTGATCTATGATTTTAATATGCCTTATTCTGCATTTATTTAACAATGATTTAAATATAACCGAGGACGTTACATTTAATCATTGTTCAGGATTCCATTTGGGTATAACCTTAAAGCAAATGCCTTTACCTTTTCTATAATTTAAAAAGATAAAATGACAAATCAACACTGACGTCACTTTGACAGATGTCGAAAAGCAAGTTCACGCGTAAAGCGCATTTGAATTAAATTTCGCTTGAGGTAGGTCGCGTTTTCAGCAAACATGTGAAGACTCTCATGAATAGCTAAGACATAACCAGACTGCACGGCCTACATCTAAATGGCGGTCGAAACGGTTTAGGTGGTTTTTTTAAACCATACACTTCGGTCTAGCCCTAATCCGAAGCAGTGAAACTAATGACGTTCGAACCTACCCTAATCTAAACACTAGAGAAAGATACAAGATCATTAATTAAAAAATAAACAGACAAAAAAATAATACTTCGATCGACGACGCGTCGCGAATAAAAAAAAGACCGTTCGTACGGTTATCTCGTCATGACTAGACAGTTGTTGGCATTGCACTTAAAATCAATATATAAAATAAAATAAACCTCAGTCGTCGGAGCGACAGCGGGACCGCGAACTATGGCACTGACGGCGCACGCGATGACGTCACGAGGGCGGTCACTTCCGATGACGTCACTGGGGGGAACTCCGCCCCCGTTCGAGCGATCACTGCCGGCGGCGTCACTGTTGACGCTGATGACGTCACTGTTGACGCCGTTGACGTCACCGCCGGCGCGCCGCGCCCGACACGTTCAGGCGACCGGCGTTTTGTCGGCGGGCTGCGGGTTGTAGTCCTTGTTGATGAACGAGAATCCTCTGAACTCCTCCTGCAAAGTGAAAATACATTTAGAGACTGAAAGTACAATTTGCACTAAGTTATCTATACTAATCTATATTATCTATATTAATATTATAAAGAGGAAAGATTTGTATTTTTGTATTGAAATAACTCAAAAACCACTGGGCCGATTTTAAAAATTCTCTCACCATCAGAAACGTAATTTATCTATGAGTAACATAGGCTATATTTTATTATTACTTATGTTTAGGAACTATTAATAAACAGCTTGTATACTAATATAACAAAGCGTAAGCCGCACGGGAACAGTTCGTCCATACTATTTTTAAATATGGTCTAGACCGGGGTCTAATGTCGTTCTAGACTGGGATCTATTGTCGGTCTAGACTGAGATCTAATGTCGGTCTATACTGGGATTTAATGTCAGTCTGGTGTACGCACCTGGTTGATAGCACGGACCACGTCGGCCGGCACCGGCGTCAGCACGGGGTCCTCCTTGGTAAACTCCGCGTCGAAGTTGGCCGCCTCGCGCTTGCTCTTCTGAAATCGAGTATGAGTTTTGTCGTTTAAAATTAACTTTTTCCTGAATTTATGGCATATCTTTAAAACCAAGTTAAGCCAATTAATTTTAAATCATTTATATTCTCTGACTGTAAATTAATTTGAAAATGGACTTAATCAGGTCAAGTCAGACATTTAAGAAATATATAGACTATACATATTGAACAAAAAAATTCACCGGTACTTAGATAGGTGTCAAGTTTAGTACGCCACCTCGTGTGCTTGTATGGACATATTATAAAAAACAAATTTATAGCTCCATCTTCTATCATAAAATAAACAGAGTCACAAAAAAATATAAACATTATTGTAATGGACACCTTTTAGCAATTCATTTGAACACAATTACTTATATTGGCATGTGGTTTTGAGGACCTATCAATAAATATCGTTAGTGGATCATATGAAAAATGACAAGTGAAGTGTCAACTATGCTTCCTCTATATATTTTTAATCTGGGTCAAGTTTATATCAGTCAAGATTCATTAAATATCAACCAACAACCGTATTTTCAGGTTCAAAAAATAGCATTGTAACATATAGATGGTGGGGGGGATTATACTTACGACTTTAGGTCTAAATGGGGGGCGCAGACGGCGTTGTGCGAGTGCATCCCAGTCCATATCGCGGAAGAAGGCGTGTGCGCGGATACCCGCCGCGCCGCCCGCCACGCCTAGACGACGCACGGGGCTCTTCGTCATAAAACCTATATATAAAGAAATAAATAAACTGAAATCTTAAGTAATGGCATCCAATAAGGGGGGTAATAATCAAGGGGGAAAAGTGGTAAAAAACCTTTTTTATTCTAAAGCTGCTTAAGAATATATCGACCAACTTTTTAATGGCTAGCTGCTGCTCGCGACTTCGTTCGCGTGCTATTAAAAAATAATAAAAATATAGCTTATGTTACTAACTGATAACATAGCTTTATAATGGTGAAAGAATTTTTGAAATCGGCCCAATACTTTTTGAGTTATTCCAATAAAAAAATATAATTCTTTCCTCTTTACAATATTAGTACA
Source organism: Papilio protenor (assembly GCA_029286645.1). Taxonomy (NCBI): domain Eukaryota; kingdom Metazoa; phylum Arthropoda; class Insecta; order Lepidoptera; family Papilionidae; genus Papilio; species Papilio protenor. The sequence goes on along the minus strand of JAGSMZ010000036.1, from coordinate 1,489,507 downwards.
AACTAATTGTAGGCTTAGTTTTTCTTAGTACTTTACACAGTTATTTTTAACTACTACGAAAAAAATCATATAGAATAAATATACGATCTAAAATATACTCAACAATACTTTTTTTACTTAACGATAAAGTTATTAATTATTCTTAAATTAAAATTCAAGTCATCAACAAGCTAATAAATGGCAGATATTGTTTTTAACTGCCTATACAATTATCTAGGACAGAGAAAGATACCTTTAAGTATAGACACAGCGTCTTTGGAGAGCCAGACAGGGTAGAGGACATCATCATGAAGGATGCTCTCGAAGAGGTCGTCTTCATTGTCAGCCTCGAAGGGAGGCTGTCCAGCTAACATCTCGTACAGCAGCACGCCCAGCGCCCACCAGTCTACTGACGGACCGTACTCCAGCTCTTGAAGAATCTGCAAACCATACGATATTCATCATTTTTTAATTTGTCGGGGTGCAGAATAAATTCCGAAGACAACACGGTTACCATCCTTCATTGTGGGCGTGCGTATGTCAGAGATAATGAAACGACAATTGCGTAACATTGGAAACACAATCCTTAGTTGACAACCATCTTAAATGGAAACTTCACAACACATTCTAATCAGATTTGCAAATATTTACAGAGTTTAACCAATTGATTTTATAATAACATAGCGCATCATTCCACCATTCCATGACAACTGTCATCAGTCATTCGATCGCCGTTTGACATCTATGCATGATGCACATTCAGCCAGTACTCAAAATTTTACCATTCAATATTAAATCATTTCGCGCCGTTATATTATAGTGTGTCTAAATAAGATAGATTAGTTTTATAAATGATGTATATGAAGTATCGAATTCAATTTGTATGAAGGCAAATGCCGTACTTAATAGACAGGTATCGTAGGGACGAAATAAACACGCAGCGAACAATTATAAACTATCGATATTCGGTTTAAATAAAATTTATCGAACTTAAACAAAATTATTATTTTCTTATTAACTATTTTAGAGGACAATTCTAGTATTAGTAATTATGGTGTAGAGAATTTAGCGACGACAATAATAATAGCGAAATCCAATTCGATTACGTACGGCTGTAGTAGTAATAAATATTTACTTCACTCTCATTATTTGTAATGGTTCTGCAGGTCATTATTAATTTGACTAAACAGTGTTTTTTTTAATTCATAAGTTATAACTATGAATCTATCGATTCCAACTTCCATAAGAATAAAAATCGAAAATTGAAAAGATTCATGCTTGGTTTTACACAACCCATCCCTACTAAATAGTCACATGAATTGACATGAATTGTCAAACTAATCTAAATTATTTAGACACACTATAATACTATTTCATGTATAATATAATCAGGGAAACTGGCGGTGTTCCATCTACGCTACAATCGTTGAACATTTGGAAACGAGACACGGAACAAAAATACAACGCAGCTAATAAATGTGTTTGTACGAAAAAAAAGTTGGTTAGTGATACACGGCTAGTTTCTTTTTATTATCCCTTCGTTTGCACTCACTCCTATCTAATTAGATATTCGTAGGAAGGAGCGGAGTTTGTCTCATTGCAATAAACAATGCAATTTTTCCTGAAGCGAAACACCGCGTATTTCCGCGACTGTACATCTAACTATTACCCGCGACTTTATATCAGTTAAAAAAAAACTTAAAGCCACCTTGTTCTTTCTAGGTTCATCTGTGTGTTTCATCGATATCAGCTAAGCTGTTGGAGATAAATAGTAACATCCATCCATCCAAACTTTCCCACATAAATATGATTTGATAATTTTAATGGGATCCCAGAACGTTAAAATAAAGTCATATTATGTGCTTACCTCAGGTGCGATATAATCTGGAGTTCCACAGAATGTAGTTGTAGTCGCACCATCTGCAAAAATAAATTTAAATTACGTATTACATTTACATTATTTACTGGAGGACAGTAGACTGTGCAACTTGCATGTGCAAAACAAAGACATTTAAAAAATATATAGACAAGTCATAGCGAATAAAAAAAAATTCACCGGTACTTTTTCTGAAAGGTACTATATCAGTTGTCAAGTTTATTACGCTGTAATATATATGTGGGTAATCGAATATAATGTACCGTCAGTTGACGAATAATAAATTAGTCCAGTACCAACCGCGGTTTCATTCACACCCCTACATTACATACGCCACCTTGTATTATAATAAAATATTCCACAAAATTAAAGCTTGTTATAAATTGCCAATTTATTTAAATAGAATTAATTATACCGACATATGGTTTTGAGGCAATATTACTGGTGATCATGTAAAAATGTCTCAAGAGAAGTCAACTAAGCCTCCTCTATATATATTTTTAAGTTTTTGATGTAACACAATATACCAACCTATAATCCCCTCCTTGCACATGCCGAAGTCAGCCAGCTTGCAGTGACCCTCGCTGTCCAGCAGGATGTTGTCCAGCTTCAGGTCGCGGTAGATGACACCATGCGAGTGCAGGAACTGCAGCGCTAAAGTCACCTCCGCCGCGTAGAATCTGACATAGACAAATTAAATTAAAAAAAATATTGTCCTGTTCAAAAAGTTCAAACATTCAGAAATCGTATTTGACAATATTAACAAAGGGCGACAAAAGTACTCATAAATTGAAAAAGAAAACTAACTAAAGACTTAAGAATTAGAATCAAGCTATAAAATATTAATGAAAAAGAAACCTAACTTTATAAACTCAGACTTCATCCATACATACATATCCATTCATCCATACATGTAGTCACAAAAACTAGGCTTTTAATTTCAAACCCAGCCCTATTTCATACCGGATGGATAAACATCGAAAGACACCCTACCTTCTGGGGGACAGGATTATGTCGGGGTTTTATTTATTTATAATACTAGCTTTCGCCCGCGACTCCGTCCGCGTGGAATTAAAAAAAACAAAAGTGAGTAGCTTATGTGTTCTTCCAGACTATCCTCTACATTTATACCAAATTTAATCCAAATCTTTTCAGTCGTTTAGGCTACAAACTCTAACAAACATCCATCCGTCCATCTAAACTTTCGCATTTATAATATTAGTATGATAAGGTACACAAATCGCATGTTCAAAATTCACAACCAAATTAAGTATATTATACACAAAGAAAAACAAAAAAGCAAAAGACCACACAGATGACAGTTGTACACAGCACTTACAAGAGATTATTTTTTAATAACAAACACTTTTGACCCACTAAAACCCACAGTGGCCAACTACAAGTGCTTCCGAGTTCCGGGATCGGTTGAAAACTCACCTAGCTCTAGGCTCATCGAACTTCCTAGCTCGCTGTATCTGGAACATGAGGTCCCCTCCATCCACGTACTCCATGACGAAGAAGAGGCGCTCTCTTGTCTGGAAGGCGCAGTGCAGCGCCGTGAGGAAGGGATGGCGCGCCGCCAGCGCCAGCACGCGCCGCTCCGTCAGTGTGCACTCCACATCGTCGTCTTGGATTATCGCGTCCTTCTTTAACACCTTCACTGCGTACACCTAACATAAAAACAGAAACGTCAGTTATACTAGGTATAATTATTCTTAGTTTATTAGTACATTTTGCTCATTCTCCGTTTATTTTTAAGTTTCTCTTTATATAAAAACAAACTTCATATCATTCTAGGTATAACGTATTCTTGGTTTATTAGTACATTTTGCTTATTCTCAGTTTTTTCCTAAGTTTCTCTTTATATCGCGTTTATTTGTAAGGCTGAAAGGGTTTCATAGCTAAAATGACCCTTACCGTAAACTTACTATATACTACAAAAAATGTTTATTTCCAATTTGTTTACCCCCTAAGTTTAATAGCGTGAAAATATATAGCCTAAACATGTCTAAGTGTAGAATTTTTTATTAAATCAAAAATATACTGTGATTGCTGATATCCCACGTCACAAAGTATTGTGTGTTTACACTTCATTACATTAGTATAGTTTATTCCTTTTCCCTTTTCCACACATTTCGTACAAGAAAAGGATGAGAAAGGGAAGTGAATTTGATGGGAAATGCCAAAAGTAGGGGAAATATTATCTATCTGTACTTCCCATATGTCGATTAAAGTGACAACGCATCTGTAAATAGATGCCTATGCTTATGCTTCGCTATTTTGTCGAATTCCAGTATCCGCTTGCTTATTTATTCCCTTATACTATTAAAAAAGTTAGGAAATAGAACAAAATGACTTACTTCATCCGTGCCCTTCTTCTCCGCGAGCATAACCTTGCCAAAGGATCCCTTGCCCAGCACCTTAATGAAGTGAAAATCCTCGAGAGAAACCTTGCCGTGCATGCTGCCCTCCGCACCATCACCATCACCACCTACAGTTCATCACCACACGTCTTACATCACCATAACTTTAATATGGAACTTGGTCCTTCAAGTCGGATAAAAAATGTTAAATATGCATTTATCTGTTAGTATTCATAGATTATTTCCAATTACTAGCGGTTTTACATAATTAGCTATTAAATATGTTTTTAATACGAATACGATCTATTATCTATTTCAAACGAATCACCTTATTATAAAAAATCTAATACTTGAACAAACAATTAACTCTACTTCTTTCATTATTGTATAAATACTTCAAACCTATATAAAATTACAAATAATATGGACAAAATTCCATAATATTTAACAAAAAGCCCCACCACCATAGTTAACGTATGTGGAACCTTCATAAAAGGTGAATATTTCTTCAAGATCGTCCCAATGCGAGCGCCAAGACGTATCATTGTCTTGTATGAGACAGTTATCCAAAACATTCGGTGTGTTATCCGTGCCTGTACGTCACAAACATACAAATAAACAAACACATACAAACAATCATATTCAAAAAGGTTGACCGTCCAAGGAATATGCTCTAACTAAATACTCATAATTTTCATACATTTAATAACACCGTAGGTGTTAAATTCCTAGCTTCTACGCGCGAAATTGAAAAAAATAAAAACCAGTAATGAAATCCTATAACACTTAGTGATTATGTAGCTTTCTAACGGAAAAAGAGTTTTTAAAATCAGATAAGCTGTTTTTAAGTTTATACGTTACATTTAAAAATATTAATATTTTCTCTATAATAGTGTAAATGTAGACTAATAGGGGACCTAAGTTAAAAAAATTATAAGAGAGAGACAGATTTAGTTCATAAATATCGTTTTCTTACTAATATCATAAATGCGATCTCAATTAAATTTGGCATAGATGTTGAGAAAAGTCTGGAAGAACATGTAGGCAAGACAAGAATATGTATAGTGTGTCTAATTAATTTAGATTAGTTTGACAATTCATGTCAATTCCTGTGACAATTTAGTAGGGATGGGTTGTGTAAAATCAAGCATGAATCTTATCGATTTTGATTCTTATGGAAGTTGGAATCGATAGATACATAGTTATAACTTATGATTTTTTAAAAAGAACAATGTTTTCAAATTAATAATGACCTGCAGAATCAGTACAAATAATGAGAGTAAATATATATTTATTACTACTACAGCCGTACGTAATGGAATTGGATTTCGCTATTATTTCTGTCATCGCTGAATTCTCTACACCATAATCAATATTAGAATTGTCCTCTAAATTAGTTAATAAAAAAATAATAATTTTAGTTGAGTTCTATAATTATTTAAACCAAGTATCGATACTTCATAATTGTTCGTTATACGTGTTTGTTTCGTCACTACGATACCTGTCTATTAAGTACGACATTTGCCTTCATACAAATTGAATTCGATACTTCATTTACATCATTTATCAAACTAATCTATCTTATTTAGACACACTATAGTACATTTGTTTTTTTTTTAATTTACGGGCGGTGTCCCAGTCGTAAGTTAGTTTAAAAAAAATTTTGACGGTCAACCCAAAGCGAACAAAAACAGGACAAAGCAATATATAAACATATGCAAACAAAATAAAACCTTGGTAAGAGGCGAATATATCCTGCAGCTCGGCCCAGTTCGGGCCCCATGCCACCGGGTGACCTAAGGTAATACATGCAAATCAAATAAACAAAAAAAAAGCATCCATTGATACAAAAATCTATTATAGTAAAATATATTGACATTTCAATAACGGCTGAACACTGAAACGAATCATAAACACTTCGTTTCACTTACAATCTTCAAGTCAAAATGTTAATGGATTTTTTAGCGTGGCGGTTTAAAACTGTTACATATTCAAATGTCGTTTCAATATTCTGCCATTGAACTCTATGTAAAGATGACAAATTTATATAGCCTAACCAAGAATATAAAAAGCCTAGGGGTGTTTCAATCGGCTTTTTTACTGTCTCAATTTCTTATTTAGGCAAAGAAATTTTACCGAGATTTATCAAGGGTTTTTATATTCCTAGTCTAATTTCGGTAAAACATTAATATGACTAGCTTGTGCGAATCATTTACAACTAATAAAAAATAAATTTGTCATATTAAAACATTAAATAGTACATGAAAGTAATTTAAATATACAATTTAATAATAAAACATGCAAAACATAATGATTTCCCTTGTTTTACGAACCTTTGTCATCATGCTTGTCGTTATCTTTGCCATCAGAGTCTCCAGAAGAACCCAAATCCGGTGGACCCTCGAGCAAAGCTGTGTTAAGATACTGAAAAAAACAATAATTTATTAGTACCAGCAAACCATAAGAATAAATTAAAACAATTCCCACTAAAACAACAAGAAAAAAAAATAAGGATATAGCAATAAACAAAAAACAATAATTTATGGCCTTTCTTCAATATTTTTTTAAAATATCACTTTCGAGTGTTGTCGCGGGCAACAGCTAGTATAGGATTGTTACTTTCTGTGTATACCTTGGATGGTCTGGGGCGAGGATTCTTGTCAGGGGAGATGCCCATCTCGTTGAGGATCTCCGCCATCTGCTTGGTGTTGATGCCGCAGTTGTTGGCCACATTCTTCTGGCACCGCTTGTGTACGTTCATCGAGCATACTGAAACATTTGCATTTTCATACAGATAGGAATAAATTTTGTATTTAACGATTTATCATTAATCTATACTTAATATTATAAAGAGGAAAGATTTGTATTTTTGTATGTATTGAAATAACTCAAAAACTACTAGGCCGATTTAAAAAAATCTTTCACCGTTAGAAAGGTGTTTTATCTGTGAGTAACATAGGCTAAGTTTTTTATTATTTTTTAAATTCACGCGGGCGAAGTCGCGAGCAACAGCCAGTGATTTATAATCTTTATTTATCTGCATGTATCTAAAAATATTTTGCTACCAATATATTTGCAATACTTATATCAAAAAATCAATTTTTATAATATTTCATTTGTCTGCAAGCCTTCAAGGTAAACTCTGGAAAGGGGGAACATCGGTTAAATCTCCTTAAAATTGTTTAACAAGACTGATGGGAAGAAAACTGACATACAGTAATATTATAGACTACTTTGTCTGTCTACACTAAAATAATAAAGATGAAATATTTGTATTTTTGTATATATTCAAATAACTCAAAAACTATTGGGCGGATTTCAAAATTTCTTTCACCATTAAAAAGCTACGTTATCACTGAATAATAGTAACATAGGCTTCATTATTTTATTACTTAATTTCATGTGAAAGAAGTATATAAAGTATAGTTACCTTCACATTGCAATCCCTGCTTAATAAGTCCGTACAGCAAAGAGCCGCAATGGTCACAGAATGTGAATCGCTTGTACGAGTGGACCACAAACCGATGTGGTACATTCACATTGAAGCGCTGACCACTGGACACTGTCACTCCGCTTTGTTGCTGATGGATGGAAAATTACATACAAAATGGATAATGGATTCATATTTCCTACAGAAGTTAATTTAATTGGTGGATATGAGACAAAATAAAATCATAACAGCCTAAATCCAATATCAATATCAAGTTGTCACAAAAACCTTGTACTCACAATCCAATAATTTTTGTATAACATCTCATATTTTATATTATTAGTATTGCTAATTTATTAATTCATTAACATTTACTAATTTACTAATATGTAAATGTGACAGTTTAGATGGATGGATGTTTGAGTTTGTAGCCTAAACTGTTGAATGGATCTCTATGTAATTTGTCATAGATGTAGAGGATAGTCTGGATCAACACATAGGGTTACTTTTTTTTTAAAATCCATAAACGAAAGGAGTCGCAGGCGAAAGCTAGTATTCTAATAGACTAAGGATATCTGACAGTCAAAAGTCAGAATAAATTATAACAGCCCACTAACACCTTCTTATTAAAGTAAAAAAATTGTCTCAAGATCCTATTATAGTTGTCATGTCTGTGTAAGTTTTACATATTTTGTGTTGGGACAAATATAGTCACACTATAACTTAGTATATTGTAACCATATGTGTACTGTAAAATAAAATATAAATAAAATTTTGATAACTCACCTCCTCCTTCATGCCAGGACACTTGGTGACTACCGACGAGTGACATCTCTTATGAACCACACAAGTACAAACTGTAATAAAATGTTGTCGAATAAGTCAACCATTTTAGCACTATTTTACTATAGTCCAATCATACTTAATACTAATGTTATAAATGCGAAAGTTTAGATGCATGGATGGATGGATGTTTGTTAGAGTTTGTAGCCTAAACGGCTGAATGGATCTGGATGAAATTTGGCATAGATGTAGAGCAGAGTCTGGAAGAACACATAAGCCCCTTACTTATGTTTTTTTAATACCGCGCGGACGGAGTCGCGAGCGACAGCTAGTAATTCATAAAACTCAAATCGGTTACTACACCATAATTTGATTATTCTAAACTAAAATAAAGAAAATTTAGTTTCTCACCTTGACATTGATATCCTTGCTTGCCGAGACCCCTAGAAAACAAATATTATTAAAACTTTTTACAAATAACATACTTATTCAAGAAAATTTTAAATAAATGTACAAGAAGAACTATTTTAATTTATTTACTTTTCCAAAATCCCACAAACTGTTTTCATACATTTTTTTGGAACATTGCATTATCCTAAGATTTTAATAATAATAAGCAAATAGTGAATTATAAAGAAACAAAACAAAACTAAAGGATCAAAGATGTAATACTAAAGGCTCCATTTAAAAAAACTAGATCAAACAAAAAAAAATGTGAATGGCAACAAAGGAAGAGGAAGACCGAAGAAAGTATGGATGGATTGTGTGAAAGAGGATATGCTTAAGAAAGGAGTGGATTCAGATATGACGGCTGATAGAGATGTATGGAAGAGCAGCACATACTGTGCCGACCCTCCATAAGGGATAAGGGCAAGTTGATGATGAGATCAAACAAAAAAAAATCCTTTCATCACTTACCAGATAAACTCCCGACAATGGCTACAAAACGTCGGCTGTCGTAGGAAAGTCGCCATAAATTTGTGCCCATTGACTTGATGCACGCGGCGACGCAGCGCGCCACGACGTCGCGCGAACCCCGCACCCTCCTTGAACTCGCGCCCCCGCGTCGACCGACCCTCCGACCCGCCCCCGGCTACAAATACACACCTATTCATACTTCATCGCAAACTAATGTAGCTTATAAAATCATAGCGATTAATTACTACTATAGTTGAATTCATTAGAAATGAGAAATGTTATTCCATGACTATCGGACAATATCATCTTACTTCTCAGTTATATTATAAATGCAAAAGTTTAGATGAATGGATATTTGTGGATTAAACTGCTGAACAGATCTCAATGAAATTTGGCATAGATATAAGTTAGTCCGGAAGAACACATAGACAACTTTTGATCTCAGAAAAAATTACGGTTTCGTGATAATTCTACAACAGTTCTAATCTTATTGAAATTTGGTACAGATAAAACAAGGTCTGTATCACAAAGATGACAAACACTAAAAAATAGCCCATATAAATAGGGATATAATGTATCACCAAATGAAAGAAAAAGAAATTATAAACAAAGTATTTCAACTGACCTTGAGAATTCCATTTCAGATCAATTTTCAGATGCAATTTGCCCTGTGGTTCTAGGTCCACCTGAAAAATTTAGGCTCATGAAATGTTTATCTATCTATACTACCTATACTCTATACTATTATAATAAAGCGTAAACACACACTTCTTTGTTGCCTAAGATCTCAGTAATTATAGCATATTTTTGAATAATTATTTTTTTAATAAAAATCCCTACACTTACGTCACACTTTAGGCTATATATTTTCACGCCATTAAACTTATGGGGTAAATATTTTGAATAAAAACCCTAATGTGGGAAAGACCATAAGTTGCTGCCAACATCAAGGGAGCAAAATTGCCATACTTTGTCATCATGTCATGTCATTTTGCAATTGAATTTGACAAATGTAATCAATAACACTATTTTCATAATTTAATGTGAATGAAGTCGCACGGGAACAGCTAGTACATTATACATTAATTTTGGATATATCAATAGAATAATTATAATTATTATTGTATTATAGTCAGGTCAAACAGGCCACAAGTACCTAGTAGTAATAGTAGTTAATAGTAGTAGGGGAGGCTGCGGTTTCCCCTTCCATGGCTAACACATATTTTGCGTAACCATGACTGACTAACACATTTATCCTTTTATTCTAAATTGATAATGCCACTAATTTAAAATATAACAAAAATAACTATATGAATCAATCTGAAATTATAAAAGGAAATATGTAACAAATATTTAAAATATCCTGATAGTGAGTCAGAGTCCAACAAACAGGATGTCAGTTGATACAAATTTACCAACATGTAATGACAAAGATATGCAGAAAACCACATATCTTTAAAATGTTTCATGTAATGACCTGAATTTAACAAGTATGTTCTTATTCAGTTGTTACTATTAGCCAGATATTTTTATTACATCTAAATATAATAAATGCTTTGTCTCTTTCATATACATTTTATGAAAGCCTTGGCTAATGCTATAGGTTGCCCCCTGAGGAGCCAACCCCTTCCCCATAAGTTCATTATATGTACAGTGTCCTAAATGAATTATCATTTAGGACACTGTACATATATAGTTTAAGTGAGGCATTAGCCACACTTAAACTGCAAATTCCTTTAAAATATGATAGTCAGATAGTAATGTGTTGTTTTTTTGTTGTTGTGTAAAGCAAAGTGTTTAAAATGTGTCCAGTTTTGACCATAAGAGTTTTACTGGAGATTGTATGAGAAATCTATATTTATACATCCAGATAACACTATAGTATGGTTACTTTTAAATTATATTTAGTTTAGATATAAATGTTGGGAGTTTAAAATTTCATACTTGTTGGTACTCTCTATCAATTTTTGACAAACCAAGGATATTAACATTGTAAATAGCAACAAAAAATATCTTTATTGGATACTTTACAAGCAATTTTAAGAGTTTTTGTTCATGTGTAAACAAATATTTATTATGACTTACAAACTTATGTTTGGAAATATCAGTAGTTTTAAATTTATCTTATCTTGAATTATCATAATACATAACATACAAGCTGATATTATATAAATAAAACATTTTCTTTAGTTTACAGTCAGATTAAGACATAGATAGTGCAATAAATTCGCTTCATGAAAATAATAAGTGAATTCTATGTGAATAAAAAACTTACCCAAAAATCCGTAGCCTCTTTATCTCTGTGCATTAAATCTTCAAAAGGAATTGTACAGTTTGCAACAAAATCATCTGGAGGTATTGCAGCATCATGAAACACTGTGATACCCAAACTAAAAACAATAAACAATGTGAAACATATTAAATAATTTCGCATGTTCGTATTACAATATATAACTAAGCATACCTAGTTACATTGTGCACTTCATGTATAAATGTTTCGTTCCAAACTGGGTCAAAAGTTTTGGGTTTCGTGCTTGAACGATCTAGATGGTGCTCGTCGGCGTCGATCGAGACGTACGGGTCTATCGGCTGATCGTCTGCGAAGATATCGTGTATTTACAAATAACACCAACACCCATTTTGGTAAACATGTTACGCCTTATTCATGCGCAAAAAACTTGTCACATTAGCAGAGAAAAATTGTTTTTATTGTAGTCATTATTTGGTATTCCACCTTTATATTATATTTATGCATGGACTAACCAGGTTTCCCGAAGGTCATGTTGTGCCGTTTCTGAAAGTCGGTCGGTCGGAGGCCCGTCGCCTCGCACACCTTTACACGCACCGTTCCGCTGAACATGGTGCTACCGACCAAAGAGCCGTATCACCAAGACCGCGCCGCCACACGATCACTTCCACACTATAAACCCACTTAAAATCATTGAAGGTGCTTCATAATTGAAATTGAAATAGAAATAAAGTTGACACTGATGAGATCGGCCATGGATGGATGGATATCTTCTCTATGGTTTTTAATGGATTCCCACAAGATTCCCATTCCATTCGATTGGGAAAAAAAACATGTTGCTTTTGGTTTTTTTTTTATATACTCTTTATACTTATTACGTACTGATTTGTTTTATTAGTTAAATACATTTAAGCTGCAATTATTATAAAATTAGTTAGGTTCTTACACGAGTTTATTTATAAACTACATCGTTTTCACTTTATGTTCACTATTGGTGTAAACATTAATAATTGAGTCAAAATCTACTATAATACAACGACTTTAACTTAAGCAATAATAAGATAATGTGCATAATTTTTTTTTGCAAGTTTTTATCTTGCGGATAAGGGCAAACAACAAATTATTGTTAATTTTTGTCATACTTTGTAGCTGAAGTCCTTTTTTCTGTTCCCTTTTCACTTGTCGTCAAGATGACGCTGTCAAATGGCTAAAGTTCTAGTAACCAGGCCATAAAATCTTCAAAAATTGAAATGACACTGTCAATCTAAATGTCAATTGTCATAAAAAATAATCTTGTTTGAGAATTCGAGGATTCGTCAAAACATGAATCAAAAGTAAATAGATTTTATTGTTCTTGTCGATTACTCTAAATTCTTAATATGGGCTTCTTGACAATTTTAAAGAAACTGCGGCAGAAGGAAAAAGAAATGAGGATCCTGATGTTGTATCCTTTTTATTAAATCTATAAAATCTCAACATGTGTTTCGGATTTAAGCAATTTATGGTCCTGTGTAAATATTTCATTACTTATTTTGTTTTCATGCAGATTCTTACGTTTCCAAGATAATTTTCCGTTTTAGTGAATATAAAATTATCTAAGGTAATTATATATGTAAAATTTTCTTAACAAATAACTCAGAGGTTTAGATAATGCCGGCAAAACAACAATACTGAAGAGGTTTAATGGTGAACCAATCGATACAATATCGCCAACTCTGGGCTTCAATATAAAGACTCTGGAACATAAAGGGTATAAACTCAATATTTGGGATGTTGGTGGCCAGAAATCATTAAGGTAACAATTGTTATTTGTTTTTTTTTACATACTACATAATGATTGCATATATGGATATTTTAATAATGTTACTAAAATGTCAATATTTCAGATCATACTGGAAGAATTACTTTGAGAGCACAGATGGTGTAGCATGGGTGGTAGACAGTGCAGATGCCCGGAGACTTGCCGACTGTGCAAGGGAACTGCACTCATTGCTGAGAGAAGAGAGGCTAGCAGGAGCTACCCTACTGGTGCTTGCTAACAAAGCTGATCTACCTGGTGCACTGACATTGCAGGAGATTAGAGAAGTATGTTACAGCATTGATACTAGCTGATTCCATCTTCATCTATATTATATTATAACTTTCATTTAAAAATGCCAAATCCAAATGCTTAAATGACCATGAGAGCCTTTGCCATTGGTACAATAACTATTACAATGGCAATCTTGCTTCTTTGCTGCTATTGACTTGTATTTTTTTCTCTTTCTTGCATGATTTTTCCCAAGCTGTGATCAAATGACAAAGTATTGTGTTTATGCGTTTACCTTTATTGAATCTTATCTACTATAATAAAGTGTAAACACACACTTCTTTGTTGCCTAAGATGTCAGCAGTTATAGCATATTTTTGAATAATTCTTTTTGTAATAAATAGTCCTACACTTACGTCATGCTTTAGGCTATATATTTTCACGCCATTAAATATAGGGGTAAATATTTTGGATAAAAACCCAAATGTGGGAAAGAGACCATAAGTTGCTGCCAACATCAAGAAAGCAGAATTGCCATAGTAAGGTAATTGGTATTTTAATATTTCAAATTGATTATTTGACACATGTAAACAATAAAATAAAATTTTCATAATTTTATGCGGATGAAGTTGCAGGGGAACAGCTAGTCTTTATTAAAAAATTCTATAAACATAACTAATAAGCTTTCTTTGTGATAATATCCTTCAATATATGAAGGAAAAGTATTTAATTTTTAATTAACATCAGATGAACCTTAAAAATAAGTATTTGCATTTTCAGTAACACTTTTATCTCTGACACACACTTTGAATTCATTTTAGTAAAAATAGTGGCATTTAATGTGTTAGTGATCAAGTATTGTGTAGACAAATATACCAATTTTTATTTGTGTATAACAGGCATTGGATTTGGACAGTATTAAGACTCATCACTGGCGTATAGTTCGCTGCTCTGCTGTCACTGGAGAGAATCTTCTCGACGGAATGGACTGGATGCTTGATGATATTGCTTCCAGAATATTTACATTAGACTAGTTTTATAATACTGAGTTATACAGCTTCAAAATTATCCTTAGAGTGTGTGCACACCTGAAACTAAACTATAGCAGAACTGTTTAGTCATGCTTTGAATCCTATGAGCTTATATGGAGGTGCGCACTACTCGATTTTTAGTTGTGCAATTAAACAGTTGAATTATCTGAGAAACAATTGACAATCGCACAACAGTTGTGCAATAGTTTAGTCAAAGGTGTGCGCCCATTCTTAATATTTACTTAGCGCCTCTAATAAGGGTTTTGTTTGGAATCTATGACAAAAATACACTTGACTTTAGCAAGTTTTCACATATAATTATGTACTAATTACTAATTTATTGCAGTCTTTTTACTTCAGAATCCATTTTGCATTAGGATTTTCTTATTTTTATAACATTCCATATATTTGGAAAAAAATACTTACAAGTCCTCATACATTTGAGTATTAGTACATTTTAATATTTGACTGATAGAAAATGTGTTGTAATTTTTTTATTGTAGAATTAGAGTGGAGATTTTATGAAAGGAGGAGAGACATATTGAACAAAATTCCCTCTTTTGCTTGCTTTTGTATGGAAAGCATAGAAATAATTAACTTGTATGTCTTTATCGTAAATTATAGCATTATTTCAACACTATAAATGGAGGATCTGTGATTTGTAATTATATTTATTTCCGCTTAAATAAACCTTTTATATATATTTCTTTTATTTTATATACAGTATTTTGTAAGAATTATAGTTACCTAAAACTTTCTACTTCTATACTCAAGATGAAAGACTTGTATTTTTGTATGTTTTTTTTTTATAATATAAGGTGGCAAACGAGCAACCGGCCACCTGAATCCACCGAAATGGAAAGCGACCGCTGCCCATAAACATCCGCAATTGCAGATGCGTTGCCTACCCTTAATTGACGGAGGAGGAGACGCACTTAAAGAGGACATTTCCCCTTTCCATGCGTCTCCTCCACCGTCAAATCCACTTTTCCTTCCCATCCTTTCCTCTTAAGAGAAGGGTGGAAAGGGGAAGGGACTAAAATTAGGCCTCCGGCACCACACTCATCAGACGAAACGCGGAATTGCTTCCACTTCACGCCTGTTTTCTGTGTGGTCGTGGTATTACACCGGGCGAGCCGGCCCATTCGTGCGAAGATGTTAAAGCGGGCTCTACCACTGCCAATGCATATGTAATAAATAAACTCAAAAACTACTGGACAGAATCCAAAAATTCTAACGTCATTAGAATGTTACTTTATCCCTGAATGCCATAGGCTATACAATTTAATTTTGTTTTTAATTCTGCGTCAGTCATGAGCAAAAGTTAGTATTGTGAAGGGGAGTAGTTTTTTAGTACTATACAGTAACTAGTATAGTAAATGTTTTCCTATAGGGAAAAAAGTAATTAAAGGGTGGTCTAACTTAATAAAAATCAATTTATGGACTCAAATATTGCTTACTTTATTAGAAAACATCTTGTCAACTTGATTTTGTAACTACATGCGCTATTGGGAATGTTCTTTGTCTATAGGTTCCTGTTCTGATACATCTTGTACTACTCTTTCACTCTCAACAATTATATTTTCTTCCAACTGTGCAACTTCGCTTCCAATTTCTTTTTCTTCTGTTACTTCTTGCTGTTCTCTATTTGTGTCCATTTTGTTTTCATCATTCTCTTTTACTGTAATGATAAAAATATTATATACTAACTGCCCGCGACTTCGTCTGCAGGTCAAAAAAATTAGCCTATGTGTATTTTCAATTTTTACATATGAGTCAAATTATGGTAGATCTATTAAGCTGTATTGGAGATATTTAGTTACAAACATTCATCCATTCATTTGTATTACTATGTTACTTAGAATGTTTACTTTCAAATTGGTCTTGTATAAAACTTGGACAATGTTTACGTATTTCCCAGAAAAGCTGAATGGATTTTTCGAAGCCATTTTTTTCCCCCACAATATACAAATCATACTCAACATTATAATTGCGATAGTGGTTGATTGGATGTTTGTTGGAGTTTGTAGCCTAAACGGCTGAATGGATTTCAATGAAATTTGGTATAGATGTAGAGGTTAGGCTGGAAGAACACATAGGCTACTCACTTTTGTTTCTTTTTTAAATTCCACTCGGGCGAAAAATAGTAAAATAACTAAATTAAATTCAACTTATTCACAAACACTTACTAATATCTTCCTCTGGTTTATCCTTATTAACTTCATCTGGTCTGTCATCTCCATCACTATCTTCTCTCTCTTTCTCATCCACGTCCATTGCGAATTTGTTTCTCTTTCTGCCTGTATCTTCGTTCTTGATAATCACGGAGTTCTCACTATCTGCTCTATTCTCTTTTTTAACTTCTCTACTTTGTGTGTGTGTTGAATGGTTTTGGTTCTCTTTGGTAGCTGGACCACGCCGTAGACATCTCTGCTCTATCCGTTGCAATTCCACTTGGAGTTCTGCACGTTTCTTGATCATGCATTCTATTAAAGAAGTACAAAGTCTTTAACAAAATGTGGTATTTAGTTTACTTCAATGGAAATGAGACATTTATATTCTATCTACATTTTACTCTTATAATTCTGTCATCCGACTTAAAAACATAAATTGAAATAAAATAAACAAAACAGAAAATTGTGTTAAACACTAAATTGTTCTAAACTAAATCCATAGACAAATTATATTGTCAGCCAGTTAAATGTGTAAAGGTGTATATAATCAAACAAGGATATATATCCTTGTTTAAATGGATTTACAAATTGAAATAACATGCAAACACATACAACTGCAGTACAAAAACAATCTTGTAACACAATTATGAAGTTAACAAGTGATACAGTTAGCTCTGATAATTTAGTTTGACTTTTGCCCACCAGCTCTGATATCCTTATTGGACTATAATTTCTTATTTCCATTGATTTCAATAGACTATCAAGGAAATTGCTAAGTAGTAATTTTTATCCAGAGTTTATTTTGACTAATAGTTTTGGATATATTTTTGTCTGTCAAGACAGAGTAAGAAATTTATATACTCACTTCTGTATAAAGGACCATACTTTGCTGTAAATGTAAAAACAATCACTACTAACCAATATTAAATATTACTAATTTACAAACTGATAATGTAGACAGGTTACAGAAAATACTTACCTAATTGTAGATCTAAGATCTATATGAAATTTATATTAGCTAAAGGAATTAAATTGATTAAAAACTAAAGTCAATTCAAGGCAACACAAGTCAAGTGGAATATAATTAATTAAAAACTAAAGATGTTTTAGTCTAAATAAGCTCTGGTGAAAGAATTGCTCCGGAAATGTGTTTAATTTCATGTTTAAAGTTGAAAATACTCACTTTCGTGGTATTTTCTGCTTGAATTCAACTTTTCTGTAGCCTTTTCCGTCATCTTCTTAGGCAACCAGTAAATGTGGGGTCTTGTTTTTGTCAGTATAAAGTTTGCAAGATCCTTTTGTGACTTCTCCCATTTTTCAAACTCTTCAACTCTTGCCATCTTCACTTCTAGCGCTTTGATTGTTGCTTTCTTGTTTTCTCTCTCGGCAAATAATGTTTTTCTCTCTTTCTGTTCTTTTTCTTTTTGTAATCTCGCCTGTTCTTCTATTTTACGTTCGACTTGCGCTTTCTTTTCCTCCTGTTTGAAGATTGCATTAAAACTATTAAATTTTAACAAAATTAACTTGATTTCACATCAGAATGTCAGATAAATGTACATATGAATTTGGTAAATTGAAAAACACATTGGTACTGAAATAGTAGATTATAGTCCATTTTGATCAAGTGTTTAACAACTGCTCCACCAACCTTATTGTTGCAATGTTTTCTTAAAATGACTTAAGGCTAAAACAAAACCCTATTGTCAAGTATTCTTTATCAGCCACAAAAATACTCTTACTTGTTTGACTCAGGAGTGTTGGTTGTCACTTGTTTTGTGATGCTGTTTTAGAGTTTAATTATGACCTGTAGCCTTAATAAATAAATTATGACGAGGTGCCATTTGATTTATATCTTCACCAATAGTGTCATAGGAGTAATTTAGATTTTTTAGTTTTTACTAAAAAATTGTGCCTTTGTATACTAATAAATTTCTAATGTATATTTTACATTACCTTAGTTTGTAATACAATTTCCTCTTGTTTGAACTTCTGTAAGGTTCCAAGTAGTGATCCGAATATTCTTCTATTCCTTGTCCTTGCCTGTTCATCATCCCCTTGTGCTCGTAGCACCGCCGCTCTGGTCGGCAGCTCGCGGCACACCGCGGACGGAACCTTTGCTCTTTTGACGCTCGGAAAATCATCATCGCCATCACTATCTTGGTCTCTTACTGACAATCTTAAATTCAAAAATGAATTTAATAAACTTTAAAAGACAGTAAAAAAGTTTTGAAGTCTCCAGAGGGGGATAGCTGCTACCTTAGATCTCCCTTGGCGACGGCTATGGCTTGTTGGTAATCAACTTACCAGTCAAAACTTAACCTTAAAATCTCTTGATTATTGCAATAATTTAGTTAAAGAAGCTACGGCACTTGAAGTATTCGAGAGTAATAAGTGAAAATACCTGCTGAAAACCGTTTTAGTCTCAGTTTTACGTTTTCCTAATTGATCGTCGGTCTTGTGATTTTTGAAGTCCAAGAAGGAATTCCGTCCGCCAGATTGCTGTCCACCTCTTATATAATGTGAGGATTGATTAAACCTACAAGTAAAAAGTTATTTAAAACAAATCATATTAATAATTCCTAAAATTAATTTGTTGTTAAACTAACCTATCGTTGGGAAACCGTCCAGAAGTTTGGACAATTTTCTTAATGTTTTCATCTATTTTAAACAAACTACTCTTTTCATTTTCTAGTTGATTACGTAAAGATGTAAATGATATTGCTATTTCTGTCCCCATTATACTTAAATTAACTTTATTTTATATCACGGAGCATTAACACAGCTAAGATTTACAACTTTTTTAAGTTCTTTGCTTGTTAGCTGTCAGTCAACATTGCACAGATAATAAATTGTATCGGTTAGAATTTTTTTGTTCGATTGATTCTCGTTAATTCAAATCTAATAACTATAGTGAGTGTTATTCAAGCAAAAATGTTTATGCTAGTAGTTATTAATTTAATAATAAAACAATTTTTAGTTTTCAACATTTTTTTAAAACGATTTACGCTATTCACCAATAGATGTCACTGTAAGCGACAAATTCTAAAAGCTAGAAATTCTGACAACAAGCTCAACCCACACTTTCTTTAACTAAATCCTAAATAGGGATGAATTAATTGATTAAACTTATCCGTTACAATTCTGTTAAAATAATTATTTTCATAAAATAAAGACACTGGCTGGTCTTGTGCAGATGTCGAACTTTATGTTTACTACAAACCTATCTTTTCAATGGTCAAGCTAAAAGCTTAATTCTTATTCCTGGTTTACACTTGTAACTGGCAACAGCCAGTCATAAATTTTATGGACTCACTGGTATCAGTTAGCGTTCACACTGTGCCAGTTGAGGGCCAGTCCAGTTATTCAGAGCTACTGACCGAGTACTGGCCAAGTGTGAACCGCGCATTAGCACTTTACAGAGACATTAAATTAACTAAAGATTAATTAAACGCTATATGGGTTTGCTATACAATTTTGCTGAAAGATTCAAGCTCAGAAACTAATCTTAAAGCTCGCTAAAAGATAAAATTCATTACGGTCTTTTTTTGACCGACTTTCCAAAAGAAGAAGGTACTCAATTCGTCTGTATGTTTTCATTAAAACGCTTTGTCCTTTACTAACTAATTATTATAACTCAAAAATAAATCATAATTTCAACAGGCGGTATGTGCCATTAAAATAACTCTGTATAATAGCGGGGCTGTATGGTGACTATGAAAAAAGCAATTAGCTGAAATGCACGGTGTCTCCTTGTCGGTTGTCGGTAGCGGTCTCTGGCGGCTAAATCCGTCCCGCGCCGTTCAACCGGCCAAGCGTTCACGCGTGCTATGAAAAATGGCTGACGTACCGCGTTCGGATATACGCATTCAAAATTCTTACAACAATAATTACAAAACGACAGCTACATTTAGATCTTTTTTTTTTACCCAAAATTCAATATTTTAAACGGTTTTATAATCAATATTATTTAAAAAGATGTTTATTAACGTTCTCAGATAAATTTATTATTTCTAAATAATAGGTGTTACTTTCAAAGTAATTTTTTACATAAAATACAAGAAATTAAAATAAATAAAACAAAAAAAAATCCTACTTCACTTTTACAGCTTACTTTAATTCATTGGCGTCGCTAGCCGAAAATAAATATCTCTTTATAATATTCGTATAGATAAAATAAATTGTAACAAATGCATTTCGTCGGCGACTGTCCGCTGTCACGTCACTGTTTGTATTCCGTCAGACATTTTTGTCTGTGGCGCGGTCACGCTTCCTTACCGTAATGGATGTCCGCGGCATCTTTGCTGCACAATTGTTTCCTCCGGAACTCCTCAACACAAATTGCATCTATTAATTTAATGTGAACAAATTTAGATACAAAAATACTCGTCTTATATTATTGTTAATTTTAATTCTAATGTTAACCCTTGTTAGATGTCGACTGGGCGTAATCTAATAGATATTCGTAAAGGAAAGCGCTTCAGCCTCTTTAAGTTTTTCAGCTATGAGATGATGTTAACATGAAACCACCAAACAACTAAGCGTGATGTTTGCCGTACACGGACAAAGACCACGGTTTATAGTAGTTAGTAGGAAGTAGTAGCACTTTTCAAGCAATAAATGTGCTATTAGTCACACAATCGAAGCATTACGTCCCTTACTCAGACAATTTTAACAGAACAGTTCGACTCTTTAGTTAAACTATCAGTTAGAACTGAACGTATATAGAGGGCTTTATAAAGACTAATCGAAAAAGAAATAATTACGTTTTCTGCCCGATTACAGTGAAAATCTAAACATCCTTTATCATTGTCACATTGTAAAAATGTTCGTTGGCATTAATTGGATCCATTTTGTTTCTTACATAATTACGAAGGTCTACGCTATTTCGTAGAGCGTTGAAGGTAATTGTAGTCTACGAGAGTGGCTGTATTTCTAATAGTGTGTTATTTCAAAAACTGCTGCCTACTAAACCTACGGTTTGTCCATTCCAAAATCAGATATCTTTAAACCCATTAAAATATATTACTGTCATAGACTATAGAGCTCTAGACTCTACGCATCAAGATAGGTATTTAACAGACTGGAACAGATATTTTCCACAACTTATTAGCTCCGTTTTCGACAGAGTTATTTTGGCTATATTTTTATAGATTTAATATAAAGGTACAGTCAGTCACAAAACAACGATATAAGGCACAATTTAACGTACACCGCGTGATAAATGTAGCCGCCATTTTGTTTGTTTGCTGCGCGCGCTGTCAGTCGGCACGATGTATTTGGCGGAACAGAGCTTGAGCGCTATCCCCTCTAATAAAACGCTTATACTGATTAATTGCTTATGCTCTTACGAATGTTACAGGTTCTGTATAAGGCAGGGCTACGGATTACTAAGTCTACGGGTCTAAATATAACGTGGAATAATATGAGGCCAAAGTCGAGAGTGAATTTTGCGGGCAATAAAGTCAAAATAACGTATATGGCCATAGGTAAAGTTTGGAAGTAGCCTAAAACGGTAAAAGCTACCCTAACCATGTTTTTCAAATGAGCGTTATGATCTTTGTATTGTAGAAAGCCTTGTTTCTATAACATCTAGATATTTCGTTTAAATTAACAAAATGTTAAATCAAAATCACAGCCCTAATTGTCTTCGTGTCATTAACATTAAGATGGTGGAAATTTAAAAATAAAACAACTGTCGCAGAAATAAAATTATATTCTTTTAAAAAAAAAGTTGACGTTATTGAGCGTAACCGAATGCCTTTCTCAACTCTACCCTGTCGAATCGATGTTTAAAAAAAATTAATAATTCCGGATAAAACGTTTATACGCGATTAAAATTAAGCGATAAACCAAATGGCACTGAAAAGTTGGATACATTAAATCTATTTAAATTTTTACTTAACCCACACAATGTTTATAAATTGCTCGTTACTCGGTATTAATTCGTAAGCTCTCTCTCTCTCTCTCAGTCATTGTTTATTTATACAGTGAAGATAGAATTAACGACAGCAACAAACTAAAAGGGCTTTTAATTTGGGGAAAATAGGGAAATAACGTAAAATTAGTTAAAAGGTTGGGATTGCGTTGGTTACATTTTTTCGACTGAAGAGAGGACGCATTGAATTGTCCCTTCCTATACCTCCTCTCATTCGCCTAATAGACCTTCACTTTTTATCCTTTCCTAATAATAAAAGAGCGGAAAGACAGTGAGAACTAGTATTTTGCCTTTAGACAAGACGCAGAAACACCGCTGTTGAATGACAAGATCAAATTGTCGAACTAGTTTACATATAGTTAATACATTACGACGAGTTATTCGTAAACAATCTAAACCCGGCACTACACGGTAGTCTGTGATCAAAGGTATACGAAGCGTGATACCAAGACATTCGTCTTGCGCGCCGGTGCTGGTGCGTTCAATTAGTGTGCAAAATAGCATCGCACGCCGTGGATCGCCTCAGGCCATTGCGAGCAGACACACCTTGTTACCGCCACATGTAGCGTACCTGACGCTACTCTGCGCCATTTGCCCGCCAATGAGGCCGCCATCTTGTGACATCAAAGCAAGATGGCTATCAGCTACACATATTTTACGCACATTAATTGAGCTCGGAACGATTTTGGAACACTGTTTTTTATGTAATTGAGTAAAGAATTCAGACTTTGTGTTCCACAACTTATTCCTAAGTCTTAAATGGAATCTGAATCTTACTCAAGTTTAACCTCTAAATTTTGACTTGAACAGAATAGCGGGAAAATTTTAGATATTATAATCAATGGGTCCATGTCGTAATAGGGATTGGAAATGTTTACTTTAAAGTCTAACATATTGAATTAAAAGTATATTAAGGTTATGAACATATAAGCTTGAAAACATCATACCACACAAGTATTGAAAGACTTCATAAATCATGTTCTAAATTAAAGGTGGTTAAATACTGCAACGTAACATTCGTTCATTGATCTTCAGAATAAAAGAAACAAAGGTATTATCGGTCACCAGTTCCAAGTACTCTGGTGCAGATGAAAGGAGAGTTTCTGCGAAGAATCGCTCGACTTGGTGCCGTTGTGCACGACCACGCGTCGCTGGAGCGTTCACCCTAGTGTGCTCGCAGCTTTATATTACTACTAGAGTACATTATGATAGACATTTGTAGATCTGATTCTTGTTACTTTCATTAAAGAAGAAAATGCAATTTTTGGCCGAAAAATTAAATTAACTTTTGGCTTACGAATATAGATAATGTACTTTAGAAATTGCTCTTGGTTTCTCCCCTACTTTTTTGTCTGGTAGATCTTGTACACATGTAATTTAAATTGTGCAAATGACTTACTTAATATTTATAAATAACTAGCTGTCGCTCGCGACTCCGTCCGCGTGGAATTAAAAAAAATCAAGTAGCTTATGTGTTCTTCCAGACTATGTTCTATATCCATACTAGATTTCATCCAGATCCAGTCAGCCGTTTACGCTACAAACTCTAACAAACATCCATCCATCCATGTAAACTTTCGCATTTATAATATTAGTATGATATATGATAGTTGTTTATATGGTGTAAAACGATAAACACATAAATACCGCTTCGCTCCAATAGAATTTACGAAGACTGCCCGCCAAACCGCAACGGTCGTACGTGATGGCCGATTTCACCTAAATCACGCAAACATTATTAACATTTTACGAGGTGTTAATATATTTATACTCTATACTGATCATCCATACAAACTTTGGCATTTATAATATTAGAAATAAGAGAGACGATATTATAATAGTTTGAACTGCTATTGATCTGGGCAAAGTTTACTTGGAACCTCTCTTTAAGTAGAGAACTATGTTAGTTCTTGTTTAGAGCTATTTCCAGTCTTCCCACTCTTGTGGCATCCTCTCTTCTGCCTTCCTTCTGACGACTGACTTACTGATACGAGAAGACGCATGCTTTCTCCTCAATATGTTGCATACATGTTCTTGATCTTCCCTACTTATTTATTTTTCCTTCCACTTTTCTTCTATTATGGGCTACAAACTCGTCGTATCGTTCATGCTGCCTCGCATCTTTGGCATTAACACATTCATATCTTAAATTATATCTTCAATCTTAATCAATAGCAATACCATTCAGTTGAATCATGTCAATTATCAAATGATGGCATTATGCAGTACTGCCAAAACGTCCATCAGGATATTTAGAGACGATGTTTTAGATAAATGTAATACTAAAGGCCTGGTTACTCAGATTGGATGGGTGTCATCGCTTTGCCAAGCGCGCGTCACTACCCGACTGATTTACGAGGTATACACATAAGATATGAACCAATGGAACAACCAGTATTTAGAGTTATGTAATGTTTATTTTAAAAATCATACTAACTAATATTATAAATGCAAAAGTTTAGATGGATGGATGGATGTTGGTTAGAGTTTGTAGCCTAAACGGCGGAACGGATTTTGATGAAATTTGGCATATATGTAGAGCATAGCCTGGAAGAACACATAGGCTACTCATTTTTGTTTTTTTTATTCCACGCGCACGAAGTCGCGGGCGAATGCTAGTAATGAATAAATCAGTTATAGAGCGGATTTCATATGCATTTTTCTAGAAATTCTTTATTGGTCAAAATCGCACGGGTTTCTTCGCTACTAGTGCCTCCCTTTTTACTATGTCTTGGGAGGGGAGATACCATGGGTAACGGTTTTGGTTAAAAATATTGAAATATGATATTTCAAAGTAGCTAGTGACTTTTCCAATAAGAAAATTATTTACCAACGAAACTGACATTATGTGACAGTGGGATCGGGTTTCGTGAGTGTTCCGTTTCTGACAACAATGTGAGCCGGCGCCTCGTCAGCTAATAAGTAGCATGTGTTTCTCGACGTATGTCAAACCAATAGTGACGTTCTTTACTGAAAAAAATTACTTATCGATAAATATGAAGCGTTGTGCGGAAAGTGGTGGACCGCATTCTGTGGGAGGCATTGGAGAAGAAAAGTCTAGCAGTGAACAGGCAGAGCAGGTTCGTATTTTGGGTTAGTTGAGAAAAAGAAAAGTAACTATAGTACATTTATACTTGAGCTTGCAAGAAATTTAGTAAACTAACATCTTTGTGAGTTTATTCAAAAATAGTTGCATATTAAATGACGAAGGCATATCTGAAATATTTAGCGTCTTCTGTAAAAATATAAATAATAGCTACTTACCTTGTTTCTACAGTCTACTTTTTATCGACATAATAATTTTTTTTTTTCTAGTATGGGCTACAAACTCGTCGTATCGTTCATGGTGCCTCGCATCTTTGGCATTAACACATTCACCTCTTAAATTACGAGTATATCTTCAATCTTAATCAATAGCAATACCATTCAGTTGAATCATGTCAATTATCAAATGATGGCATTATGCAGTATTGCCAAAACGTCCATCAGGATATTTAGAGACGATGTTTTAGATAAATGTAATACTAAAGGCCTGGTTACTCAGATTGGATGGGTGTCATCGCTTTGCCAAGCGCGCGTCACTACCCGACTGATTTACGAGGTATACACATAAGATATGAACCAATGGAACAACCAGTATTTAGAGTTATGTAATGTTTATTTTAAAAATCATACTAACTAATATTATAAATGCAAAAGTTTAGATGGATGGATGGATGTTGGTTAGAGTTTGTAGCCTAAACGGCGGAACGGATTTTGATGAAATTTGGCATATATGTAGAGCATAGCCTGGAAGAACACATAGGCTACTCAATTTTGTTTTTTTTTGTTAATTAAAAAATAACTACTATTTGGTATAAAAGCATTTTATGATTCATATTTGATTGACACGAAGTTGTACTTCTTCGAAAAATATTCAATTTAATTTAAAACTGACCTTAATTTAACGCAGTGCAGAATGATCGGGAAGACGAAATTAATGATCTAATTATCGCTTCGGATAAATGCTATTTCTTAATTAAACCATCTAATTAAAACTACAAGATACCATCAACTTTACACATCTTCCGTAGCATTCACCCTTTATTTACCTCCTTTCGAATTTCAAACCACAAGCATACGAAATAAAACACAATTTCCAATACGCAATAATAAAACCAAAGAGGGAAATTTCAATCAAATTCAATACAATTTAAACTTTATCTCATATGTTTAAAGTTGAAGTTACAACGAGTTTGAATCAAGCTTTGGTTGTAATACTGAAGTATAGGAGATGAAGTCTGGGTTTGTTTAAGTATTTTGAGTTCTGTAGTTAACGAGTTTAGGCTGATTTTTGCTTGATATTGATGTGGGATGCAAGTGTGGTAGGCGGTACGATTATCGTCGGCGGTGGCGCGCGTCGCCCGCCGCAGAGATCAGAGGGATCTTGCGTCTGCAGGAGAGTATTTATAGTGAGGGCGGACGAGGCTCCTAAATATCAGATGTTGAGAGTTAGTCTAGTTTACCACGAGGGTATAACTTGAGGCAGATCAAGACAGTGGTGCTATTAGAACGCAAACTTTACGTTTTACTTTTTTTTTTACCTTTTTAAACCTTGCAGACATAGTCGTCATATCATTGAACACACAAAACTAGTATTAAAAACCTGACGTGGGCCTTTATTACTATCAAATTACCTTGGCAAGTTTAAAAATAGTAGTACTGTCCACTCTGCCGCACTGGTCTACCCTCGTGTGAAACTGTCATTAATGACGTGGGTACGGGAGGTTTTTATTGCCATACTTGTGTCGAGTTAGCGAACTCTTAGGGGCGGGTTTTGGGGGTGAGCTCTTTTGATCTGACAATGTTGTACACATTGGCTCTGTGGTGTACAAATGTTCACAATTTTTATGAATGTAAGACGTTTTATTACCAAATAAAAAACACTTCTCCAATTTTAAAATAACGATAATATGTCGAGATTTTGCTTACAATCTATACCCCCTTTCAAATTCAATAGTTATTTATTGGAGAAGTACATTTAATGAGAGTAATTTAAAAAGCTTAAGTCAATGATTATCAATTATCAACAACGAGAAAATCTAAGAAATAAAGAAATTTACTTCGAAATATAGATTATCTACTTCTAGATAACTCTGTGATGTCATTTAACTTTTAATTATACTCAAAAATAATGATAAACGATATTTAAAATGCAGAGTTAAGATTACATTCAAAGTCAGTACACTCATTAGATTGCCTGCGATTGATTTGCGATCGATAAAGGCCGACACAATGGCGAGAAAATATTTGAGTTTTCTTGAAAAATAGCGCATTAACGAGAGCTATAAAGTGCGTTTATAAAGATAATCTGATACGAAACAATACTGCGTGGGGCGAACAATCTAGAAATCACGATATACTACCACACCTCCAACTTTAATTCACAGAAAAACGAGCCTTATTGTAACTATGTTGAGTATATTTTGAATTATATTGTTGTGGTTTTTATGACATTTTTGTATGAATATTAATATCCAAGTGCAGGACAATTGGGTATAAACCACGCGCTCTGCTATAGAACAATGGGTTTTATAGGTTATTATTAAGGAATCGAACCCGGGCCGCGCCGCGTATGCGCTGCGATACGATTCTTTACAAACAAGCTTGTTATTAATATTTTATTTACGTTCCAATGCGTATTGTATTTAACTGGTGGCAAATTTTAGGTTATTTTAAGATGTTATTTGCGTGAAGATATTTATTACTTGCTAGCTTGCGCCCGCGACTCCGTCTTGGTAAAAACAAAACAAAAGTAAGTCGATCAAGTGTTCTTCCAGTCTATCATCTATATGACAGACTTCGTCGATATCCGTTTAATAGTGTAGGGTACAAACTCTAACAGTCATCAATCTAAACTTTCGAATTTACGACCTTTCTAAGATAGCTTAACTCAACTCAACCACGTTATCGAGAATGATTCTCGATAACGTGGGTGAACTATGGTATTTGTTTAACACATAAAGAGTTGCTACCACTTTTTATAAAAGGAAAAATAGAACAAAGAAGCAAGAGAGAAGCAAAACCAATAGTTACAACTTTAGAGGCTTCATTTTATATCTATCTATTTTATGATTCATAATCCATTTGATTGTCTGTTATCCGTTCATAAGCCACCGATCAGATTTTGACAAAATTTGATTAAGCGTTGAACTCATCCCAGACATACTGATCCAACTCTTTCTTCTAAAATTACAATTCTAATCCAGCTATTGAAATACGAAGTTTTAAAGTATGAAACACACAAATAAGCAAGACGCAATGCCGGCGTTAAGGCAGGATTTAGTTAGGCTACCGCTCTGGGCGCTGGACGGAAAGGAGGCGCAGTAAGTCTGCGGAATACATAGTCTTATAGACTGTTAACTTCCAAAACGGGTTAAAATGAGAACACGAGGTTTAGGCTAAGCGCCATCTGCGCTCGGCCTCAAGCCCAGTGAATCTGTAAATGCCTCTTCAAAGGAAAACAGTAAAATAAAAAAAAACTTTATTAATCAAACCAGTAGCACAATAATCATTGGGGCTCTGCTTCCTGAGCTAGGCGAGGACCTGTATTACAAGAGGCAGGGCCTTCTTTTAATAGGTACATGATTTATATGTATGAATTTATTGTGTTGTGTTGTGTGTATGTGTGTATGTGTGCGCGCGTGTGTGTGTGTGTTGTGTGTGTGTATGTGTGTGTGCGTGTGTGAAACAGTGACAACTCAGTCACAAAAAAACATAAAAAGTAGCGCCATAGAATCTCGTAGAAGACGGTAGTAACTATAACCGGTGCTCGAAGACGTACTAAGATACCTATTCCGTTAACATTTTATTATTTCCGGCTGTTCAAAAAAGTTTCGCATTAACATAGAAAAAATGCAAAAGAAACCGCTTAAGGCGTATATCTGTTAATTACCACAAATATGTGCAGTGTTAGCAAAAAGTAGAGCGGTCGCTTTGTGATCTATGCCGTGACATTTTGTCGACACAAATGATGCAAGACGCGACAAAGATACAAGTTTCCGCAAATAACTGTAACTATGGATTTTTTTATTTAGATCGATATCTAAATAATGTAACTATAATCAATATAAAAAAAATTAAAACTATAAAATTTTGTGAAGTTTTGAAGTTCATACATGGCGGCCATTACGGTTTTACGTTTTACTTTTTCAGGATTTTGTGAAAATTATGACAATAAAGTCAAAGTATAGTGATAGGTACTATTACTAAAATGGTATAACTACTTTAACTTTTAAAGCTAGGAAAATGTTTTATTAGAAATACAATTAACGAGCTTTAGCGAATATGAAGTTTGTCTATGGAAAAAAAACTACGGGATTTAATTTAATTTTAGGATAAACGAACGATTTTTTTCAATATTACTGAATTACTAAAACTAATTTTATCCGGTCTATTATAACCCTATTTCTTTCTTTAAGGCGCAACTTCATAGATTTTTTTACCATTAGTTAGTTCGTTTTTTATTTTTTTATTTTCGAATTCTAAAATCGATAACGCACCGGAAAATCTCTCAAACTCTCATTTCAGTAGGCAAAATCGAATACATAAATTTCTAAAGGCACACTCACACTAACACACGAATGTAACAAAGCTGGTATATTATAGGTCCCCGCCACACCACCGCATCGCAGCACCGGCCCACCACGCACCATGTTGCGTGCGACACATCGCCGTCCGCGCTCGTCCCGCCGCTGCCCGAGCGCAACCGACCGAACGGGAAAACAGACACACCAAAAACACAAACACCAAACGATATTCAACTCTAGATTCCTTGCTTCAAAGTTGAAATTACCTCACCAAAATACAAAGATTCATCAGCACGCTTCAAATAGAAAGCGTGATAAAAAGCGTACCCGTTTGAAATGAAGCGCGGCGATTGGCCGACGCGCACCAATGGCGGATGGAGGCGGAACACGCTGCGCCCGCGCATCGGAGCACGTCGGTCGTCCACATGTCACGCTCGCGCGACACGCGACTGACGTCCGGAGGTAAAACTGACGCTGAAGTGGCTACTGGTGTCACGGTCTGACGCTGTGAGGAGAGAGGAAGATTCTCTGACACGTCATCAAGGTATGGTGTTGTGAGTGTAAGTGACAAGATGTTGGGCGCCATGGACGGCAAGGAGTACGGCGCGCTGCACGCCGCCGCCGCCGCCGCTGGGTACACTATGGACGCCGGTATGTAAACTTGAAATGAACCTAATTGCATAACAATACATTAAAAATCTACAGAACAATTTTGTAAAAGTAGAGTCAAATCTTTACAATAGCTTTTCCCGCTTATCTCAAGAAAATTTAAATGAATTAATAAAAATAATAAACAGTATATTCCTGTTATATTCATGGTTGATGGAAGTCATAGAAGGGGCTCTTTTCCTTTAATCGTTTACGAATTTTATTGCGATGAAAAAATTCCTACGGAAAAACTTTATAAAGGACACGGTAACAAAATAAATATTACCAGACGGATTACATAAATCATTATTTAATTCGGTACTCAGTTACTTTTATTCTTGTCGGAACGGATATTATTTTTTTCCAGCTTGTGTCACATAAAATAATAGCCGTCGCGTCATTTCCATGCAAAGCGGTATACTGAGACTTCATTTACGTGACTTGGAATGTCATATCTTCTTATCGTCGATATGCAATACATTCTAGAGTGTTTGCCGTTGAGCCGACCGGCTTTCTTATCAACCAATCTAATAGGATTTTTCCCATTGGGCCAAAGATTCTATGGATACAAACACCCTGTTCTTGTTATTAATCTCCATTAGCTATTGGTGACCGTAGCGACAAGCGCATAAACCGACCGCTTATTTCACTGTACCACAACCGTGGGCTTTCACTGTTCAAAGACTCCATCAGATAACCATCTCTAAAAAAACAGACATCTTTCTACAGGTGTTTTAGTAGTGGAAGGAAAAATAACATTATGTCTATGATCTCGACACTGCGGCGAAAGCCCAACCAAAGCAATTTTGTGCCCGGCTTTGATTTAAACCATAGAACTTATTACCAGCTATCTTATCTTACTAATATTATAAATGCCGAAGTTTAGATGGATGGATGTTTGATAGAGTTTGTAGCCTAAACGGCTGAACGGATCTCGATGAAATTTGGCATAGACATAGAGGATAGTCTGGAAGAACACATAACTTTTGTTTTTTTTTTTAATTCCACGCGGACGGAGTCGCGGGCGATAGCTAGAACCTACATACAATGAAAAACAAACAGCGCGATTTTTTTTGATGATTTTCAACATAAGTTTCAATTTAACTCATAGTTACGTCCTCCGCCTCCGGGGGGTCAAACGTTGGGGTAAATACATTTTTAACTCGATCCAAAATCAGCGAGCATTAAGCCAATTAATTACAAGCAATAAATTAGAGTAGAAGTTGCTGATAATACCTTGATTAATGATATTGCAGTTGCCAGGTAGGTCGACGGAAACATCAGCAGTAAACGTCCCCAGTGCATCAATCATCTCCTACCTAAGAATGAACTGCCGAATTAGAATTAGACTAGCTGAACGACACTTATGCATTATTTTTGAATCATAGATAAATAGTTTGTCTACGATTTGATTTAAGAGTAAATCTTTGCAGTGATCTTATCTTACTAATATTATAAATGCGAAAGTTTAAATGGATGTCTGTTAGAAGATATCTGAACGGACACAACGGATTTCGATTAAAGGCACAAATGTAGAAGAAAATTTGGAAGAACATATAAGCTACTAAATAAGTTTATATGAGTTTTCCGAGGACGTGGTCGTAGCTTTATAAGGCGATTTTTGTTTTCGAAATACGAAAGAATTGCTGCGGTCAAAGTAAATCGCTTTACTAGCGTGTCTTACTACTAGCGATTATAGATAGTGTTTAATATAAACGAACGTTCATCATCATTATTAGCAATCACCTTTTTCCCTACGGTTAGCATAGTACTAATTCTCCACACAAATCTACCAGTCATCGAATCGACAAGGTCAATATTTCAAGTAGCAAATCGTGTCGTTCGGACGACCGAAAAAAAGGGGGTCCTAACATTACTTTTTCGAGTTCCGATATTCATATAATCGTATATGTGTATTGTGCGTAATAAGTTTTTAATTAGCTAGTAAGTTGGACTTTTTCATATTTTCTTTAAAATATTTTAATTTAAGACTTAAATTGTGTTAGAAATAAAAGCTTACTTTTATCGATGTTAAAAGAAGCGTTATTATTTATATTAGGGAGGTGACAATAACATTCGATAAGAAAGATAATTGTCGATAAAATCGATAACCTCTTGCAGGTTAAAGTGCGGCGTCGCACTGTCCATTCATGTCTAAGTCATGCGTTTAATTATTTGATATTTGGTTTATCAATTGATTTATTTGTTATTCCTTTTGTCTATTATTTGGTGTTACTACGATAACCCTTGTTTTTTCCAGTTTGACGTCATTATTGTAAAGGTTTTCCCAAAGTAACGGCCAGATGTTATTTAATTCTATTTTATTTATATTTGAGTACAGTAGACGGGCATGCTGATTGTTTAAATTACCAACTTGATGTTTATAAATCAAAAATATCAAAATGAACCAATTAAGGAGAGGGAACAGGAACAGAAATATCCTACACGTAGGACCTCTTCTGGTCATTCAAGGCAGCGCATCGATAACTTGTTGATGTCTATGGGAAGGTCGCGTCACTATTATAGCAATATCAATTGGCCGATTGCTCTTTAGCCACTCATTACTATAAAAATCACCTACCACATATCTTTGTATTGTTTAAGTTAATTTTCACTTTGTTTATTTTTTTAATGATTATAATAATAGTGACGCGCGTTGTTCTGCTATCGGTTATCGATAACCCTTGACGCCCTTTGAGCTTTCGATAACCACAACTCACGTTTAACGCGGTATTACGTTAACTATATTGTTGCAGGTATATATAAATATCGGTTATTGTTAGATAGAGATGTTTTTAATATTGTCGATAGCCAATTAGTTAAGTCTCTTTAGCGAACAACTGCTTCAGCCAAAAGGAGAAAGTGTTATGACCTCACAGATTTACATAGTTCACAAGTTCTCAACAGTGGTCACTTAATGTCGTCTAAAAAACGCAGTCCGAGTTTTAAAGGTTGTCGTTTAACATAAGTAGACGGGTAGTGGGAACTATAGATGAGTTACCGACCCTCACCTCACGGCTTGTTGAAGGACCTCAAGTAATGTTGGTTTGGAAACAGACTGAAGACCGATGGACGACCATTGTTTGATCTAAATGGAAGGTAAGAAGTTACGCGAGAAGCGAGTCGCAGGGCTAAATCGCTAAATGTATTGAGGTAACTGCGACATCTAATAAGGAGTATCGGTAGGCGAGAGGCGAGTCGATAATTGGCGGTTTATCAGAGAGGTTATCCGAACTCGAACGTCACCGCACGAGCCACCGGCACGAGTTAATGATCGCAGCTTATTTATTATACACTAGCTCACCGTCCCGGTGTTACGTGATGTAATTATATGCAGATCATGCAAAACACCTTTTGTTATTTGCCTCACAAATTGTAGACTCAGCAAATTGCGTAATTCCTTACAAATCCCTTCCCCCACCAAATTCACTTCCACTTTCCCATGTTAAAAAAAGGATGCGAGGGTAAAGAGGACTATAATTAGCCTTCAGTAAGTACATTTATCAGACAAAACGCGGAATTACTTCCACTTCACGTCCGTTTTCTGTGTGATTGAGGTTGCACCAAAGATAGGGGACTAATCTTACTGCGGATTCTTCCACTTTAAAAGTTGAATGAATGAAAAGTAACATACAATAATATTTTGTAACATTACTAATTAATACATCAACAATCATTTCGACATCGATTTATGAATTTAATTAGGAATATCACTTTCCGGTCTCGTTGGCGCCATTGGTCTGCTTTTTTTTTTCAATAGGCAAAAGCATTTAGGTCAAACGACTACACGATTGTTAAAACTTTTTTCGACGGTTTGTTTTTTAATAGAAATTAGATCACAAAGTTCAAAGTGCAGAATATATCGGCAGTTAGTTTAATTAAAATAAATTTAAAACATAATATTACAGCGTACATTTTTTTACACAAATTTGTGAGCAAAGTGCAAATGAAACTTTTAATTTGTAGAAAGATGTTAATTAGTCTTAAAAAATTTATCGACATACTTAAATATTTTCTTATCATTTACACAAAACTAAGGTCAAAAATATTCGTGTACAAATTTCGTAATCGATTCTTTTGGTTCACCAAAGAGAAAGAGGCATTGCTAAAGGTTTATTTGTCTGTTTGCTGTGAAGGATGATGTGGCAGGCGATAGGCGATGTACAGCAGCGATCCTTTGCTCGTTTGCCCGCTTTTCCTATAAAAAAAGGCTCCGAGAGATGACAAATATCTCTAGTAATCGAGACGAAATTATTAATTCTAGAACTTTCTTACAAAATTCCGTTGGGATCCACAAAGTTATCATACTTCTTTAATTGCTGTAGTGGATCTCTGATGATTGTTTTCACTTGTTTATAGTTTAAATTGTGAATCACGTGCATTTTTACAAGTAGTCTTAAATTCAGAAAGTAGAAAATAAGCGCAACTGTAATATTTTTCTAACCTAAATGAAGTAAGCGAATGATCGTCTCGCTCTATCGATTTATCGTTCTCGTTAATTTTACTATATTAGAGCAGTGAATTCGTTTTTAATAGTAACTACTAAAGTATTTTGAATACTTTTAAGTCCTAATCTCTAAATCTCGCCCTAAATCAATAACCTTCGATTTGTAATTACCACAGAGTAACCAGACACACATTTCAGTGAACTAAGTACATGTTCAAACAACGAATTATGTTACTATTTCCTTTCAATTAGAGTTATTTGTGAGGCCTCTGTTTAAATAACTGCTCTGGATTGTATAATCATGTTAAAGGAAATTGAACCTTATAGGTTGTGAAAGGTATTAAATAAAAGTTTTAAGCTTTCCGAAGGGTCGGCGAGATTGAAATTTGTTTGACTTGTTTGACAACGGCATTTGCGTGTTTGTCCAAGTCCTCAAGGATACTGTTTTTGCAATATTTGGCTACTGACAGACTGCCTCGGATTAACCAATAAGTAGCATTTGTACATAGTTGGTAGAAAATATTAGTATCTATACTAAGGTAGAGCTGCAGGTAATTTAATGAAAAAAATCTTTAAAAAAAAGTTAAACTCCCTAGTTTGTTTAGATATGTATGTTAACATTACAGTTAGTACATGAAAAAGATATAGAGATAAGAAAAAAATATTAATAAAAGAAAAAATACGTAGTAGAAAAGAGAGCGAAATGGAAATTTTGAAGGACATGAAAAATTGGTTCCCGCCATATAGCTGTTGCAATTAACAAAAGGTCTTAAAAATATATATAAAGGTGACGGACCAAGGGATAATGATCGTCTTCACGGTTTTCGCTCAAACCAAACAGTGCGGCGAACGACCGCTGAGCGAGTATTTGTCGATAAATTCGGTTTCGGTAGCGTTTGTTGAGCACGGCCTTTTGAAAAGCAAACCAAACACGTCGCCCGAAAGTGACGTGCCGTGTCGGCGGCTCTCGCACGAGAAAAAAAAACAAAACAAATGACATTTTGTTTTTTTTCGACTGTTTACATAAGATATTCCTTACAGCCAGGCTTTTAACTAATTTTCAATACGAAATTTAACCTCGTTTTCTATTTATAAGAACTTCTTTTCATTTAGCATTTTATTATCCTTATTGCATTTACTTAATCTAAACTATTTCTATACCTATTAATTTTGCTTCTGAACTTCAAAATCCTTTATCAATTCGTAGTTACATGTTTATATTTTTTACCATTTACTGTTAGACAGTACAAAAGTACCCAAAACACAGAACCAACATATGTAAGAAACTGCGTAATTTGATGGAAAAAGGTGCGCTCATATCTGTCAAGACGGTAGCCTCCATTGGGCGCCGCCGGCGGCGCACGGGGATCGGGGGAGGCGGGTGTTTGCCGCCATTACGCTGTTGACAATCGCAGTCGGCTAATGCGTGCGCAAACATTGTCTGTTGCTTCAACACGACCATCGCTTATGGTACGCTTTCGAGTACGGGCCCGTGTTCTCTTGTAGCCATGACCTTTTTTTTTAATTTAAAACAGGCCAAAGCTCGAGGTGTATTGATCGAGTTATTTCTGGTCAGAACTAACGGTGGTAATGCAAATACTATTAGTTAAATAGTATGGTTCTTACACATTTTAGGGTGAAGAGTGAAGTATGTTCAAAAGTTAACCAAAATCGCAAATATCCGAATGTTGGCCACAAACATTTGACACTCCGTCCAGCTGAACTCAGCTCGTGCGGATATCCAAAAATAGTGTTGTACAAATCAAAATCGCTTCACTCCATAAAACTGCCACAGAGTAACAAATTGCCTTACGAACGATGATTGAAGTAGTCGCGCGCCCTTCGCTATGATTGGCATTTTAGTGATGTACGCACGTGGATGTCGATAATTAGGTAGACATGAGTTATGGCGGGCGAATAGTTTGACACTGTTTATAGGGGTTAATAAGGGCAGCTGACGTAGGTGACATGTCATGACTGCAGTTGTACTGACAGTGTTACTTCTGAAGGCTAATTTGTTTTCTTGATTTATTGCCTTTACTTAGCTCTTAATAGGCAAGGGTAGGTTATTATAAAGATGCTTATTACTGTCTCTAATTCTAGTAAAAGTTCGAAATTTAAACATTACGTTATAGTAATTAGGGCATTATTGCAAATTTTAGGAAATCCAGTTAATTAGCTAAGTACATATTTCCGAAACCATCATAAGAGACTGTTCCATTCGTATTTTGTTTTAATGCCGACGTAAACTAAAATTTGAACGCGTTAAAATGTAAACGCTTTAAATAAATTGAATTTATCAATATTATTTATAGATTTTCTCATTTCCATATATTCGATACACGTGTGTAATATAATAAACATTATGACTAGTAAATTCTCCATGCTTTTAACGCGTGACTGCCTCATTACGAACAACCTTAGCTACTCTAACTCTTATCAAAATATTGTTTTATTTCAATATATTGGTAACCATTATAATGAACTAAATTTTACCATGACTACCGAAAACTAGTTATGTATGTATTTTATAATACTTTGTAAAAAGTATTACACTTCATCTTTCGTTTTAGGCGTTTCATAACCCAAGTGTCACTTTGACATTTTTGACTGCTGCCATAGAGTAAAAGAGTACATTATATAACAATCTGTAGGACCGTAGACAAATCAAACACCTTATACCTTAACTAGGTAGCCATAAGTAGCGAAATCGTAAATAATAGAGAGATCTCGTAAGGGACGTGACCTGGGGACTGACGAGCGGTAGTCGTATTTATTCAGCGGCCGCGTTTGTCGGCGGCCTGTCGTCGTGTGTGGTCGCTAGAGGGCCCTTCACTGCCCTCGGTATGGAGAACTCATATCAAGTATACCGACCAGTTTCATCCTTCAAAATATTGTACTAAGGGAACTGAATTATTTAATGATGTGTCACTGAAAAGGTTAACAATCTCTAGACTGGCATAAAAGAAGGAAGATACACCTATCTTCCTTCTTTCATCTTAAGGAAGGAAGGATGAATTCGTAAAATAAAAAAAAATCTGTTAGAATACTACATTCAATTTACGCCACTAATGTTTCCAACATTTCAAGTAACTTAAATCTTTTTTTTAATTGTTTGTTTTGTTTTAATAATAGTTAAACTGATTTAACCATTTGACCCGTAAGATGATGATCTACGATAGGTCTGGGGATGGCGATAGCTACTATTAGTATGTTCTTATTCAAATAGTTTTCATATCTATTTTGATTTTTCGCGACTTCAGGGGGGCAGCTAGACCACTAGACCCTCCTGACGACGCCTATACACTTAACTTATTGGTTTATAAATTGTCAAGGAAAATTACAAAATTTTCAAGCATGTCATTTCTTGGCATTACTAAATCATACGGTAAGGCAAAGGAATAATAGTTAAACAGCCACGTATGTCAACAGATTGTAATGAACTATTTTATTTACATAAATAATGGAATTGATACGTAAATATGCAAAGCAAAACGTCCTTGTTAACGTTAGGTTATCGTTGGCCAGTATAGCGATGAAATCCAACTGTTTATGGCCGTTTTTACGATACTGAAGCGCGACCAATCAGAGGCCTGCGCGAGAATTAATCAACTTTCCATTACAGGTGTAGTGTTAGTGTTGCCAGTTACATTGAATTTGCTGATATGATACAATTACATTTGCATTTGATTCGTTCTATACTTTCCACATTATAAAAGCTCATTTGTGTATAATAGTCGCGATTTTAATTTTTATCCAGCCAACATCTTGCCAGATAATTTTTGCTGAATTCACTAGTAGCAAATCATAGACATTAGATGAAATTTAAAAAAAATCAGTAATAGTTTATAGCTTGTTTTCTTTAATTTTCACGAATAATTACACCGATGTATTTACTTACATTTCGTGGTAAAATGAAAATAAATGCAGCAAAGTGTCAGCTATTTGCAGCGATATAACTAATAAAGTGTAAAACGCGTGAAATTATTTATGACGTGCATCCGAACTGGTGATGGAGAAGTCGATGATCTACACATTGACGCTCTCCGTTTACGCTAGTGATGCGCTAATGAGCTCATCGATTATCGATAGTAGAGGAGAAAAAATTAGATAAATATAATTTCTTGCAATACTTACGTTATTTTCTTCGTTTAATGTCTGTTAATAGTGGATATACTGTTATCAATTTATAAGAATAAACCAGCGTCATGTATTCAGACACCGTATTGCTTATATTTATAGTAAATAGTTCATAAGGGCATGTTATGTTTATTAAAGCCTAATAAATGGAAAATTGCGGTACAGTCTTACAAAATATTGCTGCATCATGACTATTCGTATCTATAGTATATACGTGTATATTATTTCTACAAGCTTTTAGACGTTTGCATTTTTGTACTTTGTCCAGAAATACTGTGATCTACGTAACTAATTAAAACGTTTCTAAACATTGGCGATTGAGTAGATTGAAATTTATTTTATTTTTTAAATAAAAATGCTTGGTTATTAATGCAATACCTTAAATTATAAACAACATTTGTGGAATCAAGTCTTTATTAAAACAGCCACAATACTGGCCTAAACGTTTAGTGTTCATTTTAAACGGTTACGCTAAAACACATATCGATACAACTAAACCAACTCTAACACATTAATAGCCTTCTCTTCGAATCGGGTTCCTTTGACTTACTACTAATTGGTTTCAGAAAGAGACGGCAACACATAATAGGCAATACAAACGAAAGAGAAGCTAAAACTAAAGGCGGGAAACATCTTTCTTTGCGCGCCTAATTTACGAGCCCCCTTTGACGTTTCGCCGTTGACAGTTACTAGTGTTTTCGGTGAATATAACACATTCATTAATTCAAGCGTCCTCTCATGTTTAATATCGTTTTAAATATATTACTTTTCCCGTTCTAGAGCGATTTCAGCCACAACAAAGAGTTCAATGGTTCGTTAAAATCTTTCTGAAACGCCAACTATAATATATGACACTTAATTTGAATCGTTTACTTTATTCTTTGATTTAATTCCGTTCTTTAAAGTTTGATTGTTGACATTTAGGTATGCTTTGATTTTTGAGTGCTAAAAATTGGTTTATCGATATTATAAGGTTACAAACTTATTGGTAGCAGAGATTTTACATACTTCCTGCTCCTAATTTAAGGTGCGAATTTAAAAACATCTGAATGTTACTAATTGCCGTCGTTGTAATTGCTGCGTTGAAGCGGCAGATATTTAAATGTTTTTTCAACTACTTTACTACAGAAATTAATCTGTCTTAATTCGTTATTGCGGTTTAAAAGTTAAAATAAATATAACGGAACAGTTTTATTATCTGTGATGATTTTCAATGACGTTATTTTTTTTAATTCATCCGAGGCACGGATCATCAATGATGTCAGCCACCGCAGCAGATTAAACATAATAAATCCATAGCCGTATCCACAGATGTGTGCTCAAGCGGTTAGGTAGCAACCACGCCCTCTAGCGGCCAAAGACGCCGGCGTCACATGTTTTTATATTTCATAACCTTAAAAAGAAACCGAGAATATTAATTTTATGTCCGCACTTTCCTAGAAACACTACGAAGAATTAAAAAAAACAAGTCTTAAAGTTTACTTTATTTATACGAATTCTAACATTGTAAAAATTGTTACGATAGTTTGAGTAGCACCGAAAATTTCTGACAGAAATAATAATGCATAAAAAAATTAATATTTGTTCGTTATAATGAGAAACATTTTGATTTTCTTGTAATTTATACTCGATGCATTGTCACTTTTACAAGAACAAAAGAACATACAGAAATAGATCTTGGCCAATAAACAATTTTAAAATTAAATTATGCGTCGAAAAAGTTTTGTCATTTCTTTTCACAAATTGACAGCAGTATCATAAAAAAATGTGTTATGACAACGTATTCTTACTTTCGCATCTTCTCTTTACAGTTTCACTTAAAATTATAGTCGCATAAAATTATGTTTTTTATTGTGTAATACATTCAAATTAGAATGTAACAGCCAACTTCAGTGTACCGATAGGTTATTAAAAAGTATAATTTTAAATAATTAGCGAATGTCAATTGTCATTTTGAACTAAACCGTTTACATTACAAACACGGGCTTCAACCACCGAAACATTAAAACAAAGACATACAATACGAAAAGATAAGTCTAATGCATGTTATTTTAAATTGTGAATTCAATACCTCTTTAAGCATTATAATTAAAGCGGTCCCTTAAATTCTTGCTTAGGTTCGACTAGTAATAGTTACTCTTATTTTTATGAAAAACTAAGTTAATACACATGTTTAAAACGGTACAACCTTCTAGCTTTATAGCTGAGTATCGCGACATAATCTTGTGCAATTACTGGTTACTAATAAATTGGCAACTTTAGAATCATTGTGCTATTTAAATCCAAAGATCCGACTTCATTTGTCTTGTTGACAATAAAACAAGCGGCCGTCGGCCGAGCATTTTGCAAGGACTAATTTGCACTCCTCGAGAACAAGTGGTGAGGAGTGACCGGCGATATATCACTGGCCAATGTTTTTTTTATTATTTTTCTCTGACATCTTTTAGTGCTGCGTTTATAAACAACTCTAACAAATTGTTCAAACTAACAATGTTTTCTGAAAAATAAAATCATACTAATATTATAAATGCGAAAGTTTAGATGGATGGATGGATGGATGGATGTTTGTTAGAGTTTGTAGCCTAAACGGCTGAACGGATTTCGATGAAATTTGGTATAGATGTAGAGGATAGTCTGGAAGAACACATAGGCTCACTTTTGTTTTTTTTTAATTCCACGCAGACGGAGTCGCGGGCAAAAGCTAGTAATTAATATTTAGAGCTATCTGTGCACAATTTGAAATCTTACAACATCGTGCTATTATGAAAACAATTTCTACATAAAAATGGCTGAAACAATTTACATACCTAACGCTTTTAAACGGATATACTTTATGTTCAAAGTACTTGCTGTAAAATGTCGTGGTCACCTATCGTATAACGTAACATGGCATTGTGACAGCTGTCAGAAATGTCACCCCGAGAGTGCCACTGGTGTCATTTATTAATCGGTTGCAACATATGACACTCCTAATTAAATTATATGCTGGTTAATATACTCGTATATGTCTGTAAAGTGATTTTTTATTTCCTTACCTACTTTTACAGTGTTAGTATATTACGTCTGAAATAATATTGTCTTTGTGTAGACTTATTAAGCTTTCACTAAAACAACAATTTTTCACCAATAAAGAGGTTTTTTGTCATTTAATTTCCCCAAATAAAACTTTTATGTATATGCCTTTTTTAATATGGCATCGTTTTATGATATAGCAACCCTATACTATTAGAGCGGGCAGCGGGAACACAAAAAGAGCATATCTGCGCCTTGTGGAGAATGTGGACTTCAAAAGTCGGGTGTCCGGTGTCAGAGGACGTGTGACGAATTCGTACTTTTAGATGGTTTTTTATACTAATTCGACATTATTAAAGAGTTTAATTCATAGATGACAAAAATATATTTCTTAACTTAGATGAACAAACCGCAACTTACTATACTGAAAAAAAAAGGATTGTTATAACGAATAATTTTTATTTTCATCCATCAGAACTGGAATCCATACCTAATTTATGCCTTGCTGGCTGTGTTCACAAACATGAATTTTAATATTAGCCTGGGTTTCCACTGCCGCATCATTCGAACAATAACGTTGTCATTCTCTTTGAAAAAACAGAGATAGCAATAGCAAGACTTTCAGCGCCGTTTTTAACCGACTTCCCAAAGGAGGTACTCAATTCGTCTGTATGTTTTTTATAGCTTTTTGCTAGGCCATTTTCTATCAGGTGCCTTGAGAGGTTCCACAATCATGCCCTATCGTAATGGGAGCACAGGTTATATGAAGTCGATGTACTTTACGCCCGAAAAAATACAATAACAAATGCATAACATAATCGTATTGCAGAACTATAAATATGTTTGACCATAGATTACCTTTGTACTTAGATCCGAGTGGAGGTGCAATGGGCAACACCGGTATGGG
This sequence comes from Papilio protenor, assembly GCA_029286645.1. Classification (NCBI taxonomy): domain Eukaryota; kingdom Metazoa; phylum Arthropoda; class Insecta; order Lepidoptera; family Papilionidae; genus Papilio; species Papilio protenor. Next base: position 1,446,019 of record JAGSMZ010000036.1, on the reverse strand, counting down.
CGGCCCTGGCACGCAGCAGTACGGGGAGGTCAACCAACTGGGCGGTGTGTTCGTCAACGGACGACCGCTGCCCAACGCTGTCAGACTGAGGATTGTCGAACTAGCACAATTGGGCATCAGGTAAATTACATTGGATTTAACTGTTTTATTCGTCACTGGCAACGTTGAACTGATTCGCTCAAGAAAAAAAATAGGGCTGTCGTTATTCGCTAATCACGCTATCTGTTATTAACGGTTTTTCAAAATTAGATTCCACGAGCTGGCGCCCGTAAACTTCGTTAGCGTAAATTTGGAAAGCTACCCTTCAGTGAAAGTCCGGTCGAAATCGGCACAGTCGTTCGGAGATTACCCGGAACAAATGCGGCTTGCGGACAGACAGAAAAAAAATGTTTAAATTCAATTATTTGTTCCGTCATCGATATCCGGAATCCATCTTGAGTGTAGCCTTCCGTTTTCCTTGTGTTTGCTAGTCAAGCGAGTCCCTCTCTTATGTTAGTGGCGCCACCTGGCGCCCGATGTGCCAACTTCCCCCTGAGGCGCTCAATTGCCAGCTCAGGGCTCAAGTTGCTTTCTTTCGTCATTATAGCGTCGTTTTTCCTAGTGTTCAGACGTCTTAGCGACTAGTATATTGTAGTAACTTTTAGAACGTTAAAGTTATACTAAAATAGATAGAAAATTACCCTCTCTTTGTTAAAAGTTATTTTGAATATTAAAAAGTGTTTTAGTATTATAATTTGCGATGGAAAATAATTTAGTGGATGAAGAAAATAGAAAGAGATGTATCAGTTCAACATCGTCTTTGGATTCGAGTTCGGAGAGTGAGGAGCGAGGATCGGCTGAGGAAGGAATTACTAGGACTTCGAGGAAGCGGCAACGTAAGGTAGGAGATCTACAATATGAATTTTTGTCACAACAAGTAGCCTTTTTAACAAATTTGATTACGCATTCTCAAGGCAATATTGCACAGACATCTAATAATATAGATATGTCATCGAAGACAACAGTAATGGCGGATAATGTAACAGATCAAATAATTTTAAATCCACCGTCCATTTCTAATACTGAAAAATCGCAATTTAGCATATCCGATTATGCGACAGTAATAAAAGAACCGCTTTATCCGAAAGCGAAAGAAAATTTCTTAAAAAGGCTAGAAGCATTACAACATTTCCAAACAAACGAATGGAATGACATACGCTTTTCTGAGGCGCAGAAAAAATATTTATGTACCCCCGGGTTCATAGAATTGAAAAATAATGAGGATTTGAGGCGTTTGGAACAATTTCATAAAGATGATTGTCTTTTAGAACGCACTTCGCAGCAATGACGAATGCATTTCTTAATCAAAAAGAGCAATTACAATCTTCTTTACAAACCTTAATTAATTGGTCGGCAGAGAAGAGACTCAATTAACACCTCAAACTCTCTTCGAAAAAATTGAACGTTTGTTTAACAAAGATACAGAATATCAAAAAATTTGTGACGATTTATTACAAATAACTTGTGGTAGAAGAGCCGATTTTATTAATTCTCGTCGAGAATCTATTCTTAAACACCAACACGCCGAATACATTTTTTTTTTTTTGACCGCGAGTCTTAGAAAAATACCCCCAAGTTCGGAATATTTATTTGATGCACAACTACTTGATGATTATTTACGCAAAATTGGGGGGGCAGAAAATCTATTGAGGGCACCAGTTGCCACCAACATCTGCAACAGCACAGACTAATGCTCCTACAAGTCGTTTAGTTAATATGAACGAATATAAAAATTTTGCTTCAACTTCTAAACAGTCTAGATCTAAGACCTTTCGCAGCTATGGAAACCAAAAGCTTAAGCAGAATAAAATCCGTAAAGGAAAAGGTTCCGGTGTTAAGCAAGGACAAACTCAAGTTAAGCCACCTCGCTCCCGCTCTCCACCCAGGAATCGACAACGCCGCGCATGACTCGCGGCCCTTTCGTGGCGGCTGTTCGGTACAATATCAACATATTTGGCGCGATCTGGGGGCACCCAACGAAATATACAAAATATTAGGCGGGATTCGTATCCCTTTTATACTAAAGCCGCCTCTATTGTACCCGAGCAACATAGTCCTCGCGAAATATGCCACGAACAAATCAATTCTAATGTCGCAACAGATAAAGGATATGGTTCGAGACCAAATTCTCGAAGAGGCGGAGATATCACCGAGTTATTTATCAAAGTTTTTCCTAATACCCAAGCAAGATGGGACTTGTCGCCCAATTTTCAACCTGAGGCAATTAAACAACTTTGTGAAAATTCGGAGATTCCGTCTGTTCAGCCATTTTCGTGTACCCACATTTTTACAGGAAAAGGACTGGATGGTGAAACTGGATTTAAGCCAAGCTTACTATCATTTACCAATACACCCTCAGCATCGCAGATTCCTCAGAGCCAGTTACAACGGAACGCTGTACCAAATGACCTGTCTTCCATTCGGACTGTCGTCAGCTCCGGGACTTTTTGCAACTGTTACCAACTGGATCGCAGAACACCTAAGGAAACAAAACATTCGCTGTGTGGTATACCTCGACGATTTCTTGCTGGCCAATCAATCCTTCGAGATTCTTCAGGAACAGGTGGCATTGGTAATACAGCTACTGCAACACCTAGGATGGAAAGTCAACTTCAGCAAATCTGTTTTGGTTCCGACCCGACGTCTAGAATTTCTAGGCGTCACCTGGGATACACTGGCCAATTCCAAATCCCTGTCGGAACCAAAATGCCAAACGCTACGCAGGGCATTACAAAAACAGATTTCGCTTGGCAACTGGTCTCTCAGACAGGCCCAGTCCCTAATGGGAAGACTCAGTTTCGCCTCGTTCGTCGTCCGCAGAGGGAGACTACATTGTCGCACAATACAATACCACAGTCGGCATCTCCCAACATCTCAACCACGCCGACAGTTCACAATACCGGAACCGGCTCTTGTCGAGATGAGATGGTGGATGAAAGCAGTGTCCGGTTAGTCACCACTGCACGCGGAACCAATTACATTTCTGCTGACGACCGATGCATCCGAGACAGGATGGGGAGCCCAACTAGGACATATAAAAATGTCTGGTCTTTGGACAGGAGCCCAGAAGTCTTGGCATGTCAACTGCAAGGAACTTTACGCCGTTCATGCTGCAATCTCACAAAACCAACACCTATTGAAGAACTCGCACGTCCTATTGCAGACAGACAATTGCACAGTCATGGCCTACATCAACAAAGAGGGAGGCACGAAGTCGAAGAAGCTCCTGCACCTGACACGTCGGCTCCTAGAACTCTTGGACAGTCAAGATGTGATTTTAACGGCAAAGTTCCTTCCAGGCCGTTACAACATGGAGGTGGATGCACTGTCTCGCAACAAGAGGAACCCAGAATGGCATCTTCTTCCAGCAGCGACGAAAAAAAAAAAATTTTCAAGAAGTGGGTACTCCGGAGATAGCCTGTTTGCCTCGAGGACCGCTCATATAGTGCCGGATTATATCTCCTTGGACCAAGAGGACAGAGAAGCACTCTCTCACAATGCCTTTCTCAGACGCTGGAATTACAACCTCGGATGGTTATTTCCACCACCAAATCTGATACCTCAAGTGCTAGCACATCTCAATACAGCCAGTGGTCAATATGTCCTTATAGCTCCATGCTGGGAAAAAGCTTTTTGGAGAGCAGACATACAACAGAGAACAAGTCTAGCACCGTACCAAATACAGGACCTACCACGGGTGTTGATCGATACGAGAACAGGACGCCATCCCCCGGATATTCGCAACATATCCTTGGAGGCATGGCTGATACAAGGTGGGCGGATCTTGTAGCAGATTGGACAACGGAAGAAAAAACCTTATTACTAAGTAGCTGGCGGAAATCTACGATGAAAACCTACATGGCAGCGTGGAGCAAGTGGAAGAGTTGGTGTTCACAGCAGTCTGTTGACTTCACATTTGCAGAGCCGTCGGTAGTCGCCAGGTATTTGGCTTATCTCCATAATACTGAAGGCCTAGCATACCGGACAATATTGGTTCATAAGTCTGCTATTTCTACGCTTGCAAAATCTAACAATCAAGGTGTATCATCCAATTTTTTAGTCAAGCAAACCTTAAAAGCCATTTCAGTTGCAAGACTTAAAAATCCTAAACCGCCTATTTGGAATCCTAAAATTGTTTTAGATTATCTTGTTTCTAAAAATCCAGATGAACACAACTTATATCAAGTTTCGAGGAGAGTCGCAATTTTGCTTTTGCTTGCATCGGGTCGGCGAGTACACGACCTCACCCTCCTTAGAATCGGACCGGAGCACCTAATAGACGAAGGAGATTCTTTGATTTGTGGCCTGACTTTGGTTCAAAAACAGATACGGCTGAACATAGGCAGTCGGGCTGGCGTTTCGAGCCACATCCGGAATTAAATTTAAATATTTTATATTGGATTCGTATATTATTAAAAATATCGGAGCAGCGACGTTGTGAAGGAGACTGGAAGGAATTATTAATCTCAACAAGAGGAGTGTCTAAACCAGCTACGAGAACTATGATTGGAGGATGGGTTAGAATGTGCTGCGTGATGCAGGTGTGGAGGCACCTCCAGGTTCCGTACGTTCGGCAGTCTCGTCATTAAATTGGATAGAGAATTACACTATGGACCAAATACTCTCCACTAGCAATTGGAAGCAAGAACATACATTTAGAACCTATTATCACAGGCAGATTAAAGACATGGAAAGGAAGACAAGTAATTTAAAAGTTTCGTTGTCAAAATATTTCAAATCGGTATAATGGATTTGATTTTATTATACATTTGTGATCATATTAATATAGATTTATTTAATTACTACAATTAATATAATTTTCCCTTGTCTTAATTTTTATTATTTACCTAGGTGGTTACTTCTATACATCTGTATTAAGTAATTTTCACATACCTTATCTAACATTACACATTATAGCATCAATATAAGTTTTGTACCAGGAGAAATCAAACATTTCACTCAAGATGGATTCCGGATATCGATGACGGAACAAATAATAGAGAGTTTTACCTACCAATAAAACTTACCTATTATTTTTCCTTGAGATATCCGGAATCCAGATAACTCCTACCTGGTACATACGCCGCATAATGACGAAAGAAAGCAACTTGAGCCCTGAGCTGGCAATTGAGCGCCTCAGGGGGAAGTTGGCACATCGGGCGCCAGGTGGCGCCACTAACATAAGAGAGGGACTCGCTTGACTAGCAAACACAAGGAAAACGGAAGGCTACACTCAAGATGGATTCCGGATATCTCAAGGAAAAATAATAGGTAAGTTTTATTGGTAGGTAAAACTCTCTATTTTCGTTATAAGCAACGCAAATACATCTTCTTCCCAAAATCTGGAATTTTTCTTTTGATATTACAAACAGACACACCAATTTTATTATATGTATAGAGGATAGATATAGATTAGTAAAAATGTTTCACGAAAGATCCAATAAATTAGGCTTAGCTTTACTAATTCCACAATTTACAAACATTTAACCATCAAGATAACCGCATACGCACTATCTCAAATCTATTTTCGTATCAGGCCGTGTGACATCAGCCGTCAGCTGCGCGTGTCCCATGGCTGCGTGTCCAAGATCCTGGCGCGCTACCACGAGACCGGCTCCATCCTGCCTGGCGCCATTGGTGGCTCCAAGCCCAGGGTCACCACGCCTAAGGTATACTTCGAATATTGATGTTGGTTGTTACGATTCATTGGTACAACTCAGCTATCGAAGCAACCCTAAATGAGGTATAGTTTTGAGTCCGAATATACCGCTAGACAATGTATGGTTGAAACGTCTTGGCTAAGCTTATATGTGCAATGATTGAAAAATTAAATGGCTTGAGCGAAGGTAACAGTGTTTTAAACAATCTTGTTAAAACATTTTTTGTTTTAGCAATTTCACTTTTGTTTTATTAATAAACGTAACATAGCAGTTTTATTTCATTTAATTATGGTAAGAGAGATTAAATTAGTAATATTGCAAGTCTCTGTGACCTTTTTGATATCTTTAACTAGCTTTCGCCCGCAACTTCGTCCGCGTAGAAATATAAAAAGTAGACTATGTGTTCTTCCAGACTATCCTCTACATCTCTATCAAATTTCATCGAAATCCGTTCAGCAGTTTAGGCTACAAACTCTAATAAACATCCATCCATCTAAACTTTCGCATTTATGATATTAGTATGATTATGAAATACAATCTTGTTCCCAGGTTGTATCTTACATCAAGCAGCTGAAAGCGAAGGACCCGGGTATCTTTGCATGGGAGATCCGTGACCGGCTGTTAGCTGACGGCGTGTGCGACAAATACAACGTGCCCTCCGTGTCCAGTATCAGCCGCATCCTGCGCAACAAGCTTGGTGGTGGCGCCCTCTACCCCGTGCCCCCGCTATACCCCGTGCCCCCGCAGCGATGCTGGCCGCTGCACCAGCCCTACGACTACTATGTCTATCTACAGGTTAGTTGTGACAACCTTAACATTTACGTTATTTGCAAGGGAATTTTTTGGCAACCCTATATAATTCTTAACCTGAAAGCTCGCAATTTCGAATGTGTAGGATTTAAATATATGCGACAACCCTATCAGCAATCATAGATGCGTAATTATTTAAAACGAACTGTCGCCCGCAAACTTCGTTTTGACCACCCATTACACCCGAAATCTGGAATTTTCCTTTTGATATTACAAACAGACATTCCAATTTTATTATATGTATAGATAGATAGCTATAAGTTTTCAGCGCTTAAAGTGAAAAAAGGGAAAGTAAGACAAAAAAACATAGGTTTCCACAGACAGAAGTTTTTTATTAAAACTGCTAACTATTGTATTTCGTTCGCAGGGTCGGCAGCACGCCGCAGCGCCGCCGCACGGGCTGCCACACCACCCGCATCAGCCGCCGCCTTCACACGCGCACGCACATGCGCTCTGACACACACACGCAGCCGCGCGCTGCTACTAGTATAGAATGAACTCATTGTTAAAATACAACAAACAATTCAACTTTTGATTGAAGAAATCTGTACTATCAAAAGAATCATCCCACTAAAGATCTGATTGGAAACTTCGAAATTCGTTATGATAATTTAGCACGTAAAGTTAATGACCTTCGACCTGGGATCGATATAACACCCAAATGGGTAGGAAATAAACGACCGTGTCTGTACAGATTACAACAAGAGAGCGTAAGAGACAAATGCAGTATAACCCATGTACAGGAATTACTTTGAACTTGCAACTCAAGGAATGAAATATACTCAAACTCAAGTGTGGCCGCGCTAAGACTATAGTATGGAATTTGAATTGAAGAATATGAAAAGAGTGTGAAATATAAATGAATGAAAATGATTATTTACAAACTTAAGTCGTGAAAAACAATTAAACTTAGAAACTAGAGAAAAGTATTAATATAATGTAAATAAACTTGTAAGATATTAGTCAAATTTAAGTTTTAGTGATATAAAGTGCCGTGAAAACAAAATAATAAGTTAACATATTATTTAGATGGTTAAAAAAATGTTACTATAACAGTAGCGTAGAATTAGTTTAAATTATCGAAATTGTCTTTTTTTTATCTGGCATATAACATTTTTCATAGATTAAAAATTACTATTTCGTCTATGGTCTGTTTTTTAATATCTACAATTTTTAATCTGTGACGTGTCAAATTCAATTTTTGACATGCTGTTATGTGTAACAGATTAAAAATAAATAAAAGAAAGGACAATTTATTTCACCTAATTTAGAAAATAATTTATTGGATCACGGTTCTGTATATTTTAGCTGGGTGCAATTATGTAAATAATTAATAAATATTAAGTATATAGATTAAATGGCGAATATGGGTACTCATCATAAATTATGTACTTATTACTATGACCACTAATTAATCTTTAGAGATAATAAAATAAGAGACATTCTAAGAGTAGATGACAGTTAATAGTCAAAAATAACCTTAAATGTATCTGAAAATTAAGTTTTGACTCTTGAAGAATATTAGTCTATTTCTATTGGAAAACTGTGAAGAAAATTACAATTTTCTAATCATAGCGATGCTTAGTTGTTATAAATAATAAACTACAGTTAAATGTATCTTTCTGTAAATAAAAAAACATTTAAAACACATGCAAAAGTCTACTTTTATCAATGTCAAGTCTAATTTCGTCTACTCACTATTATTATTCAATAGTTTTAAGAGCGGGCGCACACCTTTGACTAAACTATCGCACATGTTCGATTATAGATTGTTTCGCAGCCAATTCAATTGTTTAGTTGCACAACTAAAAATCGAGTAGTGCTCCCATATAAGCTCATAGGAATCACAGCGAGACTAAACAGTTGTGCGATAGTTTAGTTTCAGATGTGCGTACGCTCTAATAAGACGTCAAGCAAATTTATTACATGAAATAAATTGGTTCATTATTTACTAAGTTGTTTTATTCAGTTTTAAATACATCATAAAGCTAGAATATAGGATCCAGTGTGTTTGAATTATAAAAACGTCTTCATAAATTGCTTAACAATATTACCAGAACCTTTGATTACATTCATATAAAGAAAATAACCTAATCAAGAAGTACATTATGTAAGCATACTTAGTTATATCTAACTACTTTTTATATAATATTATAAAAAATCAAGTTTCGTGTTTTCTAAATCAAAGTAGAAATAGAGTTTACAAATAATTAGTCACATTAAGAATTGATTCAATCAATGTTACAAGTCTACATTCAAAGAGGTTTTTCACTAAAAAGGTTTCGATCGTTAATTGATTCGAGCAACACCGCCGCGTCCTAAAGCTTTACAACCGAAAACAATAAACGGAAATTGCGCCCCATACAAATATCAAGCTCCGGACACGAATTACCAATTAAATCCTTGCTTTGTTTCGAATTTAATACCACCTAATCCGAAATTTTACTGTATTAATAACAAATTTTACGAGCGCGGCCGTTATGCGCGCGGAAAAAGCGCGGGAGCGGCGGCAAAAAATATGGCGCGCGCAGGGCTGCCAATATGACCGAAATTTATTTTCATAATTTACATACAGACTAACATATTTACATTAATTTTAATTTGAATGCTAAAACATAATTTAAATTTACCTAAATATGATATAACAATTTTAAAGAACTTGGAACTTCTCAGAAAACGTAACATCGAATAAGCTTACGTTTCAAGCTATTTGTCTATTTTAAGCGTTGGCATTGTTATTTAGGAAATAATTTATAATAATGTACGATAGTTTATAATTTTTCAAAGAAATTGCCAACCCTAATTCGTTGAGCAGTGTTAAAATGACATTTGACGCCGTCGCTCAGTTCCAGACGTAATTAAAAATGAAAGAGTGGCGAGTGCGGTGGCTTTGTGGTCCGACTTGGAAATGCCTCGGGTTTGTCTGAAATGCGGCGAGCGCTATTGAAAATTGGCAGCATAAAATGTCCCCTTGTAGGTCAAGAACTCTACTCAGATTTTACAATTAAGATTTTATATAATTTCAAGAGCTATAGAGTTTCTAAGAAACTAAGGGCTTGTTCCACCACTGGCTGATAGAGGCTCAGATAGCTAATGACGTCACTGTCAGATAAGGTAACAAAATCCAATATTTCCATCACATATTTTACACGTTGTATTGTTATCAGACAATTTACAATTTGGTGGGGCAGGCCCTAAATATCTGAAAGCTGAGCTCTATCAAAACAGTAACGACGTACTTAGAAGTTGAAAACGGTATAAAACATGTTTTAGTTATGTATCAATATTTAGGTCTTTTCATATAGCGCATGTTGACAAATAAGATGATTTAAGCAGAGACTCATTATTGTAGGAACCAAAAGTTCTCAGAGTTAATGCGAAATGAATTTAAAATTGACCCTCAAGCGCCACATTACGACCCGGGATTCGAATTCGGACCGTAGGCGTGTCGGGTCATTTTACAAAGTCACCGACGCACGTGCGGGGAAGTTAACGAAACTCCGAAATAGCTAATAATGTCGTGATAGCATAGTTATGAAATATTAACTAATCTCTTTTTTATTTAAACGTTTACGTATCTGGAAAATTCTTTGAAAATTATTTTTTACGCGTTTCTAGAATGATCTGCATTCTGCACCAATCGTTTGGCATTCATAGTGATAATTTTCTAAAATGCAATATTTCAAAAAGCGGCCAAAATGGCAGTACTTATAAAATATAAGTACTAAATTGTTTTTTCTTTGTTTCAGGTGTTGTTGCAGCGCCATCTAGAGACCAATAGCAAAGAAATCATCTTACTGCTTGACAATAGATGTCAGTTCCTGTACGAATTAAAAACAATTAAATATTATTAAATTAAATGTGGTCTTGTGAATTCATAATAATAGAATGATGATTAAAACACGTAGTAGTAAAATTCGTTTGTTCTTATAAATTACACATGTTTGTAGTAGAAAACATATCTTTATCTACGAGATTTGATTGATATATTAATTAAATTAATCTAAGCATTGATATAAAAATATTTTTGCACACGTCTCTTACCCTTTTAGTGCCGTGTGCAAAAATTTCATAACAAAAAGATTAAGATTACACTCAAGAATTTATTTACATTATTTAGATCCCGGATTGTAACACATATCAAAAGTATAACTCTTGAATTCTGTAGTCACAAAGTTCTTTTAAATACAACCGTTTTCCACCCCGAAGGGAAGAAAACGATTATTTCAGGTCTTGCCGAGGCTTGACCTATTGGAGATTAGCCACCTTACCTAACAGTACACACATGCTCACTAGTTACGGTCGAATGTCTCTGTATGTGTGATTAGAGCGAGACGCGGCGATAGTTAGAGAGAGAGAGATAGAGAGAGAGGTTGCGCGGTGGGGAGTGTGGCGCGATGCCGGCAGCGTGTGCGGCGCCCTTTGTCGCCTCTTCAGTACGTACCTCCAATAGCCGGCAAGGGCTTGCTCAGGTCAAGCCTCGGCAAGACCTGAAATAATCGTTTTCTTCCCTTCGGGGTGGAAAACGGTTGTATTTCAGTTCTGTGCCTTCGGCTTGACCTATTGGAGACGTGTTTCTAATCTGCCGGCGCCACAAAGCGTACTGTGAATGTCACTGATAGGTATGTGAATAAACAATTTACCATAAGTATTTTTCGGGATTACAACAAAAAAGATTCGAATAAAATTAACTCTTTATTGTCAATCATATGCATTTATGGCAATTAAGTAACAAAAAAAAATTATTCGAATAGGAATGTAAGAAAATCAATCACAGCGATCTGCAGTCTTTCAAATTAGAAATATTAATTAAATAGCCAGCTTGGCGTTAAATCAATTCTTAGTATCTAGATATTTGGTAACAATGATGGAAACATAAGCAGTAGACACAATCAAATGAGATCCTTCAGTTGATGCTTACCCGAAATATAAGCCTCATCTATTAATTAAATATTAAATAAAAACAATTAAACAACATTAAAAGAGTCATTAAGAACATTCTTAATTGCGGTTCTTGGTTTTTCTACTTTCTTACAGTAGTGCTTAAAAAAATTTTCGGAACCCTTCCAGTTACCTCGCTTAAGAATATCGTCCAGTGGAACATTGTTTTTGAAATTGTTAGAGGCTACCGCCGACCTAATTGAACCTGGCCCGAAATTAATCCCCAACTCCTTAAATGGTCCTTTCAACCAGCCTGCAATAACAGCTCTCGAAGCACATTTAACTTCTCCTCTAGTTGTAATAAATAAACTATTTAGACCAACGCGCGCTTTTCTTCTGTTGGCAGACAATTCAATCAGACAATTCGTCCATTTCACTAGATTTAAGTTCGTATCTTTTGAGGAAGTCAAATGCCATCCTGATTGGCGATTATGAGTGTTGTCAGTCTTAGAGCCAAATCTAGGCCAAAAAGTTATATATGAGTCAGTTCTTGTACAGTGATCTTTATCAATACACAACAGTGTAAGGTCGTGAACACGGCGACCTGAAGCTAATAAGAGAAGCAAAGCTAAGTGTCGAGACACCTGAAAAATACTATCTCTATCTGGAGTGTGAAATTTAAGCCATTGTATCAAATCCTCAACGTTCCAAATACAAGATCTTGAAGGTGAGGATACGCATTTATTAATACTAATTGCCTTAATCATTGCAGCAACTAAAGGATTACTTGCCAGCTGTTTTGCACGCGTTGGATCAGCTAGAGTTAATATGACTGACTTGTGAACCAAAATTGTCGGAGCAGCCAGCTTTCTGACTCTGCAAAGGTAGCCTAGATAAGTCGTTAGCTGCTGAGGTTTAGGACTACTAGGTATTATTCCATTTTCTCTGCACCATGCCACCCATTGCTTCCAGGTTGACTGGTAAGTGCGCCAGGTAGAGTCTCGCCAGGCAGACTGCACCAACTCCACATCGTTAGGGTCTAAGTCTTCAATTAACTCACTCCACCCTGTATCTTCCAGATCTCTAAATTTAACTTTTCTGCTTTCGGAGGGGGTAGATTGGTAGACAGATCTATTAGGTTCTGGTTCACGTTGAAAATCTGAAACGGCGCCTCTTGAGCTCTGCATTTGAGATCGGCTCTCCAAAATACTGCTTCCCAGCGCGGAACGACTATAAGAAAAATCCCTGATGACTTGTTGAGGTGTTGTAGAACTCTGGGTATCAGTGGTGGTGGCGGAAACACCCAAGCCAGTTGATAATGCCATGGCCGGCTGAAGGCGTTGATGAACTGTGCTTGAGAGTCGTTTGCTTCTATTGAAACATAAATTGGAACTACTCTTGAACGGTTCGTTGCAAACAAATCTATTTGTGGCACCCCCCATTTTAGGAAAACACGATCCCTGATTTCCTTGCTTAAGTGCCAGTCGGGCAGGCCTTTCGCCCTTGACAAACAATCTGCTATTAAATTGTAACGGCCTGGAAGATAAAAACTGTGAATGGTTACTCCGAGACTTGTCGCCAGTAGGAGAATCTTTTTTGTCAATTCCAGTAATACTGTTGATCTTGTCCCTCCCTGATTCCTCAAGTAGGACACCACTGTTTTGTTGTCGGACTGTATCATTATTGACTGACTTCGGATAATATGTTGGTATCTGCTTATGGCTATTAGAACAGTAAAGAGCTCCTTCCTGTTTATGTTCCAATTTACTTGTTCGTCTGTCCACACACCCGAAAAATGGTGATCGTTTATCTGGATACCCCAACCCTTGTTGGAGGCATCTGTAGTTACAAATATTCTTGGTTCCGGAGGAAAAATCAAACCCGGTGTTTTGATTTTCTGCATCCACCAGAGGCATTCCGCTAACGCTTTTTTCGAAACTACAACTCTGTGTTCGGGTTGATCTTGGGAGAGTTTGCGACTGCTTATCTGCAAGTATCGGGAGTGCATTCGACCCAGTGGAGTTACAAATGAGGCAAAACCTATTCTGCCTATTAGTGCTGTTCCTGATTGCCAAGTCCACATGCCTGTTTTTATAACTTCCGCTAGGTCTTTTGTTATCCGGTTTATCTTCGTAGCTGGAAGACTTTTTTGATTTATGGCAGTATTCCAAATAATTCCTAGAAATTCTATTGACTGAGTTGCCTTTAGAACAGATTTTCTTAGGTTTACACACCAACCTAGATTTTGAAGGAGATCGATTGCAAAGTGCAACTGACTCTCCAGTTCTTTCGGATCTTGATGGGCAAATAAGAAGTCGTCCAAATAAACTAGAACTCTGAAACCTTTTTTCCGTAAATAAGTTGCAATCCACTTGCTGACGCGGGCAAAGGCCAGCGGGGCGCTGGACAGTCCGAAAGGAAGAACCGTCATCTGATACAGCTTTTTCTTGTATGCAAAGGTGAGAAATCTGCGGTGACTTTGCTTTATTGGAACATGGAAATATGCTTGGCTGATATCTAACTTGCCTAAGTAATCGCCTTCCTGAAGAAAATTGGGGACCTGGCATTGATTTATTAGACGGAACTTTGGGGGGTCGAGATACAAATTTAGGCGACGGAGGTCGAAAATCTGTCTTACTTTTCCATTGGTTTTTGGGATAAGAAATAGTCGAGACAGAAATCCCCTTGACGTGTTCGATCTTTCTACTACACCTGATGCAAGAAGATTGTTTAGCTCCTTCGTCATTGATGGCGAATCTCTTGTCTCGAACCTTACTATGTTTTTGTGAAAGGGTATAGATTTCGGTTTTTTTACAAAAGGTATTGAATAGCCTGTTATTATTTTTTGAACAATTTTGGGTGCTCCTAGTTGCAGCCAAAATTGCAGGAAGTCTTTCAGTTGACCCCCTCGGAAATTGTCAAAATTTTCTTTCTTTTGTAAACTTCTTATCCTTTCGGGAGGAATTCCGTTGCCTAACTGCAAATCTTTTTCCCGTCTGACGGCTGGTAGAGGGGCTTGCCGACGGTAAGTGTTGTGAACGCCAAGTTGAATGTTTCGCCCTTGAAGAGGAAGGCATTGTTGGTTTTCGAAAGGTTTTGGTCTTATCCTTCTTAGATACAATTTTTGAAAACCTTGTGAAAACGTGGGTTAACCCGCCATTATCTTTAATAAAATTGTTAAGTTGTTTTTCGTCGAAAAGATGTGTTGTTGACGGGTTGATACTATGTAATGCGCTGTTGAGGGCGTCATTCTTTCCTTTAAACTTTTTGCGTCTTATTTCTATCAATTCTGCTCGATGACCGCAGACATATTGTAGAAGATCATCCGATATTGTTTTAAATTGAGAATTCTGCGACAGTAACGAATGCAAGTCTTCGGCAACGTCAGAGTGCTTTTTAACAATACAATTAACGCCTCTGCCAGGGCCTTCCTCTGCAGGAGTAATGCATGTGAAATTGTACCCAGTACTTCTTCCTGCCTACCCAACCAAGGGGATGGTTGAGTAGGAATACTTCCTAGTTCCAAATTTACCTTGAGGGAACTAAAAACCGGGGAGACGTGAAGATGTTTTTCAACATCTTTATACCGAATCCTGTTCCATCCATTGCTGTTAAGTCTTTGGCATTCAATCCCCATCTTTTTAATGTCTGGTAGTGGTTCCGGCGTCAATGGGTCTGCCTCCCTAACGGTGGGTGCAAAATCTAATTCTTTTGAATTATTAACTGGGTACGAATTGAAAGTGGGTGCCCTCCACTCTAAATCAGAACCATCATCTGAGTCTTCGGGTTCGTTCTCCTTATCTGAGTCTGAGTCATCATAAGACACATGCCCGTCAAGCTTATGACGCAAGAGGGAAAACATGTCCTCCATCTTCCTTTCCAGTACTTCAATTCTGGAATCGGACGCGGAAGGGGATTTAGAAATTCTACGTTTTTTAGGTTCTATAGTCACAGAAGAAGAACTTCGCCGCCTCCGGTGGGTTATTTCGGACTCGGAACGGTTACCAGAGAGGATTTTGTCTGCTTCAGCACGAGTATATATGAGGGGAGAAATCGGTTCTACTGCTTGTTTAAACAGTTCTGTACGGGCTGCTGAACCTCTAATTCGGTTGGCAATTGCTGGAGGTCCTATGATAAGTGCTCGTGCAAAAGCCCAGTCTATTAATTTATGCCTCATATCTCTATATCCTTTTTCAGAGAGATGAACGGCTTCCGGGTTAAAAGCTCTGGCAAGTCCTACTGTGGGTAAAGCAAAAGAAAGCTTATTAAGAACACTTGGCTCGAGCTTTTCTCCAAAAATTTCCTCTTTTGAGGAGCTTAAAACTTCCCAATCGGTCCAGCCCTGTGGCATATGCTCTTGTGCCAGAACCTTGATACGTTCTAAAATTTCGTCATCTTGCTCACTCTCTCCATGCTCGTCGAGAAGACAGCCGATAGTGACATAACCCTTCACCTGCGCCATCTGAAGCAATAGTAGAACGATTTTTTTTTTTAAAGATAGAACTTTTGTCCGATTTCAAACACAAAAGTCAAAGTCGCATCAATCAAAAATCGAGCCGCGCCGCCCGAAAATCGAGCCGCGCGGCCCGATCGGGCGGCGCCGCTCAAAAATCGAGCCGCGCGGCTCGAAAATCGAGACGCGCCGCTCGAAAATCGGGCCGCGCGGCCCGACAATCGAGACGCGCCGCCCGAAAATCGGGCCGCGCGGCCCGATCGAGCGGCGCCGCTCAAAAATCGAGACGCGCCGCCCGAAAATCGAGCCGCGCGGCCCGATCGGGCGGCGCCGCTCAAAAATCGAGACGCGCCGCCCGAAAATCGGGCCGCGCGGCCCGACAATCGAGACGCGCCGCCCGAAAATCGAGCCGCGCGGCCTGATAATCGAGGCGCGCCGCCCGAAAATCGGGCCGCGCGGCCCGATCGAGCGGCGCCGCTCAAAAATCGAGACGCGCCGCCCGAAAATCGGGCCGCGCGGCCCGATCGAGCGGCGCCGCTCAAAAATCGAGACGCGCCGCCCGAAAATCGAGCCGCGCGGCTCGATAATCGAGGCGCGCCGCCCGAAGTTCGGGCTGGGCCGATCGATGCCTTAATCGAGATCTGTAGAAAGAGTCTCAGCAAGCGATCAGCATCTAACCCTTGTGATAGTAGCTGAATGTCTGACTATCAGGGTTAGATATTTGTGGATGGAATGTCCGACAAATAAAAGTCACTGTTCAGCAGTGAACTGCCCTTATTGTACATAGTAGCTGAATGGCTGACTATCAGGGTTAGTTATTTGTGGATGGAATGTCCGACAAATAAAAAGTCACTGTTCAGCAGTGAGTTGACCCTCGTGGTAGTAGCTGAATGGCTGACTATCAGGGTTAGTTATTTGTGGATGGGATGTCCGACAAATAACATGCACAGTTCAGTATTGAACTGAACTGGCAGTTAATAATTTATACTCTCGCATCTAAAAGAAAATACATACACAAATAGAACAAAAATAAAACAGAGACAATACAAACCTGTGTTAACACTTAATCGCGAACGTTACAACAACGTTTAATAAAATTTTAAGCAAATGGCACGTGCGTATCGTCGGGTAAAACAAGCGTACTGAAGAGGCGACAAAGGGCGCCGCACACGCTGCCGGCATCGCGCCACACTCCCCACCGCGCAACCTCTCTCTCTATCTCTCTCTCTCTAACTATCGCCGCGTCTCGCTCTAATCACACATACAGAGACATTCGACCGTAACTAGTGAGCATGTGTGTACTGTTAGGTAAGGTGGCTAATCTCCAATAGGTCAAGCCGAAGGCACAGAACTGAAATATCTAGTTTTTGTTTTTAAGTATTTTATTACTGGTTGAGTAAAACCTAGTCATCATTTTTGTAAATACATGTAACCATAGGATCTAAAGATAATATTCCTACTTACTCGTATATAAATTATGGGCTTTGGAAGTTATAAGGAAACTATTCTAATAATTATTTTTATGTTTACATCAATCAGTGGCCAAAGTCTACATTTGCTATCCCAAAAAGCTAATACGTAAATAAAAGCAGCAACGACTGTAAAAAGAATCTCACTAATATTATAAATGCGAAAGTTTAGATGGATGGATGGATGTTTGTTAGAGTTTGTAGTCTAAACGGCTGAACGGATCTCGGTGAAATTTGGCATAGACGTAGAGGATAGTCTGGAAGAACACATAGGCTACCAACTTTTGTTTTTTTTACTCCACGCGGACGGAGTCGCGGGCGAAAGCTAGTCTATAATAAAATCTATTACTTAGTTGTATGGTAAATTACATCACGCTTATTCTTTGCACACGTTCTTGTTGCTATCGATGTAAAGCTTATATTGATAACAATTTCAGTAGCTTAATGGGATTAAATTAATATGATAAACATAGTTTACTTGTTGCTATAGGTACTAAGATATCAATAATAACGACTATGTAATAGCAAAATGACATGCTTTTTTAACCTTACAATACATTAGTTATATCATATAATAAATGTCATAAAAAGAGGTCCCCGTGTAACGCGATAATTCTAAAACCGTAATAAACGGATTTTCGTGACCTAGTATTTTTTCATAATACGCCATCTAGTAATGGGAGTGGAACATTTTTCAAAATTTCCCGATAATTCGACACTAGATGGCGCTGTAATATACTATAAAGATAATAAACTTATCTAGTAATTCTTTTTTAAGCTTTCAGATATAGAAATTACACGATATAAAACAAATAATTCACTATCTCTTAATAATTGTTCTAATATCGGACAATCACGAACAATCAATAACGATGATATCGACTTTGAAAGCCTTTTTGCGCACGGCTCTAATATCTAGAGTACAATATTGGTACAGATTGATTAGGGCCGTGTGAACATCACTTAAGGGGAAGTCAATCAAAGGAAGGAATTTTTAAGATACTGAAAAATATAAGCAGTTGCTCTTTCTCAACAAAAATTGTGTCACAATGATTTAAAACTAATTATTGTAATTAGTTATACGCTATGAAATTCTCAGTTTGGAAAGGGTCCTTACGTTTCCGTAACGGACATTTACAAGTATATAGAATAAACATTTACATTACCCATCGCCAATTACTTACCTTACTTATAACCATCACACGTACATTTTTTATTATACTTGAGATTCCTAGCAGTTTTAAAAGTTTATTTTAATTTCTAAAATTATTCACATTCTCCTTAAGTGCGCTGCACACGCCACCATTTCGCTTATCGTCAGCTTTAATATCAATTATTATCATTGATAGTCGGCCAGTCGTTCATACGAGCCGCGCAATGCTCACCTCGTGTTGACTAGGGTGCCCAGTCTTTACATTTTTAAGAATAAACTTCCCAAATAAATGTAGTACTAAGAAAGGCTCAGTTCGCAAAACTGCTCATGTCAAGTGACCACCTTATTTATACACATGGGCGTCGGCAGCCCATAATATAGGCTAGGACTAAGAGGGACATGGACATTGGCTACAAGCTCAAAATAAAACAAATGACAGGTGCATTTAGTATCAGTAAAAGGGATAAAGTGGGAAGATTTGGAAAGGATAGCTAGATTAAATTAATTGCGATTGGACATCCATTTTATAAAAATCCGAAGCATCTTTAATCCACCTCAAGCCTCTCGTCAGGTCATGGTATTCAAGCTGATGCTATTATTTTTTTATATGAAATAAAAGTAAAATTTTATATAATCTCCTTCGGAAAGTTAACAAAAGACTTACGGCACTTCATTTAGAAGTAAATAAACTTTGAAGTAAAAACTAGACGGAATTTATGGCCACTGTGAGAGCATTCCTTTGTCACTAGGCGACGCCGGCCGCTATCAGGATCAATTAAATACAATTGATAAGTAAATCTAAGCCGGACCTTTTTTTAATATTACAAAATCGTTTGTTCATCTTTGATCGTATAATTTTAACTGGAGGTTCCCAAATGAACTTTTGTAGATAAAAATGTAATAAATTGAAATAATTAATATTTATTGAATACTAGCTTTCGCCCGCGACTCCGTCCGCGAGGAATTAAAAAAACGACAAAAGTAAGTACGTATTCTTCCAGACTATGCTCTAGATCTATGCCAAATTTCATCCAGATCCGATTAGCCGTTTAAGTTACAAACTCTATCAAACATCCATCCATCTAAACTTTCGCATATATATTACTAGCTTTCACCCGCGACTACGTCCGCGTGGAATTAAAAAAACAAAAGTGAGTAGCCTATGTGTTCTTCCAGACTATGCTCTAGATCTATACCAAATTTCATCCAGATCCGATCAGCCGTTTAGGTTACAAACTCTAACAAACATCCATCCATCCATCTAAACTTTCGCATTTATAATATTATAATAGTATGATTTACTATATTTTAATATTAAAACCTGAAATGATTTCTTGTACGTATTTTAACATTGAGTTTTTAGAAAACAATAAGCTTGTAGCAGTTGTTGTTAGTCAGAACTCTTTTTGCCGCTAGATGTCGCGGTACTTGGTGTTACCGTTTGTGATTTTACGGGTTCTTTCCCGCAATTCCTTACGCATATTCTTCTCGTGCGATTTGCGAAAACGAGTTATTTAATTATTTGAACGTAAAGCAAAGTTACGTGCGTTATATGCATTGATTATGTAAATGTGTATTTTTTAACGCGTAATTGCAGTTCGCATAATTACTCGCGTAATTAACGCATGCAAGTCGATTCTTTGTTTACATGTTATTTAAAGTAGTAATCAACTTAGGAAAGGTTACAAGTTTAACCGTAACTAAATTATGTATGATACGATAATGTGTGACGAAAAATAATTGTAATTGCAGTTTTATCCACGATGAAAGACTGCAGCACCAATACATTATGCAAAAGGTCTTTTTTTTGTTTTTTTTTTTTAATATATTTTCAATAGACATGATGTGTTTTGTGTGTAAACCAAAGATGAAGGGAAACCGAATTTAAATACATCCCATATTTGTCAAACCCAAATTAGGTTATGTCATTGTTAAAAAAAGAAATAAAACAATTAAAAGTCAAATGAAAAAACAATTGAAGGATTTGAAGGGTACAGTATGTCGTCAGTAATTATTGCTCAAATATTAAATTTTACACTAGATGGAGCTAGTGCTATGGTCAACGAAAACGCGGTTTTTCAATTGTTTTAATTTTTAATTAACTAATATTACTAATATTATAAATGCGAAAGTTTAGATGGATAGATATTTGTTAGAGTTTACCGCCTAAACAACTGAACGAATTTTGATGGAATTTGGCACTGATGTAGCGCAAAGTCTTGAAGACGACACACGCTAGTAGCGTTTGTTATTTTTTAATTCCATACGGACAAAGTCGCGGGCGAAAATTAGTGGTTTATTATAAATGAACACCGTCGACATCCCTACTAGAGATTTAATAAGAAACGTTTCGATAACTGATTAAATTTTATGCATAATTTAACCAGCGTTCAATCAACTGGCTTACAGAGACTTTTGTAAGAATTAATGTATAGATATGAAATGGCTTAATAAATAAATCCTTGTTATGAAACGTCGAACGAAAGCAAAGAAGATCTGTATGCTACATTTACAAAATTAGATTTATATACAAAACTAGCTGATGCTCGCGACTTTCTCCGCGTGAAACTAATAAATAATAAAAAAAACATAGCCCATGTAACTCACTGATAACGTAGCTTTTTAATGGTGTAAGAATTTTTGAAATCGGCCCAGTAGTTTGTGAGTTATTTCAATACATATTATATTATTCAAAAATACAAATCTTTCGTCTTTATAATATTAGCATAGATACAAAATAGGGGTCGAGTTATTAATAATTATACCTATTGCCCATAGAAATTCACAAAATGCGTTCTACCTTTAATAAGCAGAGGAGGGGACGCACAGAAAGAGGAATGATCACAAAGGAATGTTTAAAATTGATGTTTATAAAACAATTGGGAAACATTATTTGATAAAAGGTCCTGAATGAATAATACTTATGTCGTCACATTTAATTTTACCATGTAATTCCCCTGGTTAAATACCTATTTTGGCGTTGGTTTTATATGTGTACTAGCTTTCGCCCGCGACTCTGTCCGCGTGGAATTAAAAAAAACTAAGTAGCCTACATATGTGTTCTTTCAGAATGTACTCTACATCTATACCAAATTTCATCGAGATCTGTTCAGCCGTTTAGTCTACAAACTATAACAAACATCCATCCATCCATCTAAACTTTCGCATTTATAATATTAGTAAGAAGTAAGATTTCCGTTATGGACACACACATAAACTATCACAAACTAAACACAATTTCACACGTCTTTTAAATGTAAGGCCCATGTTACATTTTTCCAATTGTAATTTAGAACTGGATTACATAATGTAAACAGGGCATTATTTTAAATTAAATATTATATTTATCAGTAGATGCCTTCAACAACATCTTTTGCACGAAATTCCCGGGTCAGTCGGTAATAACAAGACAGAAGACAGGTGTGAAGTGAAAGTCCGCGTTAACTCTGAGGAGTGTGAGTGCCGAAGGCATAGATTTAAACCTCTTTTCCTTCCCACCCTTTCCTTATAAGGAAGGAAGTGGATTTTACGGTTGAGGAGACTCATAAGAAGGGCAATCTTCTTTCTGACGTCTCCTCCTCCGTGGAATAAGGGTAGGCAATGTATCTACATTTATAGATATCTACAGGTTGAGATAAAAAAAGCCTAGGAAGCAGAATAAAATTCTTGCTTTGTATTTCATTTTATTACTAACTAGCTGTTGCTCGCGACTTCGCCCGCGTGAAATTTAAGAATAATAAAAAATATAGCCTATGTTACTCACAGATAAATTACCTTTCTAATGGTGAAAGAATTTTTAAAATCGGCCCAGTAGTTTTTGAGTTATTTCAATACATACAAAAATACAAATCTTTCCTCTTTATAATATTAGTATAGAAGATCTTATATGATTATGCTCGATTGATTGTTTCGTCTTAAATTCTAAATATACCTATGTATAATTGAAGATTGTGATTGGAAAATCCCGTGGAGTTACCGTTCTATTTAAAGACGATTTTATTTATTTTTATTACATTAACATTTTTAATTTAAAACCAAATCGCAAAGTGCGCGGTATTTGCAATTTATCTATCGATTATACAGTTTTTTTTTTGTATTTACCAATTCATGTCACGTTTGAATTCAAGATATTTGTATTACAGAGTTATTTTAATTTCCACTGGCGTAGCAATTGGATAAAAAATATTATTGTCTCGGTTATATTCGTATTTATTACAATTAGTTATCTTACTAATTATCAACGGACTGCCCTATTGTAAATATCTTTCTGCGGTTTATTTTTTTGTGGCACAAATAAAGTTTGGTTTTTACAAGACGAAAATAGAATTCATGGTGTCAGATTAGTCTTACATTATAAATATGTTATTTTCAAAATATTTTTGAGGAAAAACATATTACGACGCATTAGCTAAATAACATTACGTATCCATTTTATACGATTTCACTTCAATCTATTTCATAATTAGCACAGAAATAAGTACATTTTCGATAAATCATTAACGTGACTAAATGTAAATGAAATTGTAATTATAAATGACATCAAACAAGGGTTTTCTAAAGTCAGTTATACACCTTTACTTTAAACTAAAGTCTTAACTAAACAATCAGATTGTTTAATTAAACCTTACTTGTGTAGGAAGATATGAGGCCTTATCATGAATATTCATGAGGACTTTTTCGTAAGGTCAACGAAGTATTAGATTTGTGCAGCGCCTCTACCGGTCGTAAAGTGCAACAATTAATGTCATTAAAATACCGAGGACATAACGAATACGTTCTCGCGACCGTCACGAAATTTGGTAACCAATAGTTCCATTCTCGGGTCACACAATTCATCCAGATAGACCTTCTGTACAGTTTAACTCACTGTTAACTACAACATTGGTAGAGCCCGCTTTAACATCTTCGCACGAATAGGTCAACTCGCCCGGTGAAATACCACGACCACACAGAAGACAGGCGTGAAGTGGAAGTAATTCTGCGTTTCGTCTGATGAGTGTGGTGCCGGAGGTTAAACTTTAGTACCTTTTCCTTCCCACCGTTTTTCTCATAAGAATAGGATGGAAAGGGAATGTGGATTTGACGGTGGAGGAGACGGACAGACGGATAGGAAGAGGAAATATACTCTGTGTGTTTGTCTCTTCCTCCGTCAATTAAGGGTAGGCAACGCATCCGCTATGACTATTGCCAGCGGCCGCTTCGCCATTTTGGGGGATTCAGGTGGCCAGTTGCTCGTTTGCCACCTTGTAATATAAAGAAAAAAACTTTTTTTCATAAACAAATAGTTACGTTTTAACTTAACAGTCTGATTCTTCTTAAGGTGCCTCTCCGACTAGCGAAGGTTGGCGGTCAGTTCTCCAAATTTGACTCTATATCTTGCGAGGCGAAATAGTTGGGCGGCACTCGCAATTCCTGTCCACTCTCGGATGTTGCGTAACCACGATCTCTTTCGACGACCAAAACTCCTTTTACCGGCATTTTCCCATCATGAGTTGGAGATCATATCTGTCATGCCGTGGCCGAAATACGATACTTTACAGTCTGATAATCAGTTAAAATGTATCTGAATGTCGTACCCTGTACTTATAATTACGTTTGAAACATGTAAATGACCAAGATTGAATATACAACTTATCAAGTTTGAATAGAACATGTAAATTTTTGTGTCTATCTGTCAGTCATGTGCATCGAAAGACGAAGGTGAGTACAGATCGATTGCGATTAGTGAAGAATTCACATAAAACAATGACAAACTGATCGGGATCGATAACTCAACGTGAACGAAGAAATGCCTTGACATTTTTCTGGCAAGGAATAATCTTCCGCGTGTAAAGAAAGTTGCCATCAGTTTTCATTGCCATCGAAACCTGTAGAAAAACATGTACAACCATTTTGAAAATGAGACAATGTTTTCGTAAAGATATGCGATAATAATGTAGTTTATACTAATATTATAAAGAGAAAAATTGTATTTTTGGATTTTTGTATGTATTTGATTCACTTAAAAACAACGGGGACGATTTTAAAAATTCTTACACCATTAGAAAGGTAATTTAACTGTGAGTAACATAGGCTATGTTAGTTATTACTTTTTAATTTCTCGCGGACGAAGTCGCGAGCAACAGCTATGTCTATTGTCTCTGAGATACTTCTAGAGGGATAGGCAGAGTCCATACCTCTTTGCTGTTACTTATTCTATTTGATAATTCACGGTTTAAGTGATTTGCAGTAATCCGCTATTTTAAATATACATTTAACGATTGTTGTAATTATCTAATATCATAAATAAATAATCGAGATAGCATTTACGAAGGGGATTTAAACATTTTGTAAGATTCAATTTTTTTACTGCTACCGTTTTTAAAACATTTTTCCTGATAATCATTTTCGTGTATCACGTAAAGGATTTTTATCTAAATTAGGGAAATAAAATTACATAGCACATATATGCGAAAGTTTAGATGGATGGATGGATTCATGGATGTGTGTTAGAGTTTGTAGCCTAAACGGCTGAACGGATATCAATGAAATTTGACATAGATGTAGAGGATAGTCTGGAAGAACACATAGGCTACTTGGTTTTGTTTTATTTAATACCACGGGGACGGAGTCCCGGGCGAAAGCTAGTAAATACATAAAACACTTAAATGATCCGACATCATGGTTTGTTTAGGCCCCAATACCTTCTACAGTATACCATTCGAGCGTCGCATCGATTTATTAATTTAATTGTGTATTGAATCAGTATAACTAATCCATGTTACATCACTTTCTGCCCCTGAGATGACATGCACGCAGGATTCGGCTCACAACGTCTGTGATGTGATAAGTACGACGTGCGGCACATGCTTAATGAGTGGCTAGTGATGTGCTTTATATATCGATAATCATACTAATATTATAAATGCGAAAGTTTAGATGGATGGATGCATTTTTGTTAGTTTGTAGCCTAAATGGCTGAACAGATTTCGATGAAATTCGGTATAGATGTAGAGGATAGTCTGGAAGAACACATAGGCTACTCACTTTTGTTTTTTTAATTCCACGCAGGCGGAGTCGCGTCTAGTCTAGTCTAGTCTAGTTTACAATATGAATCCTCTGATTGACCTAACCTAAGCTTACAGGCGAGCACAAAAGAACTAATCTTCCTAGTTGTGTTTTGCGCAAATATGAGCATCAGAAATATACATTTTTGGGTACAGCACCTATTAGAGGTTTCGATAAAGACTTTTATATTTAAATGAACGTCATTATTTCCTTGACCTTACATCACATTATGCGAGATCGGTCGAGCAGGTTTTGTCCTTTAGATCAATCTATCATTCGTCTTTCCATTGTTATAAATGCGACCCGATGCATCGATTTCGATAAAAATCATATCGATGTTTTATTGTTGTACCACACATCTAATACAGGTGTCGATAAAATGTTTGGGTGCGATAATAGCATGTATCTGTGTATAAAAGGATAGTGACGTAACACACAAGTCAGTATTTGGTCCGTTTGTTACCGCTCTAGACCACAGAGACTCTACTCTAGACATTGTCGCTTGCGCTGCGACCAAGTGAACACGTATTTCAGTTCGTATAGAAACGATTCGATTTACGCGCGTGTTTATCAATATTACAATTAAAAAAAAACGTTGTTATAAACGGTATTGTTTATTTGTTTGTATCTACAAGTTATTAAAAAAGGTAAGTTTATTATTGAATAATTTGTAAAATTTATTTATGATTTATTTGTGTAAACAATTATTACAACAGATTAAAATTTGTAATAAGTCATTTGGCGGGAATTTATGAGCTATTGTCTGTGGTTAAGGTCGTTTCTGTTAAGTACCGGTTGAGTTGGGATTGTGACCTTTTCTGTTTACTACGGATAAACCCGTTCGAGTGCAATTATTGTAAATATAGAGATTGGATAATACTTCTAGACGGAATAATGTTCAACAACATTGTCTGAAGATTTTTATTATAACTACATTTTCTTTATTATTTCTTACTAATTGAATAGTATACTTTTATAGCAATAAAGTTATGTTTATTTAAATATTTGTTACAAAAGATTATTTTAACCTAAAATAGGTGTGTTATAATTGTCGCTATACTATTTTATTTGTACTCAATGTTTACATGAATTATAAATAACTAAAATAGATTTAAAACAATGGCCGCTATTTAACTTTTGTCGTTTTTTTTTCGTTTCATGTTTATTAATTAACGTTATCGATAAATG
The DNA here is from genome assembly GCA_029286645.1 of Papilio protenor. Classification (NCBI taxonomy): domain Eukaryota; kingdom Metazoa; phylum Arthropoda; class Insecta; order Lepidoptera; family Papilionidae; genus Papilio; species Papilio protenor. The sequence continues at coordinate 1,419,319 of JAGSMZ010000036.1, read as the reverse complement.
CCTTGAATTGTACGCATCACTAATTTATTCAAATTCAGGTACATGGGAATTCAATGCCATTTTTTATCAACATCTAATAAGCCTAATTTTATCCATCTGTTTACACCCATTGGTTTAAGATTCGTTTAAGTTTTTGATCGTTAGTCGCTTAGTGGAAAAAGTTTTAATATTATGAAGGTCAGGCTGAGTACAGCTAAATATTGGTATGTCATTACGTAAAATATTAACAAGTGAACGTCGGAGCTCACACGACCTCTACCAAAGGTGTTCACGTAACAACGACTCTAACAAAAGTTGATGTATTTATCCGACTTGATGCATGAAATATGTAATTTTTTTAATGCCTGGAAATTATATTCGAAAGTTTAACATGGACATGCCCTATCTTCCTATCAATCAATACCAATCTTATTCAAAATCTATTATTCCAATCTTATCAAATTTACGTATCAAGATATTCCGCTGCTTCATGTTCTTACTAACAGATTTATTAAAATTCGGTTATATCGTTTGAAAACATGCATAGCATGCATTGCATCGAACTACAATCCGTGATAGTATTTAGGAATCACTAGGTCAAATGGTTCTCGTAAAAGTAGCGTTATTTCTGTCTTAAAATACAAATATGTTAATACAAACAGGATACTTTGCGCCATTTTTGTTAAATGATTCACTGTATTGTTTTTACTCCGTTCTGCGATACACGTAAATACTACCGTGGGTTTCCATAGCCGAAAGAGCTCAGCAAAATAGTGTCATATCCATACTAAGTAGCGGTCGATAATTTACAAAGTCGGACACATATTTTTTTGTAAAAATTTATTTCAATACTAGTTTTCGCCCGCGTCTGCGTCCGCGTAGAATTAAAAAAAAATGACCTATGTGTTCTTCCTCCTCATCTCCTCTACATCTATACCAAATTTAATCGAAATCCGTTCAGTCGTTTAGCCTACAAACTCTAACAAACATCCATCCATCCATCTAAACTTTTGCATTTACAATATTAGTATGATACCCTGTCACTCCGTGATAATGTAGCTAACTTGTAGTATAAAATAATTTTTCAAATCGGTTTAGTGGTTTTTGATTGAATTCGTTACAAACATAATGAAATACAAATCTTTCCTCTTAATATTAATGATTCCGCAGTAAATGTGTTAATTAATTGATAAGTTATCACTCAATTGACATATTAATTACAGGGATGACGTGACGGATATAAACAAAAACTACATGAACGTCACTAGCTTTACACTTTTAATTTATTGAGAAACTAGCTGTTCCCTTGTGGCTTCATGAAATTATAAAAAAAAATTATTGGTTACATTTGTCAAATTCTCAATTGCTAAATCAAAATACCAATTACCTTACTATGGCAATCTTGCTTCCTTGATGTTGGCAGCAACTTATAGTCTCTTTCCCACATTAGGGTTTTTATCCAAAATATTTACCCCTAAGTTTAATGGCGTGAAAATATATAGCCTAAAGCTTGACGTAAGTGAAAAAAAAAGAATTATTCAAAAATATGCTGTAATTGCTGACATCTTGGGCAACAAAGAAGTGTGTGTTTACGCTTTATTATAATAGTATAGAAGTATAGAAGAACATAAGGTAAGTCGCAATTGGCTAATGTACTTGGAGAATGAGATGACACTATGATTTCATACAAATGCTTCGACAGTCTGAACTAGCAGCGACACTTGTGCACGGCAAAATCGTCGCGGCCCATTTCATTTAATTTAAAACAATAAAGTAATGATCGGGGACGATCTTATGAAGATTTGTCTTACGGATGTCGACCATTATCTTTGTTGGTTGGTTTGTTTTGCGTTGTTGTCTGCCTCTGCATATAGCTACTCTGTACACATAAGCACAGAGTATTACAGCACAGAGAGTTTGAACTGCAACCTCTGTTGACCTCTAAAATCCACTAGACAGGTTATAAGCTGTGGTACTTTGTGCTTGTTTGATTTTAGCCATTTTGAGGCTGATAATAATAGAATAGACATAGAGTAAAGTGTCAGTTACATCATTAGAAAAGCTGTCATTTCTAAGCAGAGACTAATCCAGCACACTTATGGAGATCAACGGCATCTTAACACATAGTACACTCGAGTATTACAGCACAGAGCAGTCATTAGTTGCATTGCAACCTCCGTAAGAACAAGTTACAATTCCGGTTCCAAGAGCGCAATTGTCTGAACCGAGATCTGCTTTACTTATAAGGAAAAACAATGCGGTTAAACTCTACTATTATATATGAAGATTTTTAGTTGAATATAAAGTTAGAACACTATAGAAAATATACTTGGCGTCAAAATTTTGTAGTACATTTTTAAAATGGAAAATCTAATTTAAAAACTTATAGGAAATTTAAATTAATAGACATTAGTACAAATTATCACCAATCTACTTATTGCTATTGAGAAACATAGATTGTGTAATTGTAAAGCAAGGCACTATCTACACTTATAATTTAATTGATTGCTCTGATAAGAACTAAATGAACTTAAAATTACTTTGTATCTATGTCAAATGGTCATTGGATAAGATTATTTAATAATACTTTCAGTATTAACACGTAAAACATCAAAAACATAAATATCGATATAAGTATAGCTTATTATTAGCGTAGGAAGCTTAATTCCTTCCCATTTCTAAAACATATTGGTAGGAATATAAAAAAAACGCTCTTAGTGCAATTAGGTAGAAAGTTCTTCGACAATTGAATCTAAGCCCCGCTCACAAAAAACTTTTAATCGGTTAATAGTTTGTCGGGCGCAATTAATATAAACTTGACAGCCCGACCTGATCAAACTACAGCCGATAAATAAATCTGTACTGTGGGGGCTCTAAGTGGGAATCTAATATCATTCTTAGTAATACAATCATAGTTATTGTAAAGAAAAATATATATTAAATACATGTACGAACTTATAAACTGTATTCACAGGAAGATATTTGCAACATTGTCAAAGAAATAATGATAAGCTCGTAATATTATGACGTCGAATATAAATTATTACACATAATTAATATGTCTATAATTACAGTCGTTGATCATAATAATAACTTTATGAGAAAGACACTTTTACCGCTTTTTTGGAAGAAACCGAAAGTATAGGCTAAGAATATAAAAACCTCGACATATAGAACAATACCTAACTAATTCATATAAGAATATTAGAAAGCAATGTAATAAAGAAAGCGATTGAAGCATTATTATTATATTCTTCAATGCTGTTGCTGGCGACTTCACCCGCGTGTAGTCGGCCTAGTAGTTTTTGAGTTATTTCAATACATACAAAAATACAAATCTTTGCTCTTTATAATATTAGTATAGATATAGATCTATCGTGCAGTTAATTGAAGTGAACGGTCTCAGAAACATCTGTCCATTGACCCAGTATTGCAAGACTCACGTGAGGTTTTCATAACACGACCTTCGGAAAATTGACCAAATATTACGAACAATAATTATCGACTAACACTAGTAGATACAACGTTGTAGTTATTTTTCTTTTAACAATTAAAATAAAACATTTATTTACATATCAATATAGCAATATGAATCTATTTTATTATTTCAAATAGTATTATAATAAACTCAGAGTTCATTAAACTGGCTTGCATAGACTTGTTGTTGCAGGTGCAAATATAAGACAATTGCAGTTCCAATAAATTTGTAAACAAGTGTAATAACCTATTAGATACGAAGTACAAAGCTAAGGGCCTGTTCTACCTTATTGTAAATTGTCTGATAACAATCGAATGTGTAAAATATGTGATGGAAATCTCGAATTTTGTTCCCTTATCTGAAAGTGACGTCATTTTAATCTATCGTCTCTATCAGCCAGTGGTGGGACGGGGCCTTAAGGTCGTATCCTCGTATCCGTATATCTGTTAAACTCTCTCTTCAAATATCTCCTAAACTTTATTTATCCCATTGCGTATTTTTAGGTTATAAGGTCTTTAAGTCAGTGGCTATTTATTATATATTTAAAGATATATTACTTTAGAAAAACTAGAAAAAAATAGCAGTCTTAGGAGACTTAACAATTGGTTTTTTTGAAATTATTTTTTTTATTATTTTCGAAGTAAAGTTTGTCGACTTATTGCGTGATTAATTTAGAAAATTACCATTGTTATAACAATATAATAAAACAAAGCGTTTGTACCAAACAAGTAACAGATGGTTTTATAAAATGTTTTATCAGGTGCAAAAAATTATAATTGCAATACCAAAAGAACGGCTTTTTGGCCTTGTTTGTAATTTAGTTGCATGTTTTTAAAAAAATAAAGTCACCTTTTTGTCCTGACCTTGGTTACGTTTTGGGTCTCCAATTAAACATACGGGTTTGTAACCTTTTTATGCAATTCAGTGTACCATTTCTTATTTAGGATTTGTCCGGTTTGTCGACCTAATAGTGGGTTCTTTAGGACTTTAAATGTACTAATTTCAAGAGAAATATGTTCTTTACAGGACACTAAATTGTATTATTGTTGAAGCACTCGTGTTAAGTACATTTATTGTTTTGTCTATTTTACAAAGAGTATGCGAGAGGGCAAGATATATAAGTGGTATGACAGTGGAAACCCAGTTAGAATAGTATGTGTGTCTCTTGGTGCATGTTAATATGGTATACTATTATAATAAAGCGTAAACACACACATCTTTGTTGCCTAAGATGTCAGCAATTACAGCATATTTTTGAATAATTCTTTTTTTAATAAAAAGCCCTACACTTATGTCATGCTTTAGGCTATAAATTTTCACGACATTAAACTGTGGTAAATATTTAGGATAAAAACCTTAATGTGGGAAAGAGACCATAAGTTGCTGCCAACATCAAGAAAGCAAGATTGCTAAGGTTTGTCATGTCATGTCATTTTGACATTTGCTACTGATAATTTGACAAACGTAAATAATAAAATAAAATTTCATGCGGATGAAGCCGCACGGGAACAGCTAGTATGGTATAAAATAGGCTACGCCTTTTCACACCTTGTCCGTAACAATTCGCGGAGTGTAAACACGACATTGAAAATTCAATTGACATGTATCTGTGGGAAACTTTCTATTCATATTTTAAGTTTATGTCCAACCGTGATTCTTTGTACGAGACTTTAGTTAAAGGACTGAAGTTACACTTACTTAAATAATCATGAATCAAATCTTTGTAAAAATCCTGTTTCAGTAATAAAATATAACAGTGGTAGAGCCCGCTTTAACATCTTCGCACGAATGGGTCGGCTCGCCCGGTGTAATACCACGACCACACAGAAGACAGGCGTGAAGTGGGAGAAATTCCGCGTTTCGTCTGATGAGTGTGGTGCCGGAGACCCAACTTTAGTCCCGTTTCCTTCCCACCCTTTTTCTTTTGAGAAAGGATGGGAAAGGGAAGTGGATTTGACGGCTGAGGTGACGCATAGGAAGGGGAAATATCCTTTTTATGTGCGTCTCCTCCTCCGTCGATTAAGGGTAGGCAACGCATCTGCAATTGCGGATGTCTATGGGCAGCGGTCGCTTCGCCATTTTGGGCGGATTCAGGTGATCGCTTGCTCGTTTGCCATCTTATATTATAAAAAAAAAAAAAAAAAATCAACCTTCCAAACATGCGCAATTTGGTAAAACCGCGCCTTAATATTCAGCACTGATCTCTATCATAGTAGATCCAAAGCTATAGATATTTAGTAGATCCGCTAATAATTTAACCAATGAAATAATCACATAAGTTCCTTAATTAGCTAGTATTAACTATTTGTAGTGCGGGGAATTTCCGCCATCTTTCCTCAAGCGTGACACCATGACAAACAAGTCACGTTGATTTCAAAAGGAAACCTGACTCTGGTATGAATGTCATGGACAGATTTTCAATTTCGTAAATTTATAATCTATCTAGGCATGTTATAGACTGACTATAACTTTTTACCGTATAATTCCATTGTTCTTTGACAAATAGACTCTACATATGTATTGACACAAATAGAATGGGAGTGAAATTCTATCCTTGCAGTCTTTGTCATTTCTCAACAGTTCGTAAAATGAAAGAGATCATAAACGCTCGGTGACATGTATCGTATCATTACTGTAAACTAAAACTTTGTACTACACTAGGTTTGACCCACAACCTCGTATGTACCGAATTTAAATAAAACATAATTATTCTGGATGAACACATTAATTTCACCGAATCTGTTATTCTGTTTCGAAGATATGTTGTAACAAACATCCATCAAAACTTTCGCATATATATTTATTAGTATGACGTGTGATATTATTGTTGTGGTAAATCAAATATTTTTGATTTAAAACAACAATTGTAACATAGTAACAACTTCGAATCGTCCGTCGGAAATCAGTAATGCAAATATTTGAACAAATATGTCTCCCTCAGTTTACTGGTTGTAAACTGTGATAGCGTCCGCTAAATTGTTTTGTAAATTTCAATCCACGCAAGTTTAACATTTTGATTGATTATTATCACCGGTTGTACCATAGACATTCAGATACAATACTATAGAACAGACATTACGAACACAAATGTCAAAGAAGAATACGAAACTGTATTGAGTTTTGTTGACTTTGTATGTCATGTCCTGTCTATCTTACTAATCTTACTAATTTTTACTTCTTACTAATATTATAAATGCGAAAATTTAGATGGATGGATGGATGGATGTTTGTTAGAGTTTGTAGCCTAAAGGGATGAACGGATTTCGATGATATTTGGCACAGATGTAGATGATAGTCTGGAAGAACACATAGGCTACTAACTTTTGTTTTTTTGAACTCCACGCGAACCGAGTCGCCGGCGAAAGCTAGTATAATATAAATGTCTTTAGGTTGTACACTACTTGTCAGACTACTATCAGCCTTCTGAATGTGTATAATTTGATAAGAATAATTAATTTTTTTTAAAATTTATTTATGATAGTTGCATTTATTTACTTAAATAATTGATTTCTCCGTCATTTTCAAACGGAAATATTTTTTATAAAACTCAGTAGTGTAAATTTACAAGTGTATTATTTTTGTCACATTGCGCATTGTACTTACATTGTAATGCCTCCGCTCACACGTCTATTACAAAATTGAAGCTCAATTGTCTAGCATCTAGGGTTGCCAACTCGGGCTTACGTCGAGGACATTATATACCCACCTCGATGAAATATAATTTGACACTCACAATGCAATTTAAGCCGAAAACATTTTATAGCAATACTATACGTGTAAAATTTAATCTTTTAAGGTTGTCACCTTGTTTGCTCTACTCGATATCAAATGGGACGCGAATTGATGTTTTTGATTGTATACATATTGGGGCTGTGATAAGTTTATTAAAAGTTAGCAGCCCTACTAGCTTCACATAGACAAGGCCCCGGACAAAGAACAATCGAGCATTTTTGATTTGTGTCCGGGTGGGGCCACACTAACATAATAAATAATTGCCCTCACGTTGTTTCTTTGCCTGAAAATCAAAAGCTATTCTAGAATTTTATGTAATTTGACTTAAATGTTTTTCTGAAGCAACTTACTAATAATGAAGAGATTAAATGCACGGAAGTTTATAATACTTTTTTCAATATTTTTTCTTTTATTCATATTTTTAACAATTTTGTTTGCTAGATAATACTAGATCATTCCTTTTTCGGGTTCGATAAAACCATAAGTAATTTAAAAGTAAATCTTATTTTAAATGTTTAAATATTTTATTAAGATACTCGATACTGGCAACTTGTAAAACCGGTAAGCGACAAGTTGTGTAATATTTCGACTAAAAGAAATTCGGTTTGTAGCAATATAAACGAAATTTAACATTGACCCAATAAATGAAACTGGAAAGTTGATACTGTTCGTACTGACAATAATAATTTACATTTAATTAATGAATAAACAATCAATGAATCTAGAAGACTGCTGGAACCTGTCCCTGTAAAGCATCCTTTATCCTTACAATACGATCATAAGATCCTTCCTTACAAGTTAACTTACTTTAAAATTTACTGTAGTCAATCGCTCCGCATCTGAAATCGCGCATTGTCGTACCACACCCGACGTCCGGATGTGAGCAATTGTGGTGTTTCGCGCAAACACGACTGGCAACGTGATTTAGATGCACTAAGTACTTTGTATATTTGTATGTCGTGATAGATAATCTATTGTACTAACTCTTTCAGCGGAAGTAAGATCGACCAGAATCTACTGGTAGCATCGGTTAAAAATATTAGTTCTTGTTTTTTTATAATATAAGGTGGCAAACGAGCAAGCGGCCACCTGAATCCACCGAAATTCTTTTTTAATGGATTAAGTAAAGCGAAAATATTTTTCTTTTGAGGTTATGTCGGCGCTTAGCCTAAACCTTAGCTCGAGGGCTCCCTCAGGACCCTCGGCTTGGGCCATTACTTCGTTGTTATTACCGGATTGGGAGCCGCCGAGTTCTTAGATCGCTTCGGTGGACTCTCTATGTGATTAGGCACAAGGACCCCCGAGAGGAGACCTCGATGGGCTGTCTCAATACCTATCCTTTCGGTGCAGCTTATGTGGTAGAAAGTTTTTCACGTTTAATGCGAAACCAGCTGTGAACAGGTACGTTTCTTGCTTACAGTGCAAATAAGATATATGCATAAACCTCTCTGTCTTGCGAAAGACATAATTTGGTTCCGTGGACGAAAGATATCATGGATGGATGAATTTAATTACCAGAACAACATTAAACAATGTTCAAAAGTATCGGAAAAAATGAGTAGGTACATAAGTTTTTCTTTACATTTGTAAAATAACCGTATAGTAAGGGAATCGAGCGAGGCGTAGCTGCAATAATATTTATATTTCGAAACTACACGATATCGTTTCACCGATAAGAATCGGAACTTATGAAAGTAATGTAAAAATATTTGACTTAACAGATAATAAAAACTGGTTTCAAATTATCTTAATTCAAACATCAGAAACAGAAGTTAGAAGTTATTAATGACTAGCTGTTCCCGTGCGGCTTCATCCGCATGAAATTATGAAATCTTTATTTTATTGTTTACATTTGTAAAATTGTCAATTGCATATGTCAAAATTACCATAATAACCTTGCTTTCTTGATGTTGGAGCTTGTAGTTTATGGTCCCTTTCCCACATGAAGGTTTTTTTCTAATTTATTCACCCCGGAAGTTCAATAGCGTAAAAATATATAGCCTGAAGCATGTCGTAAGTGTAGGACTTTTTATTAAAGCAGAATTATTCAGCAATATGCTGTGATTGCTGACATCCTACGCTACAAAGTCGTGTGTGTTTACGATTTATTATATTAGTATAGATATAGATGTTGCAATTTCAACTAGCGTTGGATAATCCCACGTCATGTTGAATGTGGTCATACTTGGACGACAAGATATTACAATTCTTTAGTGTACGCATAAAAAACTAAATATAATCGAAGTACAATATGACTAAAGATAATTTTAATTCTTCTTTCTTAATGTTGTTTCTTAATTTAAAGAGATGATCACATCATACTAATATTGTAAATGCGAAAGTTTAGATAGATGTTTGTAAGAGTTTGTAGCCTAAACAGCTGAACGGATTTCGATGAAATTTGGCATAGACGTAGAGGATAGTCTGGAAGAACACATAGGCTACACAGTTTTTTTTTAATCCCACGCAGACGGAGTCGCGGGCGAAAGCTAGTAATCAATAAAGTAATGAGGATGACTAAAAAGGTAGAGGAAGAGTCTATGTATGGATAGGGTGAAAAAGGATATGCGTAAGAAGGAAATGAATTCAGATATGACAGCTAATAGTATGGAAAAGGAGCACAAGTTCCGAAGATATTCAATAATAGTTAAACACTTACGCTGTCTCGAAATTCGGAACCAAAACAATGAACTAATTGTCTGTCAAATACTGAAGCACAGTCATAACATTAATCTAGATCTTAAAATAGACTAAGCTTTTTAAACACCACGTGCGTCTTATTTAAGTAAAGCGGTTTAAAATGCGTATCTTATAACACTATTCAAGGAAATGATAAAGTTATAAGTATTGTTTCAAGGTCCATACGTCGCTTATCTTAGGGACTATTCTCGTAAATATAATAATCATCAATATCATGCATAAATTCAAACCCTTACTCACTAACAAACTGCATATAGAACTCAGTCCATCTCTCATCACTGTTAAGCCCGCTACACACATTTAATTGCAACAGTTCAGTTAAAATCGAAGGTATGTAACAGTCTTTACAATATTGCTGGCCATAAAGAAAAGAGCAGTGGAATCGTTAAAAATAAGAAAGCTCACTTATGGAATTAACGAAAAATAGGCTCTATCTTACTTCTTACTAATATTATAAATGCGAAAGTTTAGATGAATGGATGGATGTTTGTTAGAGTTTGTAGCCTAAACTGCTGAACGGATCTCGACAAAATTTGGCAAAGATATAGAGGATAGTTTGGAAGAACACATAGGCTACTTACTTTTATTGTTTTAACACCACGCAGACGAAGTCGCGGGCGAAAGCTAGCATTGTAATAAGGTGTAGAGAGGTAAATGCATTTATACAGTACTGGTTTTTTTTTTTCGAGAGTGTCTCATAAATTTTAATAGACTATTTACCCTACATAAGTAGGGGGATATCGAAGTGCGTAGTAATAATTAATTAGTAATGCACGTTCATTTGTTTTTTATCCATTGTAATAAAAACAATTGTTCACACGAGGATGTTTTAGTTGTACAGATCGAGGCAGGAAAATCAAAGTATACTAGGGGGAGAGAATAATATTAAGCGATTTTATAATTACGTTCCTGTTTCCTCAATGTATTTATAATTAACATATAACGTCCTTAAGCTAGCTACACACATTTACCATCACAGTTTAATCAGAACTGAACGGTGTAATTAAAACTAAAGGTGTTGTGCCTGCTTTATAAATTAACAATGAAAATGAGTATGTTACTTCAAAAAAATACTGATTAGTTTAGTAGTTTGTTTGTATAAAAAAATATATTTAAATGCAATGTATTTATTAAAATTTCTTATGCATTTTACTTATGCATTCAAAGTAGCAATTGCTATTTTGTGACTGACTTCGCTTTTGTAAGCAAGAAGAATAATAAAAATATTAAACTTATCTTGATAGACAGTGAACGTAGTACAAGGTTATCCGCTTTGGTTATAAATATATCATCTGGTAATTATACTTTCATACTAATATTATAAATGCGAAAGTTTAGATGGATGGATGGATGTTTGTTAGAGTTTGTAGCCTAAACGGCTGAACGGATCTCGATGAAATTTGGCATAGACTTAGAGGATACTCTGGAAGAACACATAGGCTAGTGACTTTGATTTTTTTTAATTCCACGCGGTCGGAGTCGCGGGCGACAGCTAGTTACAAATAAAATACCACTATTGTATTTAAGCATTCTATAGCAGCATTTTAATTAGCTAAATATATCTATACTATTATAATAAAGCGAAAACACAGAATTCTTTGTTGCCTAAGATGTCAGCAATTACAGCATATTTTTGAATAACTCTTTTTTTTATAAAAAGCCCTACACTTACGTCACGCTTTAGGCTATATATTTTCACGCCATTAAACTTAGGGGGTAAATATTTTGGACATAAACCCTTATGTGGGAAAGAGACCATAATTTGCTGCCAACATCAAGGAAGCAAGATTGCCAAGTTTTGTCATGTCATGTCATTTTTACATTTGCAATTGACAATTTGACACATGTAAACAATAAAATAATTTTATGCTGATAAAATCGCACTGGAACAGCTAGTGTATAATAAACTCAAGGACGTAGTATTTAGGAATTACTCTACTTTGTTCAAGTTGACTCTATTCTAATAAAAAAACTTTCATAGATAATTAACGAACCCAGACGATGGCAAAGAACAAAATGTAAAGAGAATAATCGTTTTCATTAGTTGAATATAATTCCGACCTTTCGACCCCGTAAAAGAGATCAGGAAAAACAATTGAATACCACTGGTCTAAAGCTACACGTGTTAAGTATCTCTCGTTAGGAGCAAAATATGCTACATATGCACATTTATTATGATTGGAAACCAGTGTAAGTCTATACGTCTATAAATTGATGCTAGACCTTGAATCTATACGATAGTGAAATTCTTTGTTAAATCGTTTACATATCCCAGTATAGTTGTTAACTTTAATGCTTACGAGGGACGGCGGTCATAGAGTAACATTATTGATCACTGATCTCTATAAATGGACAAGTCATTGGAAATGGCTTTTGCTTCGTTCAGTTAAACTAACGTAAGTGATACTTAATTCCTTCTTTATTATTAGTTTACTCAACTCCGCTATCTACCGATACCGTCATTGTTACAATGGCGAAAAACAAATAAACACAAAATACAACGTCTTATAGCCTGTCTATTTATAGAGGTCATAGTTTTAGCGACTTGCGAAGGCGTGGTACTAAAATTCGCGTTTTAAATTCTCTATGTCCACCATTATTTAAATAATCTGGTCGTATTTTCGTTAAGTTTAAAACATCTGTGAATAAATTGACTCTTTAGCAATAGATAAATTACATTTTTTTATTACGTATTGTTAAGTTAGTTTAAGAATTGTAGAATTTCTTGTGATTTTGTATGAACATTTTTATATTGCTTCTTACCACAGATAATACACTAATATAATTACCATAGTCGTTAATCCAAATAATTGCCTTCTCATTTACCTTATTTCTATAAATAACAATTTTATCATCTTTAGAACGGCCTTTAATAATCGGAAAGTGAAATCGGAACAGATAAAAAACTTAGATAAAAGATTGCCACTCGGAGCGGAGCGTAAATATTGCGACAAGGAAAATACAACAACGACCATAAACAAATCTCCCACTCCCGGCATTAGGCAATGCGTCAAGTATAGACAATCATAATTTTGTTTAACCAAGGTCGTGTAATGACTTTGTTGTGTGGTATAAAATACAAGCGGCCATAAATTATACGATTATAAAAAATGATTTATATTTTAGAGCTTCAATGCGGTAAATACATGTAAATATATTTTGTACTAGCGAATGCAGTACAATGGGTCAGTCGTTCGTAAAACAAAGGTAACGCGTTATGGCTGATAAGGAAATCGAAAGTGATTGTTTATGGGTCGTCAGTATTTTGCGTAACAAGAACATGTGTTATAGATTGTAATATCGTTTGTAGTTTTGTACCTAATAAGCACTGCATTTTATTCTTTGCCCCCAATTTAATTTGTCCGTTTTATTCTTTGCCCTAATTTTCCTGTAAGTAGTGAATCGTAAAAGTCGAAACTTAGACCAAATTTCATTTCAATACTTTAAACGTTCGTTTGAACCTTTCTTTTTTTCTTCTTTTTTTTCTTATGCGTACGTGATCTTGGACAAAAATTATTGGAAGTAGCTAACTGTATTGGTAATTACTGGAAGTTTATTGCGGAAGTACTGGCATGGTGTAATTGTACCGTCAGATGACTGACTGACGCAATAGGTCGCCCTGCGCGCGCAGAGAAAGCCACTCTTGCACAACTGTCGTCGCCTCTCTATTAAAACTAATATACACCTTATTACTCTTGCATTAAGGTATATAATCACATATTGTATTTGAAATTGGTGTACGAAATTCTAGATATTGGATTTTAAAATGTTTTATAAAGGCATAAGGTTTAGAATTCCTTGATAGAATTGTGATGTAATAATTAGGCTGACATAAGCATATGTGTTTCTTTGTTCATATTTTGTGGTATATTCTCTAGTTTTTTACCATCATCGGCGACTATATTACGGTCCGTGTATGACACGCTGATCGTCTACAGACGTCCGTGTTAAGCGACCCTTTTGAGAGAACTTGACTGCCCGGTTTATACCATACTAGTGGTTGCTCGCGACTCGCCTGCGTTGTATTAATAAAAATGATAAAAAATATAACTTTAGCCTATGTTACTCACAGATAAATAAACAGTGAAAGAATATTTGAAATCGGTCCAGTAGTTCGTGAATCGAATACACACAAAAATACAAATCTTTCCTCTTCATAATATTAGTATAGATAACTTTTTTCCCATTCCACAAAAAGTTGACAGTGACATATTTTTATACGACTTAAAACAAAGATTCTACTAAGAGTGCGTGCACACCATTGACTAAACTGTCGCACATCTGTTTTGTCGCGCTTTGATTCCTATGAGCTTATATGGAGGTGCGTACACTACTCGATTGTTGTATTAGCTGCGAAACAATCGACAATCGCACAACAGTTGTGCGATAAGTCAAAGGTGTGCGCCCGCTCTTAAATTGGTAAGTAGATGGTTAAATATCATCTATACATATAATAAAATTGGAGTGTCTGTTTGTAATATCCAAGGAAAAATTCCAGATTTCAAATAACGAAAATCGCATTTAAAATATTTATTCCTGTCTGTCTGTCTGTCCGCAAGCTGCGTTTGATCCGGGTAATCCGAAACGGCTGGACCGATTTCGACCGGACTTTCACTGAAGGGTAGCTGACATAGACGGGCATATTATAGGCTACTAATTTTATCTTAATATTGCGTGGACGAAGTCGCGGGCAACAGCTAGTTATAACTAAATTATTATTTTCTTGTTGTAGCCACAATGAACGCGATGGAGATGAAAGTGTCAGACGTCAGTATGCACCATCACGATCATGACCATGACCACGGGCAAGGCGACGGCTGCATGTCATCACATGCTATGACGGTGAGTTCTACTATCAATCCAAATTCGTGAATCGGTAAACATGCCTAATGGGCGGTTTCCGAACTATTTTAAACCATTCGATAGTGTTTGTGGTTCGATTTATAAAATGATGTTCTGTTTCATTACGACTTAGGTCAACCTATCACTATTAAATCACTAAGTAACGATAAAATAAATGCATACTTCAGAAACCCAGTAATTCGTTAGCAAGCAAAGGGTTAAGTTTCAACGTTCAACCAAACAAACATTTTTTTTTTTATATCATAAGTTGGCAAACGAGCAAGCGGCCACCTGAATCCGCCAAACTGGCGAAGCGACCGCTGCCCATAGACATTTAGGATCCCTAAGCAATCGTTTTTAGTACAACCAACACTCAACCTGAGGTATTAATTACCGCCAAAAATAACTATCATCCCTGAGATATAGAAGGACCACTTTCTCGGAATTACGACTTTAAGTACGACAATATATCATAGAAGGTTATAAATAGTAACGCTATCTTGTAGTGTATTTCCGTCTGTCCATTTCTTATCTGTGGCCATGGGAACGGTAAATGCGGTGCACCGCGACACAATCGGCACTATCAATTTCGATTACTTGTTCTTGAAATATAAACAAACAATATCGTTACAGTATACCTAAAAAAGAATGGACATTTCGTAGTTTTTTTTATAGGACAGTCATGTTGTATGTACACGGGACAATCCCTAATCAGTCGGAAACAAAATATAAAATGGTAGATGAATATGGTGTCAATTATCTTGCTTACAGGGTATTTCCCCGATAATGTCGGGTGTGTTCAACCTGTAAATGAATATATTTTAAAAGTATTCAACTATTAAAAATGAACAAAGCAATAAAGAAGTCACTGACCACTAAAATACTGTTCAAAATTCCTACAGGGTCAATGATTTCAACGACCGA
Organism: Papilio protenor; assembly: GCA_029286645.1. Taxonomy (NCBI): domain Eukaryota; kingdom Metazoa; phylum Arthropoda; class Insecta; order Lepidoptera; family Papilionidae; genus Papilio; species Papilio protenor. The sequence continues at coordinate 1,403,664 of JAGSMZ010000036.1, read as the reverse complement.
ATTAAATCTAAACAAAACGGAAATGTATTCCTAGGTCAAGTTATAGTTGCGGTGATTATTTCTTATTAAAAATTAACATTTAAAACTGTTAATTAACAATTTGTATTCCTTGATAAGTATGTACAATCAAGGAATCTCGCGGAGTTCCATCTTTAAAACTAGTGGTTTGAACTTTTAGTACACATTGAGAGATCGACAATAAACAATAGTACGAAAATAGATCGGTTAGTAGTACACGGGAATTTCCTTTTATTATCCCATCGTTTGCACAACTCTAACTTATTAATTATTCCTCTTCTGATGTAAGATGACGTAGACTTTGCCTCGTAAGAAACAAAGCATTTTGTCCGAAGTGTTTCGCCGCGCACCTCCTAATTCCACGATCGTACAAATCGTGCGTAGTTCAAAGAAAGCAGATCGATTTGTACGCTTTCCCCGTATGACAGTTGACAGTTTCCCGCCATCGCAGTCAGCCGGACGCGTTAGTGATGTGCCAAAACAAGAGACGCGGGAAGCGGTCGCGCGCCACAGCGAATGCAAACACACCGTCATTGTAACACTGACATACAGACGCGAATACTTGGAATTCATGCGCTAAAACAATTCGCCACACATCGTGTAGACTGAAAATTTTGGAATGTTATAATATTTAATTTAGGTATTAATGTAGACTCAACAGACGGAATTACAAGTGAGCAATCGGCTTGTTACGGAAAAGACTGTCACAGACTACTGTAGAACTATTAAATCTTTTTCTTCTATGATCTTTCTTACAAAAAGCCAATCAACGAATTACGAAAGTCACATATCTGAGGGTCTATAACGAATATTTGTGTGACAGTTCTGTGTCCCCTTACCGGGCGTTAAGCACACCAATAAATCTCGTACATATTTTGTCGATGTCGTTACAAAAATGTTCTCACTAATATTCGTGATAAGCCCTGAGCTGTTATAAAAAATATATTTGAAATTAATATTTGTTGTTCTCTTAATTTCAGTTCCACGTTGGTGTATGTCAGGAAATCCTGTTCAATGGCTGGAAGACGACAACGGGACTGGAACTCTTCGGGTCCGCGGTTGCGATTTTCCTCGCAGGGGTCTTGTACGAGGGTCTCAAGTACTACAGAGAGGCCTTACATACTAAAGCAACTACAGCAACTGGGGACTCCCAAGTTAATATTACTAAGAACGAATGCGGTAACCAGGGATCTTGTGGTGGTACTGCTGTTGTCAAGTGAGTATTATCAAATAAGTATATCCAACACACATATTGGTATAATCGACGAGTCGTTATCACTAGGTTGTAATTCTAGTTTAACCTACCTTAGTTTTAATACAATGAAATCGTTTACAATATCCCATAGGCATATTTATCAAAAATGAGATTACTTATCTCATATATCAGATACAAGAAGCGTATATCTACGTTGATTTCCTTAACTTTTATGTTTTATATACTCCAAATCAATGTAAAATGTCAAACACTTTGTACTAGTTTGTTATCAAATGTTAATAAAAACATGTAATGAAATGTCTTTGATGTAAACAAGTAAATCGGCATAGTTATTCGGTAATATCTCAGTTGTGCTTTCCGTCACTAGATGTCGCTGATACTTGACCTTTAAAAAATCCCTTCTAAAAGAGCGACCTCTGTGGATAAAAATTTAAATTACTTTTATAATTAAACTTTAATTCAATAATTTCCAGATACTCAATGCTGTCAATTGGTCACATAATCCAGACTTTACTACACTTCGTGCAATCAACAGCATCCTACGTCCTGATGTTGGTGTTCATGACGTACAACGTGTGGCTCTGTCTCGCGCTAGTACTGGGCCTGGCTGTTGGATACTTCTTCTTCGGCTGGAGGAAGGCGACAGTCGTTGACGTCACAGAACATTGCCAATGATTTGATTATAAGGACTGGATTATTTGATAAAATGCAAAACATTTTAGTAACTGATTTGAAAAACGTGACTGTAACAAAACAATCTATATTAACAAAAGTCTAGTGTTATTGCACTATACATTTTATTAGTATTAGAAAATTTATCCAGTCCTTCCAAATTGATAACAGTATTTTGAAGCTAATTTACCTTAAATAATGACCAATTTATCTACATGTGGCGCCACTGTTGACACTGTTAACTGTATTATCGATAGTGGCGCCGTCAACAATGGCTTGCCACGACTGTAGTTATAATTTTCAACACATTGGAGATGAATTGGTCAAATAATAAGTTACGATTTAATGTTGTTTGAAATAATGCATTGAATTAATCAAGCCATACATAGTACAGATATTTTACTCTTGCCAATTGACGAATGTTTTATTAAAAATATCATGGAAACATGTTTGGAGAAACCCACGGTTAGGAATGACTATTTAGCGATTTATCATATTTAGTTTTTGAAAGACAAGAAACTAAACATAAATACTACGGAGTATTTTACGTATTTTTCATTCAGTTTAATGTAACTTAAGTGCCAAAACATGTCAAGGTAAAGGGCCATGACAGTGTCTTCCGTTTTATAATTATTTTTAAACTATGTAAAAAGAAAACTTGTTATTGTTCAACGGTATTTATAGCCTGACCAGAAAGATAAAAACCCTCGCTATGTTGCAGAAAATTATGGAACTAATTTCTTTGCGTGAACGGAGCATTCCCAGATCAGGGTTTTTAATTTGGTTAGGCAAAGTTTTTGTAAAACAGAATTATATAATCTTACTACTTATGTTTTTTTCCATTATCTTAAGATTTTAAGCGTGATAATAGTTTTCCTATATTAAAAATGAACGAACTATGTTGACTTTTAATATTATATAGAAAAAGAACCAATTTTAAGACATGTCTACGTGTAATTAGGTAAATATTGTTAAGACAAAGTCAAGACAAAACTAGTATATTGCCTAAAAATTTGAAAATTACTTTTCCATGTATTCAAATGGAACGATTTTTATAGATTTACTAACATTACAAAAAAAAATTGAAAGCAATATTTAAATTACTTATTAATGTATTTTTTTAATATGCATTGATATTGTTTGTTATTTCTTATTTTGTGATATTATGCAAAGTGGTTTATAGTTTTAAATTGTAATATCGCAAATGTATTATTAATAGTGTACATAAAATAAACGTGACATTCCTTTTTACTTAAAGAAATTTGTTTCATTTCTAATAAAAATAATTAATTATCAATTAAACCTTATTAATAATTTCTATATTCTCTAACCTTACCAACCCACAGTCTAACTAACTTATAACTATATTAAAGGAAAAAAAAAACAAAATCAGAATGCAGTTATTTCAAATACTTATATTATTTTGGATATTTAGATTATTGAAATATTTAGATGTCACCTTCTGTGTCCACGCGGAACTATTAAAACAAACTTAATTAGTAGCCTATGTTCCTTGTGTTCTTCTAGCCTATGTTTTATATCTATTCCTAGGGAGATCCGTTCAGACGATCTGAAGATACGTAGTCACCAACATCCATCCATTCATTACGAATTCAAATAAAATTAGTAGCAGTGAGAATTTTAAACTATAATTTAAATACGGAAGTATCAAACGAACGAGTATTCGTTAACCGCTGCCCATACGCATCTGCAATTGGCTTAAGATAAAAGAAAGAGAAAAGTAATATTTTCTGCTCCAACCCCTTTTAATATTACCCCCATCTTCTCTTTGCATCCGTTTCTCGAAGCACGAAATATCCTTTACATTTGTCTTCTGTGAGGTCACGCCATTTCACAGGCCAAGCAGGCACAAACAACCAGACAGATATTGTAATTCAATAATAAATAAAATACTACTGCTAATACTATTAAAACATAAACTTATATTAATTTGAAAAGGAGATTTCGTCTTATTTTAATTTAAACTATACTTTTAAAATGTCGTGAACAGCCTCCAGCTTTCTTCTGTTCGAAAACAACATTACTGTACAATGTTTTAAACCTACACAATCTTATAAGAAAATGAATTTCTGAACCGCACTTACGTCATGACTGTCATGTCAGTGAAGTGAAATGTGACGGGTGTTTCATGTTTTGTCTTTTATATATAACTTGTTGATTTTATTACTTAAATTCAAAGTGAAATAGCTGAACAATACGAATACAGTATCCGTGATAGATATGTTATAGTTCCACAAGTGTATAAATCGTCTGGAATTCGTCGTTCACGTGCCTTTGGAGCGTATTGTCCAGGTAACGGTATATTTTGCTTTTAGACGTTGATTGCTATTTCTTGTTAAATGTTGGGTAATTGGTGACTTATAATTTTTATATTCAATTCTCGATTTTAATATTCAAAATTAATATGTATTATTCTTGTAATTCTTTCAATAAAACTTTGTATAATAAATTTTAAATTTGACAAGTTGATGAGTGTAAAGTTTGACATATGCGTCGCATACTTAAGATAAAACACGCCGTTTTTAAAGCGGTAATTTTAACCAAACTGTTACTCTATATCGTTCTGTTCTGATGAAAAGAAGCTTTTATTTGGACATCAGTATATGATCTGTGATGAGTGAGTTTGTGTCAAAACTACAAAGTTATATGTTCATTATTTCTATAATTTTGTTTATTTAAATAAATTGAATAAACTGGCAACATAGAAAATATACTTAAGCTTTGAATATGACCCACAAAACAAGATATAAGCCTTTGTTTCATATATAGTGGGATGAAATAAGATTTTGCTCTACAACTCCTTATTTTTGTCCATAAACAATTAAATTTCACAAATACACTGTATATGTTTATATTTCACTATTTACACGCATTGCTTAAAATGTCTTGAACACAAAATGTAAATTAATTCATTTCAAGAGTTTTCATGTTTTTTGTAAAACTTAGTGTAAATGTGATCCCAGAATATCAACTGCTGGCCGGATAGAAGTTGATTTGCTACTGTTTTATCGAACAATAAGTATGGTACTACAGTTATCTTGCCTTCCAAGTCATTAGTATATGGTACAGGCTCCCAAATAGCTGGTATTAATGTGGTTGTCAATGGTGTTGGATCCCTGAAACAATATTTTGCTACTAAGTTTTTACTGCATAACAACTCCCCAACCTTATCTTACTCCTGTAGGGTCAGTGCAATGGGTTTTTGCCTACTGACTAACTCTATCATCCGTCATCTCAGTCATCACTCCCTTCTTGATCATGTCACCTTTTACACAATCCATCCATCTCTTTACTGCATAACACTGGTATAGAATTTATTTTTTGAATCATGATGAGGTATTTAATATTAAGCTTGGTTATTGGTTAGACTATATCTTGTCTACTTTAATTTAATTATAGTTAAAAGATTGGGGAATTCAGAACTTACCCTACTTTTATGAAGTTAGATATTAACTGAATTAGTCTATCCGAGATCACTTGCTCTTCACTGTTCAGTTGTTCATTTGAGAATATATACATATAGAGATCTCCGTGACCAGCACCCTGTATCTCCTCACTCTTCACACTGCTCATGCTGCCTTTGTACATAAACTTCAACAGATAAACTGGCTGAGTAGCCCTTGCATGCAGAATTGAAGACTTCACAACAGGGTACTCGATAAAAATGTCGTTCACATAATCCACATAATTTGGAATTAAGTTGTCTCCGACCATGTTGTCACCAAAATAGAATTCCTTCACCAATTTTGCCAATTTCGTTCTCAAGTCTTCACTCTCAAACTCCAGGTTGCTTGGTAACAGTTCCTTAAAGTTTGTGGGAACGAAAGTAAACCTTTTTATGTTATCCGAAATAATTTTAACTTCAAAGGCATTTGAAAAGGCCATAATTATTGGCACGTGGAAGAAGTGAGCGTCTTTCAATATATCCAACGGGTCCACGTCGAGAAGACTGTTAGTATTAGACTGATCATGTTCAATACATGGTAGGAACATTTCTGTTACATTCTTCAAACTCCTGATGGACAATTGCTGATAGAAATCGGCAAGTTTGTTCGCTTTCGCCTCACCGTTGTATCCTAGTAGTGCGGCAACTGTTACAGCTGTGGAGAAAGGCGTGTAGGTTACTGAACTAGGGGCTATAGCGGAGCCGGATTCTAAAATCATCCGTTGGAACAATCCGGTAGTAGTACGAGAAAGCAGAAGTAGTTCCACTGCGACGGCACCGGACCCCGTACCGTAAATAGTGATATCGGTTGGATTCCCGCCAAAGTTTTTAATGTTTCTCTGCACCCAGTATAGAGCGGCGACTTGGTCCTTCAAGCCGGCATTCCCCGGTGCCTCGAATGATCCAAGGCAAAGGAAACCGAGCACTCCCAGACGGTAATTGAAAGTGACAATGACGAAATTTTCTTTTAGTAAGCGAGATGGTGCCCTGTAGGATCCCCATCTGAAACAGTTTTCTTATATTTTACGATTGAAGAATTAGTATTGTATCTGTTTTTGGATGATGCTCGAAACGTAAGCTCGCGCTTGTTTCCTCTCACTATTGACCTATAATGCGTCAGCGGATTAGAAGATGTTTTATGATTTTTTTGCACACAGTTTAATCAGTAACTTTAAATATTCTGATTGGTGTAAATTACCCTCTTTGAAAGTCTCCGTCGTGCACATGAACGATTACGGGCAGCGGTTTAATGCTGCGTTGTTGTTCCGGCGCGAACACATTTACGACGAGGCAGTTCTCCACCCCAGTCTCCTCCACTTGGGGACACTTGACGCGGTGTGTGGCCTCGAATATACCGTCCCAAGGGACTGTCGGCTCGGGAGCCTGGAATGCATTCGTTGTTGTGAAGATTTCGATATGTAAATGTACATTTCTCGTAAAATAGCTGGATGAAGATTTGCAAACATTGACTACAAGATCTTAATCTAGGCTAGTCTGGAATTTTCCAGTGAGATCTAGATTCGTAGATGTTTACGCGAAAACAAATGTTTATTGCAAATGTAATTCGCGCCTATGCGATTCTAAACATTATTATAAATAACTTTTTTACGAACGTTACCTTAAACCTATGATGTAAGAGTGGCGCGCGGGCGTAGGGAATTCCCAGGAACACATGATGAGGTGGATCCGGGTAAAGATACCCTCTGACCTGACCATGAACCGTCTTAACATCCCGATGCGGCCTCTTTCCCCCCAAACATTTCGACACCACAAACAAAACCACCCACTCTTTAACGATCATGATCTCCTAGTACCCATATTTGGTAACAATGAACTATGTCACACTAGACTGATTGTAACAAGACCTAATCGTCTATTGGAGGCGAATGTATACTCTAAAACATTTACTACGACTCTGTTATGATAACATCTCGCCGTCTTTAAGCAATGATAGTGATGTAATTAGTTATACAATTTTGGTTGGAAATGAAAGACTGTTTTATTCAATGCATATTTATTTGTACTACGTGTGATATGAATAAGTTTACTACTTGGATTACAACATCGATTACATGTGATTTTGCAGCGTTTTCTATAATTACGAAGATGTAACTCGACCAGGTTTAGAGTAAGAAGACTTGAGTGAGAGGATTTTTGGACATTGGCAGAACATTAAATTAGCAAAACACTAGTCAAAGATTGAGCTGGATAATAATGTTTTTTTTTACTCAATACATGATTTAAAGAATGCTTTCCTCGTGTATAAATCGCTGCACTACATTACTTAAACTAAAAGTTTCGATATAAATATAAATATGATTATAGTAAACGTAAAGGAGTAAACATAAGGGCTGGTGCGGACTCCACGGTTATGTTCCACGAAGTACGTCTCATATATCTCATTCCACAGTGTCAGTCGGTCGACATGGAGTCCTTTCAATGGCTTTACTTTAGTGTCAATCAACAACCAATCCTCATTAGTTTCAGTTGTCTTCTCGAATTGTCGCCACTCAATACCTTCGGCAGTCGGTTTTCTAAAAGAAAATATGAATATTATTAGGGTAGGAGTTTATGCATAAAGAACTAGTAGTAGATTCAGTATTATATAGATTATAATGATTATTACCCAGATTGTATAAAACTTGCCCATAAATCGGTTACCAGATCTATCATCTGTTTTTCTTTACTACCATCGGCAGCTATATATCCTTCTCGACAGAAAATATATCTAACAATATCTCCTCGGGATGCACCGTTGACTTTAATCGAAGTTGATATCTTGATTTCATCGATTGATTCATAAATATGGTTTTGATTTAAATCTCCAACGAAAGCAAACTCGTAGAAATAAACCGAACCTCCGGATGATACTAAATGTCTAGCAGCTCGGATCATTGGACCTAAGTACGAAGCATCCGTATAGCATAGAGAAAGTTCCTCTATATTTTTCAATGTTACTTTATCTTTACCAAAGTATTGTTCTCTCAATCTGTTCCCGACTACCGATCTTTTCTTTTCATTTTCTTCAAAGTCTAAATCGTCGGGCAAGATAACACCAAAGTCCTCATTCAGTTTAGATAAGCTTTCTTCAGTGTGGTCTAAAGCTTCTTGCAATCCAGCATGACTGGTAGTGCCTATCATGTAAGTCATATTTGTTTTTAGATTGTTAAGCATATTAAATGGAGTTTCAGTTATAAACGAATTAGTACCACTTTCTATACAAGGTGCGAATTGTATGTCTTTGGCTGCTGTTACCAAAATTCCTATGTTTGAAGACTCTAGTCGAAAAGACTTGGTCGTAACTACACCAACGTTAGGAAGATTCTGCATTAATATTTTTAGAGTTGTTTCGGGATCTCTATCTATCGCCCAATGAGAGAGCACAAATCCACTTTCGACAATAACTTTTGAAACGTAATCTCGTGACATGGGCGAAAGTGCCAAATACCCAGCTAATGCTCCCCCTCCGCCTTCTCCGCTAACTACAATATTTGAAGGATCGCCGCCGAAAGCTTCTATGTTATCTTTTATCCATTTTAAAGCCAAAGTTAAATCTTTCAGTGCCGCGTTACCAGGTACTGAGTCATTCTGTGAACACAAAAATCCAAGTGCTCCCAGTCTATAATTTGGCAGGACCAAAATGATTCCCTTTGGCACTGTGTATTCTGGTCCGTATACAGCTGGATTTCCACTTCCGATATTGAAACTTCCATCATGAATGTGAAATAAAACGCTTCGGAGCTGTTCGGTTGCCGCAGTTGGTGTCATGATGCTTAACGTAAGGCAGTTTAGATTCCCGACAAATCTATTCAAGTGTTCAATTTGCGGGCAACGTGATCTATGTTCCTGTTCATCGTGAACTGTTTCCCACTTTTGACTTGGAGAAGGTTCCTGTAAAGAATAATTAAGAATTGTAAAATCTAACTCACTGTGAACTAAAATATTTGTACAACAAGAAAAGTCAATCTAAAAAAATGTTTTTTTGTAATAGTTAATCTATGTTTGCTTGCTTTCATCAGATATTATCGATGAGTTTTCTATCTAAGGAATATATGTACATGCTTTGAACTAAATTGCAAAAATAACAATTAAATTTTACACATTCCTACCTTGTGTTATGTCATTATTAAATTTTGTTCTTACCTCAAACGGATTATTATCGCTAAATGTCCCGTACGGGATATCATAGAACCTTCTTATATTTGGTGTTTCTTTATGTATGAAGCCTTTAACCTGGCCACTATTGGTCGTAATTATTCCTTCCGTATTTTTGTTATCATTACCAGTACTTTCAGTGTAAGGCATATCAATATTTTCTGTCGTCTCATCAGCGTAGGTTAATTTTATTGCCAGGATTATTGCCAACCATTTGATTGACGCCATCGTTGTGACAACTAAAATCATCAATTAAAAGATTTTGCTTCAGTATTAGTTCCAATAACGTTGGAAACTAATTACTTTTTTTCATAATTCTTAACTATTTTTAATTAAATGAAGCACTAAGCTTTCGTCGAACTTTATTCAAGCATAAAACTGTACTGACCCTAAAACTGATACTACAGGGAAAGGCAATCGATAATAAAATATTCGCTGATATGTACGATGCCGCACGAAATTTTAACGTTTAGAATATAAAGAAAATTTAGTTAAGCAAAGACTTCGGCTTCACGAAGAAAAGAGTAAATCCTTTCGAACGACAAAGTACCACAGTCTCACGTAATTCTAACCTTCTCTAAAAATTCTTATGTCTTTTTATCTCTGTGGGTTTTTTGTGTGATCTTAATTTGTTATTCATCTTTATTTACATTGTAAGTTGTACTAAAAATCATTTGGAATCTTTTACCAAAATAATATATTTGTGCAAAATCATTTTTTTGATGTAATATTCAATGCACTTATGCATTTGACAGTACCTAAGCCAAATTCATTATCGTCAGGTAAAGCAATGTCAACGAGCACTATCATAGCACTCGTGGCTTTGGCGATAACGGTTATTGTTGCTTCCATATTGCACCACCCTCTCCCGCTTGGCTATGCTATCTGGATTACACTGCTATTTTTGCACGAATTTTATATGCGCATACCTCCTTGCGACCACATAACCAATTAACGGATGGTATTATTGTCAAGCGCGGCTTTGTAAAAACATTGAATAAGTGCTCTGTAAGAATTCATTAGCTAACCTTATTCAAAGTTGTTCGATCGTCGCGTGTGTAGACTTAATTAACAGAAGTTTATTGTATTAATGAAACAAATACATTCCCATCAGTCCTCCATTAAGACAACGACGCATTAGTATAGTGGACAATGAAATGGTCTTATGGTCAAGCGCGGCTTTGTAAAAACATTGAATAAGTGCTCTGTAGGAATTCATTAGCTAACCTTATTCAAAGTTGTTCGATCGTCGCGTGTGTAGACTTAATTAACAGAAGTTTATTGTTTTATGAAACAAATACATTCCCATCAGTCCTCCATTAAGACAACGACGCATTAGTATAGTGGACAATGAAATGTCTATGGTTTTTCTATTTTCTTTTGAATACGAAACCTACGATTATTATACTATGTTCTGTTGATGTTTTGGCGTCATAAGCTTCAGTAAAACCAAGTGACTTGCTTTTAAGTGCCCTTAGTTTTCACGTTTAGATAAGGAAGTTCGCTAATGAAATAATTGATTGTAGGAAATGTTTTTATTAACATGTCTATTTAAAAATCATTATGAATAATTCTTATTCAGCTCTTTTTCTTGTGTAATATTTCTCGTAAACTTCATCCCACATATCCATCGCTGTAGTGCGTGGGTAATCCATCATTTCCATTTCCATTCCAATATTTAGAAGACGAGGCTCGCTGTGGTCCAACGCTTCCCATCGCGCAAAATTGCTGACGTCTGGAGTGGGGTTCCTAAAAATCCAAATACTTTACTTAAGATAAAACTCGGACTTATTCAACTTGGGCAGTTCAAACCACAAAACATTGAACCTTGCGTCTTGCTCGAGAGTACGGTACCATACCGTAGTCGGTGGAAGTAATGTAGACATTATTTAGACATCTATTAATCCATTATTTTGAACAGCGTACATGTATTATACTTACAAATACTTCACGAAGTTTGCCCATAGAGTAACTAATTTGTCTTGCACCTTCCCGTCATCTCCACTAAGAGTCCTTCCATTCTCAGAGAATAAGAAAGCCAATTCGTCAGAATGCGCTGCTCCCACTTTATCCATACCATTTTCTGGTTCAACTCCAGTATCTCCAGAGTGAGTAAATTGATAGTAGTAGACGGGATAGGGTGTTGAAGAAGAATGCAGTCTAGCGCTCCTATGTATGTGATTGATGAAATATGCGTCGCTGAAAGGAGAGAAAATTGATCAACAAATCAATACTATTTTATTTCCTTATTCAACTTGATTTCTTACCTATGATACTCAATAACAGAAGTTAGATTAAAGTTCCCATTCTTAAAATAATTGTCTTTTATTTTGTCTCTAGTCTGATTTAATTCTCTTGAACCCATATCATCAAGTTCCATGGGTAGTAGGAACATCATGTCTGTGGAGATTCTTTTTACAACTTTTGCAAGTTTCATCATTCTTGCAAATATGTAAGCCTCATTGTTATTGTACCCGATTATCAGTGGAACACCGATCACCTTTCCATCAGATAAAAGATCATAAGGTGGTTCTGCTAATAGCCTTTCTTCTTTCTTGAATGATCTTTCTACACAAATTCCAAATGGAAAGTACGGCATATCTAAATCTTTTGATTTTTCAACTAAGTCTGCTGCATTTGTTTCTAGCAAAATGTTTGGAAAATCTTTATTCTTGTAGGCCGTCATTAATGTCGTTATTCTAGATTTTGGGTCATAATTGAATGCCCATGGGCTTAAAACTGTTCCGCTTTGCATTATAGCCCCATGGAAGAGACCTTGAGACATTGGTGATAGCATTATAGTCTCTACAATTGCTGCTCCGAAACTCTCTCCTGCAAGGACTACATTGTCCGGATTGCCTTTAAACGCTACAATGTTATCTCTAACCCAACGAAGTGCAAGTACGACGTCTTTAACACCAGCATTACCTGGTATTTGTTCTTCGTGCGTACATAAAAATCCAAGCGGTCCCATTCTATAAAAGAAAACAATTTTTCATATTAATCCAACGTTTTAACATGAAAAAAAGACTATATAACTATAATACCTATGTCGAACGGTGACCATTATGATCCCTCTTCGAACTAATTGCCCTGGATGGTAAAAACCACTACCTCCTTTAACCCATACTAAGACAGGCAAAGGTTGGTCGATTGGGTTTGTTGGTACGTTTATGTCCAGTTGTAAACAGCTATCGACAGGAGAAGCGGCAGTGCAATGTGGATCATTTGCTTCTCTGATTCCTGTCCAAGATGGTGCTAGACCAGCTCTGTGAAACATAGCAAAAAATAACAGAAATTACACGCCTTTTGTTTTAATGTAATTACCCATACTTTTTCTCTCCTACTAAATCTTTGACTCTGTGAACAATTTCGTCTTCAAACCGCTTTGGCATTCACATTTTTACTGTCCACTGAGAAATTGAACACACTTTCATACACTAAGTTTTTGGAAAGAATGCTTACCTTAAACCTGCCAGTTCCATTAGCAGAAGCGTATGGTATGCCTATGTATGAAATATACCCTTCTTTAGACACGCCGCGTATCAACCCTTGAGCTGTTGTTACCACATTTTGGTGAGTCATAGAGACCAAGCTAGCTAATATCAAAATCAAGTACATTTTTTCTTGATTCAATTATTTTATAGTAATACTAGTGTAACCGCCAGGTGTGCTTAATGATCTGAACTTTAATGCTATGATTTTGTTACAGGTGTCATTTTATCTGCCAATTGTGAAAATGTTTAGCATTTATATGCATCGAAGCGTTGCTTCCTATGATTCCTCTTTTCACTTCCGTAATAATGAAATTGCATATCAGATTGCTGGTACTGGATATTGTATTGTGAAAATGTTTAGCATTTATATGCATCGAAGCGTTGCTTCCTATGATTCCTCTTTTCACTTCCGTAATAATGAAATTGCATATCAGATTGCTGGTACTGGATATTGTATTGTTAAAATGGATATTTGTTAAATGTTTTTCTTTTTTTTTTTTTTTTTTTCGAAGACAAAAAATAATCTTGTTAATTTCACATTCATTTTAATAATTTCAATCAAATTTCTTATAAATAACCTCGTAATTTCCAAATTAAGTACAGCGTTAAAAAATCGCAATTTTTCTTACAAATTTATAAAAATGTCACAATAGGTAAAAAAGCATCACAAATACACAACACGTACAAATCTTAATCTAATTAAAACATAGAATTTCACACGACTAGTAAATTACCCTGGGTTTCCACTGCCGAAACATCTGTATAGAGTATATTTTTATAAGTTATCCCTTTTTTCTCATAGAAAAAACAGATATACAGAAAGTAATACAGGTTTTTCGATAGTGGAAACCAAAGGTTAAATTGTATGCAATTTGTAACTACACTAGTACACTCAACACCGCTTTGGTTACATATACGTCTGTTTTTACATTTGTCATTAAAAACTGAGATCAACCTGTGCAGGCTTGGTCAGCAACAGAATAATCATGCACCAATATCCTAAACAGTATAGTCGAATTCTATAGAAATGAGAAATTATATGAACATATTTCACAAACTTTTATTTGTCTATTTCCAATTTCCATTGAATTCGACTATAGACAATGTTATTTAACTGTTGTAGAATTCTTTGGGGTATATAGTGCTAAACAAAACACTTAAGGACTGCTTCAGTAACCATTAAATGACTGAGTATCGCAGATAGATTTTATGATCAGTTTAGCTCACATTTCAATATGAGAAACCGTTTTAATTTTTCATATCGAAATTCCATTCAAAAATGTTAATCGTTTCTACTTCAAACCTTAAATTAAATCTTAATCTAAGTGTATCAAATACTTCAATGACCATGGATATAGCCGATAAATTGTTAACGTAGGTTTACACTGCTAAAACAGTCGTGAGACAGACATTGTTCTCCTTGGAAAAACCGAATGACAATACTATTTTGTACAGTTATCTCACCAGTGAAAACTAACGGTTACAATCATCAATGAGTACACAAACTTAATACTACGAGTCTCACAATTCTTAATAAATAAAAGTACCCTCACTGGATACCTTGCAAATGTAAATGTCATTTTGCAGGATATTAAATCCTCTTCTAATTAGATTTCAATCTATAAAAGAAAGATTGAAGAACATTTCTTCGCTAAAATACTACTAAACCAAGTGTATCTTGTCAACGGTTGACTTGGTTTCTTGTTTGATACTCGTATTTAAATTAATAATTAAGAACTACAAAATTCTCCAATCTTTCTAAGCAATGTAAAATAGCAATGGCACACCTACTAGCTATATGGCGTCAGACAATTCAACTCATAGTGGTATTGTATAGATTATCGAAGAATTCTAGCATTTCTATTTGCGCATCTGTTGGTTCGGTGGACTTGTAGTATGTGTTTTCTATTACTTGATATCTCAGGTACCTGTCAACTGGTCTCCAGGATGCTATATTTGCATTGCCAATGCAATTGGGATATCTGGAACCAAAATTGTTTTTGTTTATGATTTGACAAATGTAAATCTATTAAGATAGCTAACAATCGTTCAAGTGTCCAAATGTACTTTTCAAATATGATAGAAAGGGGATAAAAAACTCACCCGCATTTAACGAAATTGCTAACGAACGCAGTCATCCTCTTCCTCATTAAGTCGACTTTGCTGCCGGGAGTGAATGTTATATACTTCCCCATAATGGAGTTAACTTTGAACGCATACGTCATATCCTCAACATGCGCCACTCCTTTGT
Organism: Papilio protenor; assembly: GCA_029286645.1. Classification (NCBI taxonomy): domain Eukaryota; kingdom Metazoa; phylum Arthropoda; class Insecta; order Lepidoptera; family Papilionidae; genus Papilio; species Papilio protenor. The sequence continues at coordinate 1,388,389 of JAGSMZ010000036.1, read as the reverse complement.
AATTTATATCAAATGCTGTTTTGATCACGTTAGGCATTCCGTCATAAGAAAACTGGTACAAGAAAACCGGGCCACCGCCCATCGCTTGCTTCATTTGCGCTATCTTCATAGCTGGATAATTATAAAACGTATCGGAACAAGAATGTATGTAGTTATCTATAGTGATATCTCCATTGAAATACTTCTGTTCAACCTCCTTCGCTATGTTAAGCAAGTCGCTGGCTGGTGCAGTAAAAATGAGATTAGGTGATAACACTAGCAAGGGATTGTCGTTTATTCTCGTTACCATGTCTATTTGTTCAAATCTCGGACGGAAACTCTCGCATTCGGCGCTCGTGAATCCGATAAACATTTCCATGTCTCTACCAACACCTTTGTTCATTAGCGTTATAGGGTCTTCTAGTATGACTGGATTTACTCCTGGTAGTTTCTTTTCAAGCACTGGGAGGAATGTCGTTAGTCCAAAATACTCCACTAGCATGCTGTGTGCGTTCATAATTTTCTCTAGCGGCAGTTTGATTAGTTGGCTGTGCGCTACTTCAGGGTCTGTGGTCGTGATGTTGAGATGCGTCAGGAACATGTTTGCAATATTTTGCGCGAACACCGGTGATAATGTGTGGAAGGCAGGCATCGCGGTGCCACTCATCAGTATCAATCTGTAATTTATAATAGCTAATTAAAATCAGAGGTAAACTCATGTGTAAACCCGTCGACGATCTTTTATCAGATTGAATGATTATTATGAAAATTGGATCAAGTAGTTTTTATTTTTAATTTCTCTTGATAAATACCTATTGAATAGTCCGTCGGTGTCGGGTGCGAATGAAGCGAGATGTGCAATAGTGGCTCCAGCGCTCTGCCCGCCTATTGTGACTTGCTCGGGGTCCCCGCCGAAAGACCTCGCGTTAGTCCGTACCCAACGCAGCAGTGTGATGACGTCACGTATAGCATTGTTGCCCGGTATACTCGGAGTGTTCAATGATAAAAAGCCGAATACATTTAGCCTGGAATTGAAAAAATCCGATCGTAGTAAATTTGTTGATGGAATTTGAAAATTTATAAATAAGCATGTGAATTTAATGTGTCAAGGATAATATTAATTGAAATCTAAGTTTCATTTCTAATCACTTTTTCATACTACTTTAGATATTATTTTATTATCAATAGCTATTAAAGCGCCTGTCGTGATGCCTGTAGTTTTTTTTGCGTTTATAATTTCTAAGGCACAAAATATCATTTATTTTGTTATCACATAGAAAAATATTTAAAATCAATAAAAACACTTAGATTGTTAAAAAAAAACAAATAAAGTATTATTACCTGTAGTTGAAAGTGATTACGATAATATCCTTGCTGACAAGGTATTCCGGCCCGTATACGTCCGTATTGCCAGACCCAAATGCGAAACCGCCGCCGTGTACAAACACCAATATAGGAAGACCCTTCTGTTGTGACTCATCTTCTTCATTCAAACCTTCCTCATAAGGCGGCTTTAGATGCCTCGAAGGTCGTCGCAAACTGGACTCCGGCAAAGCCTCGATCGGGACATGTATATTAGCGTATATGCAAGCTTCTTCCATTTTATTTGACGTCATCATTTTTCCGTAAAACACATCCTGTTGCGGACATATCGGGCCCTCTTCGGACGCATCCAGATAGTCCCATGGTTCTGCCGGTTGCAGCTCCTGTAATTTTTTTATGTCTAGTAAGGATATGACAATTTTTTTAAAGGAAAATATGTGATACGTTTACAATAGACGATATTAGGCACCCAATAGAGTCCATCTTGTAAGTGCTAGCACACAACACTTCGACACGTATGGTCGCTATTCAAACATCTTTTGGCTGGTATAAATGTTCGATTTCCTAGTATTTTTTAACGTACCTTGAACCTCAACTCTCCGAGTGGTTGTTTCGCGTACGGCACACCTCGGAAGCTGGCGTATACAGTGTTGTTCTCCGCCCAGCGTCGCAAACCGCAAACCCATCCGGATTCCAGCCGTGCACGCACTTCGCATCCCAATGGCTCTGCTATTACTGCTCCAACTGTAATATAATCAATCGTAAACATGAAAAATTTGGTGACAAAAATATTAAAGAAGTTACCAATTTCCACAGATTTAAGAAAATTCGTGTATTTCAAAATATTAAGAGAAATTTTTTCTAACATTACCTATACATTACTTAACACTAAGTTATATTTCCGATAAAAATAGGTAGTGCTATAGTTGCCTTCTAGTCTAGTTCTATGCACCTCGTAGCAGTTCGTAGCTGTCGCTACGAGGCTACAAATTGGTTACATATTCCACTAAAAATGCATTTCATAAGTTGTTTAAAATTATTGAGATTCAAATAATAAAATGAAATCGATAAAACAAGTAAAACACTGATTGCAGAAATAATTATGCACAGTCAGATAACGCGGTGGAAAAATTGGGTCATGTATTATCATTGTTATAAATATATTTATTAACATAAACAAATACATAATATGCATTTATACATATGTCATCTTGAGCGCTAGAGATTGAATTTCCAGTTCTCAATCTACAAGTATTAAAATTACGTTCATTCCTAAACGTCTTTCGGTCTCCAAACATTCAAATAAAAATGTTAATAAAAAAAAACCCGATTGATTAGACTGTAGTATACGAATCGAACTCCGCAATCGTCAAAATTGTTTCAGTCGTTTAAGCTGCAGACGTTAACAATGAATTTCTGGAATGGACTTAAATACGCCCGAAAAATATTTACCCTCTCTAGTCCAGTAAAATAAGCCAATTTAGCCTCATCGTACTTGGTTATTGGGACAAAGTTTACGAGAATAAAACCCGTGAATTGTTTATATTGTTATGTAATTGACTCCGGAAGCAATCGTTGTGACCCGACGCTACGTCTTATCGTAGCAGTGCAACCTGTTGCCAACCGCCGCATACCAACTTACACGTGCTTGCAGATAAAGCGGGGGTGACCACGTTACATCGTAATGATGAGACTTTCCAATTTTTAAGTATAAATTACAATCATATTGACAATATTAATACTCAATTTATGTAAAGCTGTTGCTCGCGATTTCTCCCGCGTGAAATTAAAAAACAATACAAAATGTAGCCTATGTTACTCACAGAAAAAATAACTTTCTAATGGTAAAAGTTTTTTTTTAATTCGGCCCAGTAGTTTATGCGTGAATCTAATACATACAAAAATCCAAAAATAGAAAAATACAAATCTTTTCTCTTTATAATATTAGTATAGATACATGTTTTGTATAAGGCTTTATTTTGACGATATTCACGTAATAAATGTCGTGATCCCTTAAAACACAACATATAATGTGTTATATCTTATTTGAATAGAAGGAATTTTGTTTTATAACGAAATCGGATATTCTATAATACCGATCAAAACCTAAGTTTCCATTGTCAGAAACTGTCTTCTCATTATTTTGTCCGGTAAAAATAATTGTCATGGCTACAGTATGCCACACCTCCGACCTTACAATCGATGCAATCACAGCAGAATGGTCGCGATATCACAAATGTCAACATAAAAAAAAACCGAACCCAAACACAAATTTCGCACGCTTTGTACTCATTAAAACGTTATCGATATGGTATAACTGTGAGCTTGCACTGCCGAAACATGTAAAACACATATAGCATTTCATTCATATCACAATATAGCATTTTAATTAAGTATTTTCGATATATTTATAGTAAAAAGTTTCAGTACTTTAAGTCTATCAATCAACTTATGTTTAACTTAGGTGTTCCTAATTTCTTGAAAATCCTAGTTGTAAGGTAGTGTAAAGAAATCTCTAATTATATCTATACTAATATTATAAAGAACATTTGTATTTTTATATGTATAGAAAGAACCCAAAAACAAGTGGACCGATTTCAAAAATTCTTGCACCATTAAAAAGCTGTTATCACTGAGTAACATAGGCTATTTTTCTACTATTTTTTTTAATTTACAGTTAATACATAACCGAATGAAATTGATTTTCTTTGGGATATATCTTAATGTTTTTATTCGTTATGAGACCAATTGTGGAATGCTAGTGTGAAGTGTGGTAATGAAAGCTATTTCAAGGTTAGGGGCTCGTAATGAAAATGTTACGGTTTAAGATTTTACACAAATCGACAAACATACGCATTAAATTTTCATCCGATGGTAACTATTCCTGTTAGATAGACCTAGAAAGAGATGGATGGATTGCGTGAAATGATGATGGATGGATGGATGACATGTTCAAAAAGGGAGTGATGACTGAGATGACGTATGATGGAGTTATTTGGAGGCTAAAAACCTGTTGCGCCGACCCTACGGGAGTAGGATAAGGCAGGCGAGTTGATGATGTTTGTAACGAATACATTTAAAACATCTTGATCTATTTAAAAATTCATTGACAAGTTTTTTTTTAAATAATTTAATGTAACATTAAAAAATATATGTGCTGCTTGTTAATCTTAATTATAAGGTCCTTTTCTTTATTCAGGACGATTTGTTAATTGTTCTATGTACTTATTATTACGTATTAAAAAGATTTCTCGATGAATCCCATCTTTTTCGATCATTAAATCTATTTCTTTAACTCGTCCAATCAACTTTTAGTTTTTTTTGATGTAACAATAACAATTCGAAGGCGAGCCGGTCAAGGTTGTAAATAAGTATTTAAAATATTGCCTATTGAATATTCATAAATAGTATTAGTAGAAAAAAATATTCACTTCCTTGCTGTTAGTTTCCACTGCGGCAACACCTAGGCAGAAACGTATTGTTAACTCTGTTTACTTCAAAGAGTGTGACAGAGATAGCAAGAGCTTTCGGCAGTTGAGATTCCGCAGTTGTATTATAGATGTTGTAATAATTTTTCCATTTAGTTTATTCTAAAACTAAACGTTTTACGGTTTTGATCCGCACGAAAATGACGACAGAATTTTGCATAAAATTTTGCCATAAAACTTTTAAATTAAGTTTTTTTTTTATAACATAAGGTGGCAAACGAGCAAGCGGCCACCTGAATCCGCCACAATGGCGAAGCGACCGCTGCCCATAGACATCCGCAATTGCAGATGCGTTGCCCACCCTTATCCGACGGAGGAGGAGACGCACATAAAGAGGATATTTCCCCTTCCTATGCATCTCCTCCACTGTCAAATCCACTTCCCCTTCCCATCCTCTCCTTATAAGAAAAGGGTGGTAAAGAGAAAGGGACTTAAATTAGGCCTCCGGCACCACACTCATCAGACGAAACACGGAATTGCTTCCATTTCACGCCTGTCTTCTGTGTGGTCGTGGTATTACACCAGGCGTGCCGGCCCATTCGTGCTAAGATGTTAAAGCAGGCACTACCACTGTAAAAACAGTGAACTTTAAGTTACTTTCGTACGGCTTACAATGGAATTAATTAAAACCCAAAATGTGCGTTGTCAGAGGCGTTCAGGGTTGTGGTAGCTGCCCCCCTAAAGTATGAAAATGTAAAATGAAAATTACTTTAAATAAGTCCACTGTCCATAAACTAATCTTAGATGATCGGCTGGCGACGCCCATGAAAGCCAACTATATTACTAGCTGATTAAAAAATTGTGCGCACTAATTTAACATATATTTAGTGTACACTAAGCTTATGTTGATCATTTACAACTACATTGCTCGCTTACTAATTTTAAATCGGACAATGAACCATGGCTTCTGAATTAGATTAAGCGTTGACGATAAAATCATTTTGATTATTTCACTGCACCCAGAGCATCACATTTGCCACAAGTGATAAGCGAAAGCTATTAACATATATTCTAGAATATAACAAGATATGTAATGTAAAAAAAAATGTATTACACTAACGTCTTCGTACAAGTATCAGTTATCGATAAACAAACAAAATCAATCTACGGCAGCAATAAAAAAAAAACTTATTACCAAAAAAAAAAAACATTATTACATTTTTTTTCTACGACAGCAAAACAAGGAAAATGTAATAAAAGTTTTAATGTTCATCACTAGAACTCAGCATATTGATATAACTTGGATCCAAATTTTAATCATATTATTGTACAAGCTTAAATGAACAAATATATGAAAAATGCAAATTAACTTCAAAGGCGCGAAATAATTACTATGCAACATATAAGGATGTTACTAAAACTATGCATTTCGTCGATTTCCCTAATAATAATTTATTTCCAATCTACGAGTAATACACCACTGAAATTCACTTTCAGGAATTTTCAATAACAGGACGTTAGCAACTTAGTTCTTAAGTTACCATAACGATTAATTCTTATTAAAAAAATATAATTAATACCCTAAACTCTTTTAACTATACTCATTAAATGTAATAAATATTTCTTAAATAAATATCTTGGTAGCAAAACATATAACTATTAATATTTAAATCAATTTACGTCAAGGATAACATAACATTAATGATTTTTTAATAACATCAGTGATTTTTGCATAAACACTAATATTAATTGGATAACTGTCATGCAAATTATGATTTATAACCTATAAGTTTATTTCCATAACATAGCTAAATTGAATATTCTCAAATCTCAATATCTAATAACACAAATAATGAAGTCCATATCTATTAAATACTCGATTATTTTAATGGACAAATTAAAATAAATTATATACCCACAGTGAAAATATGCTGACGAATTGAGAACTTCTTTTAGAAGTCTGTTAAAAAGTTATGTACTCACCCTAAAATACATTTGCTTAATATATCAAATAATTCACATCAACTAACCCCTAAGTAACTCACCGTGTAGGAAGACGACCACAGCAAGTAGGTACACATTGTATGCCCTCATGTCTCACTCGGCCCGCAAACACACAGTCACTGCTTGCTCGCTCGCCCGGCGACATTATAAATACTATCGCAGAAGCGACGCTTTCCGCTCCGTTTTGTTTTATGCCTACAACTGCCAGCCTCTCAGAGGCTTCACATATTTCATATTTATAAATTTCATACTTAAAGTACTCTAATAAACGATATTGGAGGCACGTTTTACTTGTTGCTATTTATTTAGCAATTCTAGTTTAGTAGTAGTAGTATAATGTACTATACGATCTAATAATAAATACTGATAAATAATTGTATGCAATCATATAATATCAGATATAAAGATAATAAAACAAGAATTATCTTTAGGATCAAAATCTCAATGTTGTGAAAAGGCACGTTTCCTTTACAGTTTTGCATAACATAGGTAGTTAAATCCGTGTTATCAGACAGACTATCATTAATAATATAAATTAACGATTAAATCGTGATGTTCCGTGATTTTATAATTTCTACCTGAAATTTTTCATATACGACCTTTATATTGAAACATAATCACTTACATTAGCTCCCATCATTTTTTTTTATCTAAAACTCTATTTGCGTACGCTAAGTTACTACGAAGTAGCATTTTTTTATAAGTAGTTAAGTAGATTATTAAAATGAATATGTATGTCTCGTCTGTTTTCTATTTGTAGTTCTCATATCTATGACTACCACGCGACAACGCACGTTAGCTTGTAACATTACCCGAGGTGGCTTAATGCCTAATTTTACAGCCGCAACTCTCTTTTAGGGCTAATGTTTCCGCTTCCTAGACTGTAATCAACATAATAATGGAAAAATAATCTAGGTTAGAACCGCGGAAACTAAGGAATCGAGGTTAGGCTAGCACTACCAGCTGCCGCCCTCTCCACCTGCTCAGTCGCTTATCACCATATACTATACAAAAAAGTAACAGTAATTTGGTACAGAGGGATTATCAGACCATTCTTGAGAAAGTTTTTGTCACATCATCGACAAAATTGAATTCGATTTGTACTTTACGTCCCGTAGGGGCCCTGCACAAATCTTACATTTATGTCGATGCCGTTATGACGTTCTTGCAATTATCACTTGAATATTCGTGATAGAGCCTCAGATACGTTTTCCCCTGATTTCTTGGTTAAGCAAATCCACAGTTTAAATTTTCAAGGTATAGCTTATAGCATAAACACAGAAAATTCTTAGTCAACATTTTTTGTCACATGTTTTGAAACATTTCCTCTCTAGGAATATATTTTTATTTAAAACAAAAAACCGGATTTTTGGTCTCTTAACTAGGCACGAGTAACTGCGTGTCCTTGATTGTATGTTTTTGCACAATAATTTAATTATATACCTATGTGATATGAGTTCCACCGCTTAACAGTTGAAAGATACATTTAGCGTACGTTCGCACGGGCAGACTTGTACGCCGCGGTAAAATTCAAGGTCAGCAGACTTTTTACGCGCACGCGATAGGTGTTCGTACGAGCGTAAAAAATCCACTCTTGAATCGTATCTCGTGTCAGTAAGACGTGTAAATTGTTTCTGTTAAATTACTAGCCCGACCCGAAAACTGGCGACTGAATCCGAAGTCACGTAGTTAGAGAGCAAACTAAAAGTAGACAGTACATTTTCTTTAAATCTAACATTTGCTAATGCTTAAAAAAAAGGTTTTTTTCAACACGCACTAACAAAGCTCTCATGCAATGTTTTATTTTATTTTCACCCGAATATTGATAAAAAGTGTTCTACTTGATACATATAATAAGTTTACATATTATATAGTTATAGAAAATTTATTTATTAGATTTCTATTAATCAGTAGCGGCTCGTGGCTCGTGGGTCCTGGAACTAGTGGTGCACGATTTAAATTGTAGGAAATCAAACCAACTATATTCTTTTGATTTTACACAAAGACATTTAAGAAATATATAAGACTAGGCATGTTTTCATCGGTACTTTCTCTAGAAGGTACTATGTAAATCAGTTGTCAAATTTAATATGCCGCCTCGTAACCTTGTATTGACATCTGATAAAACATTTTACAAAATTATAAGCTCCATCTTTTATTGTAAAATAAACAGTATCACAAAATAAAATAACAAATAAATTAAATTACATATAAATATTATTTAGTGACACTTGCTGGCAATTAATTTAAATATAGTTAATTATATTGATATGTGGTTATGGGGATCTATCAATAGACAACGGTAATGAGATTATGTGAAAAATGTTTCAAGTGAAGTGTAAACTATGCCTACTCTATATATATTTTTAATCTCTTTGATTTTATACCACCAATCCCTAAAAAAAATCAAGTTAATTGCCAAACTAATCATCCTTATTTAGACAAACTATAAGATAAACTTTATTTTTATTTGCAAAGGTCAATTTAGGTACTTAATTTAGTTATGTATGTTAAAGTATTAAAATTTTTGTCGAGTTAATTTCATGAAAGCGATGGTTCCAGTTGGATAAAACATATTACAGCTAGGGGTTGGGTCGCTTAAATTTGAAACGAATATGTAATAAAACAACTGTTAGCAAAATTATTTCAAGTCACTGTATTTATTATTTTAAAAACATATACAATTCGTGTTTTTAATTTAATAACATATGAAAAGTACACAAAATACACCGCAATGACGTCACGCTATCACCATGACATTCATTGGTTACGTAAGGAATATAAGGCAGAGTCCGTGATAAATATCCAAATAACAGTGAGAGAATTATTATATTATCAGGGTCCAAAAACACACCAAATTAATAGAAAAGAGGAAAATACGATAAAAAAATTTCTGACATTTTAGTTTCATTTACATTATTTATTTAATTAATTTTGACATGTGACATTATCATGTCAAAGCAGTAAAGAGTATGGTAGCTATTTATAGTTTGTCTAAATAAGATGGATTAGTTTGACAATTCATTTGAAATTTAGTAGGGATGGGTTGTGTAAAATCAGTCATGAATCTTATCGATTTTAGCTTTTATTCTTATAGAAGTTGAAATCGATAGATTCATAGTTGTAACTTAAGAATTTAAAAAAATCACTGTTTTCTCAAATTAATAATGACCTGCAGAACTATTACAAATAATGAGAGTAAATAAATATTTATTACTACTACAGCCGTACGTAATCGAATTGGATTTCGCTATTATTATTGTCATCGCTAAATTATCTACACTATAATCAATACTAGAATTGTCCTCTAAATTAGTTAATAAGAAAATAATAATTTTAGTTAAGTTCGATAAATTTTATTTAAACCGAATATCGATAGTTCATAATTGTTCGCTATGCGTGTTTGTTTTGACACTACGATACCTGTCTATTAAGTACGGTATTTTCCTTCATACAAATTTAATTCGATACTTCATATGCGTCAATTATCAAACTAATCTAATCTTATTTAGATAAACTATAACTGACCGGTTACAAAGTTCAGTCGCCTCTCCACTCCACGAGATTGCGCCACTGTCTATAGGACATTTTTATTCAATGATATAGTTTGCCCCTGTCACTTCCCTGATATCATCCTTGTCAGTCTATAGTTTAATTATCGAAATATTAACGAAATTCGTAAAAGATAATTTTTATTGTAGCTGTGCATTATAAGTTCTGCTGCCACATATTTTTCTGTCCCGTTAAATAAAATCCTAACTCCCATACAACAATTACTGATTGTCATAGAACGTCTGCCAAAGTTATAATAAGCTCCTTTTGTTAATTCGTATAAAATGAAAAGTATTATAAAAATCGTGTTTCGTATTGAATGTATTATATTTATTGCGTTAATTATTAGGACAAGAAATCAATGTGTCCGAAAGTCCGTGTATGGATAATCTCCGAAACTACTGCACCGGATGTAACAAGACTTTAAATGCAATGTTATAGGTAGCCTAGTCTTTATAACATGGTATATTCAATCCAATAACATAATTAGTAAATCTTATTGATGATCTTTTTTTGCCCCCCGCTATACTTAGAACTTTGGGAATCTACAACCCACGACAGAGCTCTGATAGTACAATATGTACACTTGTTAAAAGTTTGCGATCCCTAGCACTAGTTAATATGTTTTTCAAATGTAACTTATCAATGATAACATATTATGCTTTACTTTAAGAAAAAAATGTGGTTTAATTTCCTTTAAGACATTACATACATTTTTTACATGTAAAGATATGTTACAAAACAGATCAATTTTTATAGCTAGTGATCGCAAACTTGTTTTGATCGGTGTAAACACAAAACAAACATGTTCGACAGCCAAACGCGGCGTATTTTTATTAAAATGGACCAATAAAATTTATCGCGGCGTACCAAGATACGCCAAGTCGAAAAACGCCTCCGTATGAACGGCTTCATAGAATCCCATACGTTCCATTTTGACACATTATTTATCGCCCAGCGTTTTCACGTCCGTGCGAACGGCTGACAGCGCGTTGAGCGTTAGAACAATTACACTAGGCTCCAAAAAATATTTGTCCATCTACATTTTGACTACATTCCCAAAAAAAAATCATTTTATAAAGACAATTTATTATGTTTCCTAGTTTGTATGATGTTCATTTTTGAAGCTGCAATTTTGTTTTAATTTAGCTATTGTGAAATTAAAACAAGTAAAATATAGAATAACTACTAAAAATATTTCTACAGTAGTTATCTAATGTCATTTGACTAGAAAACACGCATTATAAATAGTGCTTAAAGTCTACCGATATTTTTTTCATTCTCAGATTTTTTTAAAATGTTTATTATTGGATGGTCTAAATAATTTTGGAAAGTAGTGTAGCGTAACGCGTGATTTCTCCTACGCTCGTGCGAACACTTGTATGAAGTTCCATATGTTGCATTTTATTTTTACGCTAACGCCCAATGCCCAAAAATGGAACAGTGCGCGTAGAGAAATACGCCAAGTCGAAAAACGCCTCCGTATGAACGGCTTCATACAATCCCATACGTTGCATTTTGACACATTTCTACCGCCTAGCGTTTTCACGTCCGTGCGAACACTCGCTTAGTCTACGCGAGTTGACAATATGTGTTTTGGCGATGGAAAAAATCATACTAATATTATAAATGGGAAAGTTTAGATGAATGGATAGATGGATGTTTGTTTGTTAGAGTTTGTAGTCTAAACGGCTAAACGGATTTCGATGAAATTTGGTATAGATGTAGGGGATAGTCTGGAAGAACACATAGGCTACTTTTGTTTTTTTTTAATTCGACGCGGTCGGAGTCGTGGGCGAAAGCTAGTAGTCTATAATATTATGGGAATTATGAGCAATTTTAAATAGTTTAAATGAAACCACGGCAGGCAGTTAATCCAATGTTTAGTTAATCCGCCTTTAAGTAACCGGTAAAAATTATATTTTTGTAAAAGGTTATGTAGGTATACTTTTTGTTTTAAGTCACATCTAAACTTAAGCTGTATTTAACTTCGTCAAAATCTGGATAATGAGTGACTTGTTAACTGGACCATGTACATAGAAAATCTATTAAGTATACGAAGAAGTTAGTTCTACTTTTGACTGCAAATTTGATATTTGATATTTCTGGTCAAGCTATAATTACAATCTCAGTTCTCTCTCTCTTTCAATTTAGTTTTCACTTACTTCGCGGTGTCTTATGTACAGATCAGCTGTTGCCAGACATGTTCTTCATGTCTGAACGAATGGACAATGAAATCTCAAAGGTTGCAGGGTCGGTGATACGAGAACTGCACAGATAACCTGTCACGCTCGTGCCGTGTTCTCTCTACATCATTAATCTGTATTAACACGGTAAAAGGGTTACACGAATGTGTAATATTGTTACGTAAGTTATACGACAATGTAACAGATGTAATCTCCAAAAACAACTAACTGCCGCATAACACAAGCTGTAGTATGTATGTCAGATGTCAATACACACTTTAGGTCACTGCGTCATTATTTGATGAAAATCTTACTAATATTATACATTTGTTTTTTTTTTTATATAATATAAGGTGGCAAACGAGCAAGCGGCCACCTGAATCCACCGAAATGGAAAGCGACCGCTACCCATAAACATCCGCAATTGCAGATGCGTTGCCTACCCTTAATCGACGGAGGAGGAGACGCACATAAAGCGGACATTTCCCCTTCCTCTTAAGAAAAGGGTGGAAAGGGAAAGGGACTAAAATTAGGTCTACAAAATTCAGACATCGCAAACATGGGAAGAGGAATTAGATTTAGCAGGGTAGGATAAAATGAAAGAGAAATCATCCTATCTTAATGCGATTCCCCATTTGTCAATAAAAGGTAGACAACACTTCTACCTTTTGAATGGCAGATGTCTCAAGCTGCGGGACTTTTTTTTACAAAAATCGTGTGGCCGCTTTCTGATTGCCTTGTTTTAAAAAAAATCTGTTTAATGGGATACAAGGCGGCGATATCGTAGTTGGTTAGTAGCTAGAACCGAGGTAGTTTAGCACGCGACTGCCAATCCGGATCGCGGGGTCGTTGCACCCGCGACCGCCACTAAACTGTTTTATACTCTACTACTATTATTCTTATTTTATATTGTACTCTGTGGCTATTGTTTTATAGATCATAGTGACCTTTTATTGACCTCCATTTTTACCACTGACTTTCTGACTTTTAACAAATTGTGCCGTTAAAGTTGTTTGGTATTATATTTTGTGTTTTGATGCAGTAGTATAGATAACGTTCTGTACAAGATATTTAACTATACAAACGAATCTTGCTTAATAAATTAAAATAAATAAACCAAATGGCAAAGAAGTAAAAAATAGTGCAGACGGAGTGTAGATTATATCACCTTCAGACAGGAATGATTTATAATGTGCAGTGCAGACGATGCATTCTTATTTTACTGTCTAGCATTCACTACTCTATGGATTTTTTGTATTCGATAAATTTTAAGTTTTTGCTATCATTGAAATTTTGAGTTGATTCAAAGTCAAAGGTACGTCTATACAAGTTTGTTTTTGTATGTTTATCCTAATATTACCTGTTCATTTCGTTACTGCAGTTTTTATGTAGTATTATTAGGATGCATTGTAATGAACGCAGTTTTAATAAATGACTGTCACATCTCGGTGTAATCAGCTCATTATGTGCTTCAAGATAATGTAATTACTCCAATCCATGTTAATTATAAAAAATGCATTGCTAATATGACCAAAATATTGGACAATTGTTTTATTTATGTGACCACGCGTAATCTCTGTTCGATACGATGATTATCATGAACTATGACCTCGTGCCACTGTTTCTATCCGGAATGGCAGGCACTAGATCGCTGCAGGCGTGCAATTGTTGTTTTGCGTTTTTATCGAAGTAAGTTTTTTTTTTTACTTTTAGTATATTTTAGTTAATTTACTAATAATTCCTTTAACCATTCCAACTAAGCTCTAGGCTCGTGCTAGGATATGATTGACGACAATAGTCGAATGGCGGGATTCGAACCCTCGACTGTTAAGCCAAAGTGCTAAGATTGAATGTTGATGGCTACAAAGGTAGAGGAAGACCGAAGAAAGTATAGATGGATTGTTTGAAAGAGGATATGCTGAAGAAGGGAGTGGATTCAGATATGACGGCTGATAGAGATGTATGGAAGAGCAGAGCATATTGAGCCAAACTTCTGTAGGGACAAGAGCAAGTTGATGATGAATTAAGACAGCTCGTCCTGGCTTCGCTAGTAGGGGCATTTATTATTTCCTTAAATATAATTTTGTATTCTAATGTGAGCAAGATATTTCGAATTGGTTTAGTACTTAAATCGTAGATAAAAAGTTTGCATTCAGACAGTGTAGATAGAGAAGACAAGGAACGGTAGGAAGACAGGAGACAGATGTAGGAAAGGGAAGGTGGCATGTAATGCAAGCAGGTTAGATTTAACGGCTGCAGCTAGAAACCGCCGATAACCAGAGCTATTTCGAACCGTCAGGCGTGATAACGGATAGTCTAAAGGTCTAGGGGCATCTTTGTTGTTTTAATAATATTAATCTACGCCAATGACACGGAGTGCATAAGATGCTGTAATGTTTTCGTTTTTGTAATCGCGATAGAAACCAAGGTTATGTGACTTCGAATATAAATAGTTTGTTGATATGATAGAAAAGAGATTAAATTCGACTATAAGGAAACTGATAAAATATTATATTGTTTTAGTTATCTACGTTTATTAATTGGATCTACAAGTTTAAAAACTTTCGATTAGCTATAAATAATTGTTTCTTGAATTTTTGCTATAAGTTTAGTTGAAATGTTTGTACAACCTTGTGTGATGATAGTTGACTTATTTGTAATTAACTAATTATTATCTTATTAATATTATAAATGCGAAAGTTTAGATGGTTGGATGGATGGATGGATGTTTGAGAGTTTGTAGCCCAAACGGCTGAACGGATTTCGATGAAATTTGGTATAAATGTACAGGATAGTCTGGAAGAACACATAGGCTACTCACTTTTGTTTTATTTTAATTCCACGCGGACGGAGTCGCGGTCGAAAGCTAGTTATTTATAATTATCTGTTACCTTAATTAAGATTATTAATATTTTTCCATATGCATTCATTAAAAGTGAGAATATCCGGGTTGCTTTAATAAGTGACACCTTTGATATTAATATGATTATCTTTGTTTGCTTTGAATTCGCTATTTTACCGTGATCTGAGTGACGTGTAACTTATTTTTTTATAGATAATGTATGCAAGGATCACTATGTTTTATGAAGTTCATCACAGAGGAATGATATAAAAAAGTAGCCTAAGTAACTCGCGCATACTTCAGCCACCAGTAAAAGCTTCATTCAAATGTTATTAATCGTATAGATAAAAGATATGAAATCTATACTATAAAGTGGGAAAATTTGTATTTTTGTATGTATTGGAATAACACAAAAAACTACTGGGCCGATTTTAAAAAATTCTTTCACCATTAGAGAGGAAATTTATCTATGAGTAACATAGGCTATATATTTTATTATTTTTAATTTCACGCAGGCGAAGTCGCGAGCATCACCTAGTAGTAAACATTTTTTATAATTCTTTACAATAGAATAGGTCTAAACTAAAGAATTTTATCATTAAGCATCCCGATTTTCCTTCACTATTAATCTTACTTCTTACAAATATTATAAATGCGAAAGTTTAGATGGATGGATGGATGAATGGATGGATTGATGGATAGGTGTTTGTTAGAGTTTGTAGCCTAAATGGCTCAACGAATTTCAATGAAATTTGGTGTAGATGTAGAGGATAGTCTGAAACAACTCATAGGCTACTCACTTTTGTTTTTTTTTTTAATTCCACGCGGACGGAGTCGCGGGCGAAAGCTAGTAAATTAATAAAATATTGTTTGTATATCGCTTCGCTATTTTGGCGAATTCAGGTGGCCGCTTACTCGTTTGTCATATTACACTATAAAAAAAGAACTACTTAAATATGCAGGCAGTCTAAGCAATAACGTGCGATGTTTTAAAAACTGCAGCCTTACCCGATGTTTGATTATTATTTAGTGCTTTGACTATAAGTTGTCTAGACAAAATAATACCACCGACTAATGCCACGTGTAGCGGCGTCTTACATAATGTGTAGTTTAGAAATAAAGTTTTTCTTAACACTTATTTTATGCTAATTTAAAACACATTCAAAGATTGTCAAAGATCAAATATATTCCACTGCCTCACGTCATTTTTGATTTTCCATTCTTATATGTTACCTACATCTTTCTTGTAGAATTTCTATATAAAAAAGTACGTACAAGCAAGATAAATTTTCACGGGTTATTAACAATCACAGCGTAAATTTTCGACAACAATCAAATTATAGAGATAAAGGATAATTCTCTATTTCTAATCTAAAATAATGTTGTCTATGACGTTACGAAACCTTTCTCATAAATTTTCGTGCTTGGCCCTCCAGTCGTGGTATTACACAAGTGAAGCCGACTCTTTCGGTTATAAATATTTTTACCGACTTCCCAAAAGAAGGAGGTTCTAAATTCGTCTTTGTTTTTTGTAAACCTAACTTGCTTAAGTGTACATTTCAGAACCTAATTCGATACGCTTATTATTGTTTACTTTACAGATGATTTGTATTACAATGTTGCTATAATGTTATCTGACGAAAACATTTTAAGGCCGGTGCATAACACGGGTATCAAAACATTGCTTGCGTCACACGTGCAAACTGAGACGTGAATATAGGCACAAGTTATGATTGTTTGAAGACGTCACATTTAGTGATAGTTACAATGAAATTTTGTTTACGTTATTGTTACAAATAAAAAAAGCAATAGATTTTTAATTCTGGTACAGAGTTAACGGTATTCTTTGACATACCAACAGCATCCAAGCGTAGAAGGCGCAGTAGGCATAGTTTAACTTTTCTCTAACAATTTTTTGCCTTTAGAATATTTTGTATTTGTAGGCTTGAAACCATTACTAGGTGATCCGATTTTGTTCTCATTGAACAGTATATTGACCTAGTCATTCTGGAAAGTTGTTTATCATGGAATATTAAGGATTCCAAGAACGTATCACTGTTTATATTGAGAAGTGGGCGCAGGGCTGAGATTTACGACCGCAGGCCAGCTGATAGGATGAAAGGTCACCATTGTTTAAACTCCGGCCATAATATAATATACAATTTCTGTTTTTCACTCAGTACAATAAACGAAGATGTGCTAACTATATGGACCAACTAGCTGTTGTTCACGACTTCGTCCACGTGGAATTAAAACTGACTGATAACATAGGTTTTTAATGGTGAAAGAATTTAAAATCGGTCCAATAGTTTTTGAGTTATTTCAATACATACAGAAATTCAAAAATCCAAATCTTTCCTCTTTATAATATTCGTATTGATAGCCTTATTTCTTTGAATTATTAAACTACGTATTATTTTTCTCATCGAGGTTATAGAGAATAGATTATCATCCCTCTTTTTTTGTTAAATAAACGATATGTGATATTCTCTTTAATGTTTTCTTGAATTTCTTTCTATTCTAGCTTATCATCGTATGCAGTGTTTGTGTACTTCAATCCTAATCTTGCTTTAGCACCTGTGAATGAATTTATAGTAAACATTAGTCTGAGTTAATTGCAATGTTTATACTAGCAACAGTTTATTCATTTCTTAACATTGACAATTTATACAGTGAGCTTTCACTGACACGTCTCAACAAAAATATACAAGTGTTGTGAAATGCACAATCTTTCTTAAAATGCATAGTCTGTTCCCTTGAAAACCAATAACTACATCATTCACGATATCACATCTCGAGTACCAAAGGCCATAGGTTAAGGGTATTCCCTTCCTTATCTAAAACAATTGGGTGACGGTTATAGGAAAATTACAATGTTTCGTAAAATTCTATTGTAAACAGATAATCACGTGGACCAAATGTGACGAAATCAAGGTCATGACGTCAATCGATAAGCTTTTTAAAGATAGTATAGTGCAGACAAAGACAAAGCTTTGAAATAAATTATCATCATCCTCCTGGGCTTATCCCACTCACGTGGGGAGGGCCAGAAAGGTTTTATAAACCTAAGCTTAGAATTAGAATGGTTAATGGTAAATAATAGGAACAGAGGGTCTATCGTGATCATTTGCGTGATAATTGCGAAAACTTCGTAACGCCATCGACAAAATTTATATGATATTTGTTGGACTACTAAACGCTCGGTAGGTGCGCTGCACAAATCAATTAATTGTAATAACCTCTATTGAAACTAATGGATAGTTTGTAATTTTCATTTTCATTGGGGAAATTGTTAGGAAAACGTGTAGACCTCTTGGATGTCCTCTTCTACTTTGTGTCTAAGATATAATATTCATTTAAAGTCGTCAAGAAAACCCTTTGGCGACGACCCTACACGACTTCCGATTAGTGCAGGGTTATCTAAGCTGTCCACGTGGCGGCTTGTCCACGCGCTGTGTTGTCACTTGTTTATGTGTAAGGGTTACTATTAAAGTTAACTATTATATTATACTAATACTTGTAACGTATACAAACAAATATATGTGATTCAGAAATAGAAATTCACAGTAATTTACAATATCATCAAGTAGCTAAGGCTTCCGCAAATAACTCCACTTAAATAACATAATTCTACAAATGAAATGTAAAAAAGCTAAGCTTTGTATTTGTAAAGCTTCGTGATATTTTACCGTATAATCGCGCGGTGCTTTGTTACTTCCTGTGGAAAGGATTACAAGTAGGGCTGTCAACTTTAAAAGAATACTGGCTATAAAAAGTCGATCAATGACTTGACCCTTCCTTCTTTGGTGAGCGACGATTAAAAAAAAAGGATATACAATGATTTGTTTTACGCGCATCACAGAGTTATTTATAATTAACAAACCAAATATAATTAACAAAGTAGAGTGGTAGGTTCACCGTAACCTCGGCCATGTATGAGACTTGGACTCCTAGATACCTCTCCACTTCATACGTCCAGCTTAACCTGGAACATATAAGAATATTGAGGTGAAAATCCGATGAGGTGGCAGCCCTAGTTACTGCGCTCCTGGCGCGAGTGCAGCGTACAATGTTGCGACGATTGTCGGGCTTCGTCTGTCGCTATGTGCATTGTCTGCGTTCTAGTCATGCAATTTAGTACTTACCTATGACTGTATTTTTCGTAACAAATAACTATGTATGTGAAATTATAAATATAGGAACTCTAATTATCTTTAGACTTATATAAAATATTTCAAATTGCTACGTGTTACATGCTTGCTGTTAAAAATTTATTAGAATGCCATCCACATTCATCATTTCATCATCAATTTGTAACGTAAAAGTTCTTTAATATTTATATATAGATAAGCATTATAAAACGTAAGCTCAAAGTATCAGCATGAACTGTTTACGATGGCTAGCGACTAGATAATCTGGTGGGAGGGACTACACGCGCGCGTAGCGCCCCCCCTTGACCCCTACTGTTTGTTTGTGCTATACGATGTCGTAGGTATGACGAAACTATTGTTTTTGTCTAAGATGAAATGCCGGCGTGCCAAGATATAATTTCACTAGAATTATTCGTTAAATCAATCACAAATATTCAATCTTATTTAGAGAGATGCAAACAATTCCCTAAAATACTTTGTTTACGACGAAGTTTTGGAGATATAGATAGATAATAGACGTGAACGTTAAGTGTAAGAAGTTGTAAATTGTAAATTTCGATAGCCTACGACCACTTTCTATGTTTTTGTTTGAAAGAAATTTATAAATCCTTGTTTACATAACGTATATTATTTTAAATAAAAAGTCATTTTATTTAGCATTTTGTTGGGTACAATTGGACAATTCACAGATAAATTAAATAATATACGTAAATGCGTTTCTATTCGGCAGTTGCTATTTATAAGGGCATTCTAGTAAACTTTTTTTACACGTGAATGACAAAATTACATGTTCCTAGCCATATTATTGTTATTTTTCTTTACATCATATCGTTCGAATGCAATAAAGATACAAGATAATGCACCGAATGAAAACATGTAATTAACCTAATGATATCCTTTCTAAAGCTGTTACACGTGTAAAGTATTTTTTGATAAGGACCCTTTAATCAGATGCCCTTGTGGGCCTTGCGCGTGTAATATTGTTTCGTGGATCTTCAGACCTTTTTGCTCTAAACTTGCTTTAATAATATTTAACTCCTTCATGGATGGACTAAGTTGACAATTGCATATTCAATTGATACACTTTATTGATTAGTTTTTCTACACTTTGTAGACTCATCATTGAATATTTCAGTGTTATTGATTTATTTTAAGAACTTTAAAATTTGATTACGTAAATTGTGAATGGGTTACCTTGACGATCAATCGGTGACAAATGCAACTCGGAATACGTTCCCAAAACGTCTTTTATAAGATTTATAAGAAAGATTGTTCCAGAAGAATTTCCTCTTCTCTATGGTTCTAAATGTAAAGCTATTTAGTATTCTGTATCGCCTGTAACTTTATCATTTCCAGTTCTTTGTGAACAAACAATGTAAAATAATATAGAAAGGCTTAAAAGGTTACTGACTTGTGTTTATTTAATTATCGTAAGCCTCAGTGTGTTTTGCTAAATGAACATCTATTTAGAATCCCATATAAAATAGGACAATACTTAGCACGTTCGATGCTATGATGTTTGGTATTAAAAAGAAAACACAAGTCGATGGCCAAATACTGAAACGACAAATAAATAAATAAATAAATATATTAAATCTATTAAAACTCTGACGTGTGACAAATTTTAAGCTGTGCTAACGAACCGAATTGTTTAAGATTAGTTTCAGTATTCGGCCGTGTTTTAATTTGGTTATTAAAAAGAAAACACAAGTCGATGGCCAAATACTGAAACGACAAATAAATAAATAAATAAATAAATAAATAAATAAATAAATAAATAAATAAATAAATAAATAAATAAATAAATAAATAAATAAATAAAATCTAATAAAACTCTGACGTGTGACAAATTTTAAGCTGTACTAACGAACCGAATTGTTTAAGATTAGTTTCAGTATTCGGCCGTGTTTTAATTTGGTTATTAAATGTAAGCTGATTTTCCAATACTAGATACTTTTAATACTAAAAGAGTCCTATAAAAGTATGTATTAGTCGGAAAATCTACACATTTGTTAAAAAAATATTAAAGACGAAAGTAAATAGGTACGACGATATCTTGAAATTCGGTATAGATGTTTAACCTGTGAATTATTAAATGCATATTTGGCAAAAATAAGGTCATGTTTTCTTTGATAGTTAAAAATTATCACTTTATTGCTATTTATATTTCTCGATTAAAGAGAAACCAGATGCACTTTGACTGCAGTCTATCATATAAAATGCTTTCTTTAACATAATTTTATGTAAACTAAGTTACACAATCTGTCTTTTCTTGTAAACTAGTTGTTGCTCGTGACTTCGTCCGCGTGAAATTAAAATATATATATAGCCTATGTTACTGGTAACGTACCTTTGTAATGGTGAAAGAATTTTAGAAATCGGCCCAGTAGTTTTTGAGTTATTTCAATACATACAAAAATCCAGAAATACAAATCTTTCCTCTTTATATTATTAGTGTAGATGTAAAGACAATAAAAACCAACCAAAAGTAGCGACAAATCGATCTGCCAATATCTATTTTTTTTATATTATAAGGTGACAAACGAGCAAGCGACCAAAGATTATCGTTTACATTCGCAAGCAGCTGAATCGAAAAAATAGTCTACTAAACCGTTGTTTTTAAGCAACTTATTGGCATGAATTAACCTGAGCATAAAATGTCATATCTTGTAGATTCCGGACAATGGACTGAATCGTCTACCGGAGCGCATCCTGCTGTTCCGACACGACTACTGCTCACCCAACGTGCTGCAGCTCGTGAACTCCGCCGCTGATATCACCGACGAGACCCTCGTGGAAATCGTACTCACTGCTAACCGTAAGATAGACCGCTTTGTGCTTAAGACTAATGTTTTGTGATAAATTTATCGCTGCATACATAGATTTGTTCTTAGAATTCAAATCATTAGAATCCTACAGTCCACCATCATCCAATAATCTATTATAACCTACTGTATCCTAATGCAAGGTTTACATTTGGCCAATACAGTTGGAAAGTAGCGCTTGCGAGGACTGTATGGGCTCGTTAGCACCAGTTAATGTTATATTATCCAGTTGTAATCCAGCATTGATTAGAACACTACTGGTCTACTTTATTGACATAATGTAAACCAGGCACAAACGACTGACTTTATGAGTTATCATTTGTTTTGTATCCTTTCTCTGAGTTTCCTACTGTGATGATGATGTATCTCTCTCTTGTATTGTTTTGGTATTGTTTAATAAAACTCTTTTGTTATGGCGTTGTTCATAATGTGTTTTTGCAGCTGCGTTGATTTGCGATGGCGAGGGTGCGGAGAGCGCGCCTATCCCGCGGCCGCACGCGCTCGCCGTGCACTCCTACAAGGCGCCCACTTTCTGCGACTTCTGTGGGGAAATGCTCTTCGGTCTCGTCCGACAGGGGCTCAAGTGTGAAGGTAACTTAGGAATTTTTAGAAATAACTGAAACAACTATCAGTAACAATAGAGTGGCTTATCTAGTAAGTACCGTTGTTATACCGGTCACTTCTCTTGTAAACGAATAATCTTTAAAACCTTTACTTAGAAATATAAAAAGACATAGATAAGGCAGGTATAAAGGTTCTATACGAGAAGGCTCTTGCGACACATTTCGATAATTAAGAATCGAATGTGCTCGTGTATTTTTCTTCACTTTCTATTCGACAAACATGAATGTGCAATCTTTTCTGTGTCTATATAAGGCATCCTTTATCATTGTACAGTTGCTGAAATCTGCGGTATTCCGCCTATTACAAATAACCAATTTGGGATAATAATAAAACCCAATTAGACCCACTAAGTGACCTTTTTTCGTACAGGCATATTTAAAAGCGCACCTATTGGTTATTGTTCTATGTCGTTGCGTACAAACCGTTTAAATGACTAGCTTTTGATGTGTAACACTGACAGATTCCCTGATAGTACATTATTCATTGCAGGGTGCGGGTTGAACTATCACAAGCGATGTGCGGTGAAGGTGCCACTGAACTGCGAAGCCCCCGCGGGCGCGGTGAGTGCGGGCGGAGCGCCCGGCCGCCGCGCCTCGGGGGCTCCACGCAGCCCCTCGCGCAGCTCCACGCACAGCCACGCCTCGCGCGATGACTCGCTGGTAAGGAGGCTAGCTGATCTCGTTACTGGCAATAATTGACACAATAATTGACTATTCTGACCAAGCATTTAAGAAATATATAGACTAGGCATAGTGAACAACATTTTTTTATCGGTAATTTCTCTGACAGGTAATAAATCAGTTGTCAAGTTTAGTGCGCCACCTCGTGTCCTTGTATTGATATTTTACAAAATGTTATTATATTTAGTGACGCAATACAAATAATTATATTGACATGGTTTCAAGCTTGTCAACAGATAGCGTTAGTGATTATTATGTGAAAAATGTCTCAAATGTAGTGTCAACTATGCTATGCCTACTCTATATATTTTTAATCTCTTTGATTCTGACGTACTATGGTAAAGTTTTTGATCTGTCAAATATAAACTGATATTGTTTGTTATTTGATATAACGGTTTATTTGATATACCTTAAGTTATAATTACAAGCATATGTATCGAAATAACAGCAATTCATTTGAGCTATTTGATTTTTTAAATAATTGAATTTACTCTTCTTAGATCTGAGTTGAGATTATCTTATTTATGCATTTTTAACAGATATTTGAATCTCTGCAATTTATACATTTAGTCTATAAGGAATTAAGTGATGAAAATTCCATTATGCTTCAGTAAATTGTTCATTTATAAAACACATTAAATGTTTAATCTTTTCCACACTAGATGGCGCTTATTTAAATAATTTAATGATAGATCAAAACACATTTATTTATATCCAGTTACATATTGAGGCTATTTACACCTCAAAAAATTATATCTTTGAGTTTGAAATTATACAAACCTATTTTTTTTAATTTAAATATCCATTCCATTTATGAATATTGAGAAAGACAAAATTGTGATTTTATTATATTTTAGAGTCAATAAAAATGTCACCCATATATTTTAGATACTGACAAAATTATAAAATTAACTTTAGATATTAATTATTAAAAAGTCTTAATAGTTATTTTGTAAGCAATCTTTGATATATTTTTTTTTCTGTATTTTTTTCTAAAGTATTATTAAGACTAACAATGGGTGGTGGGTAGCAATGGTTTGATTTTGTAATGTTTTTAATCAATAAATGTACTTAACAAAACGTTGTAGTTTTATTCTCAAACACTGCACCCATCTACCATTGTAAGTAAATAATGTTAACTTTAATTATCATTAAGTGAAAAGAAGAAAAAGTTAAAAAAACTTGAAATCCTAAAGTAATATTCTTTACTAAGATAACTAACACAGAAAACATTTTGTAGAAAGATTGGGCAAGGTATAGAACCTTGAGGAATCCCTAACGTTAAACTGTAATCACAAGTAATCTAAATATGGGAAATCTTGATTTGAAATGTATTTACTTTCTATGTTTGTTAACTAAAGATTGTAGGACAAATCCATGCTAATCATAAATTCCTTACAAAAATATAGCATGGGACACTATCCAATGCCTTTGTTATTAAACAAATTATTTCTATATCTGATCAGACAGCACCAAAAGATAATAACTATAACGAAAGAGAACTAATTTTGTTCCTCTATGCCTATTTAAATGAGATATGACTATAAAAGAATGTAGACAGAGAAGCTGAAAGGTTTTACCACGAGCATTGAAATTTTGTACTGCGCGACTTTGTCTATGCGAAATTATAAGAAAATCTATTAAAAATACATTCTATGTTATTCAGTGATATAGCTTTCTAATGACAAAATAATTTCTGAAATCAGTCCAATATAGAGTTTTTACATAAAAATATACACCGTTAGTGTAGTAATAGACCCCCTACACAAAGTAACTTTGATTAACGATATCGCTAGTAGAATCGACAAAAGATGTCTAAATGCATAGATATAACGTGACAAGCACGAGAATTCTCGTGAGTACGAGAATTAGCGATATCGCTAATCGATTGTTCCATTATATAGGGGGGTTGGTCTTCCTCTCAGGTGGGGGGTACAACAAAACGTTCAGCGAGCGCGTGGCCGCCGCCCTCCTCGTTAGGCATCCCGCACACGTTCCAAGTGCACACATACACGCGGCCGACAGTCTGCCGGCTGTGCAAGAAGCTGCTGCGAGGGCTGTTCAAGCAGGGCCTGCAGTGCGGCGACTGCCACTACAACGCGCACCGCAAGTGCCTGCCCTTCGTGCCCAAAGACTGCGGCGCTGAAATACGAGACGCCCACAGTGCGTGTAAATAATTATTATAGAAAATTTTGCTGGGAACGCTTCCATTGGACTATCATTTTTTTTAATATTAGTGGATTTTTGTTAATTTACTAATATTTCCTTTAACTGAGCTCTAGGAGTGCTAGGATATGGTTCACGACAATAGTGCAATGGCGGGATTCGAGCCCACGACCGCAAGATCGATAGTCCGTACCCTAAACCATTACGCTATTGGCGCTTAAAATTAAATCCATCACTCGGTTACTAAGATGTTAAGTGTGATATGTAATTAGAAGGGGCTTCTTGATTACATTTATATCTTATCGATATTATTTCGGGTGATTCGTGCTTTTTTTTATCACGCATGCTGTATTGATTGGGGGATTCATTATAGTTGTGTAATATAATTATGCTTCTTACGCTATAAAAAAAACAACATAAGTCTTTAAACCCGAGATTTTGGTAAAGATTAATTAAGAAAATATCTAAAAATCCGATCTAATAAAAATCTTTGAATTCTTCAATGACATTTCAAGGTCATATATTGATTCAAAGATAAAAATTTGTATATCTTTGTTATAAAACATTAAATTGTATATAACCTGCAGGTGAGTACCAGGACAGCAGCACCGGGTCGGAGCTGTCGGAGAACGCGCGGCCTGACGAAGAGTCGGACGAGGGCGCAGATGGCGCTGCAGACGATGGAGACCACGACGTACGTGTGTCACTAAACTATAGTAAAACTAGCTTTCTCCCGCGACTCCGTCCGCGTAGAATTTAAAAAAAACAAAAGTTGGTAGCTTAGGCTAGAATACAAAGGTGTTCTTCCAGACTATCATCTACGTCTATGCCAAATTTCATCGAGATCCGTTCAGCCGTTTAGGCTACAAACTCTAAAAAACATCCATCCATCCAGCTAAACTTTCGCATTTATAATATTAGTAAGATTAGACATTTTGTAATTACACTTTTACGATTATAGTTTTACGTTAAAATTGTGTAGGTAAATATATACGGAACTAATTTTTTGGTACAAAAATTTTACCGTGGATGTACCGTTACTTTGGTACTGTCATATCCAAAAAGTCTATATATGATCATTTATAGAATAGTGATTTAATTTTTGTGCAGGTATCGAGGCGCGGAGGCGGGCAGGAAGAGCCGCAGCGCGACACACTGCCAGACCGCTCTGCTAGCAGGCCCAGCAGGTGAGGGTGATGAATGTGGGGTTGATGGTGATATAGGTGATGATGGTGATTGTTCTGTGCAACTTTAATCTTCGGGTTATTTAATCAGTTTTAATAGTAAAAATATACTATAAATAATCTATTCTAGTAGCTCTTTATGATATACATTATACCAAACTTTATCTACACTCACCATCACTGCATCCTTGGTACAATAACTTGGTGATTTGCAGTTCATCATCTTCTCCGAGCGCCAACATCCCTCTGATGCGTATCGTGCAGTCCGTGAAGCACACCAAGAAGAGAGAGGGCCAGTGGCTGAAGGAGGGCTGGATGGTGCACTTCACTAACAAGGATAAAACGGTATGTCACGTGACACATCCAGCAACACATCTTTATGATAAAATAATACAAAAGCCTGGACGAAAATTCATAAATTTGTAGCTAACTGATCAATTGGGTCATTGTTGACTACGATTTTTTTATGGGGGTTCGAATCCAGTAATCAATAATTATGACAAAATTTAAATCATGATTATTTCGTAAAGGGTTTTTGCCTCCTTTTATTATTAAAAAAAAGAAAAAGTACAAAAGTAGGTTGATCACTCAATAAACGATTGGTTAAAGTGGCAAAAGTATACTCTAACCAGGATTATAAATATAACGAATATATTTGCGCTTAGAAAGTGATGATGGTGATTGTTCTGTACAACTTTAATCTTCGGGTTATTTAATCAGTTTTAATAGTAAAAATATACTATAAATAATCTATTCTAGTAGCTCTTTATGATATACATTATACCAAACTTTATCTACACTCACCTGATGGTGCATCCTTGGTACAATAACTTGGTGATTTGCAGTTCATCATCGTCTCCGAGCGCCAACATCCCTCTGATGCGTATCGTGCAGTCCGTGAAGCACACCAAGAAGAGAGAGGGCCAGTGGCTGAAGGAGGGCTGGATGGTGCACTTCACTAATAAGGATAAAACGGTAAGTCTCATGACACATCCAGCAACACATCTTTATGATTAAATAATACAAAAGCCTGGACGAAAATTCGTAAATTTGTAGCTAACTGATCAATTGGGTCATTGTTGACTACGATTTTTTTATGGGGGTTCGAATCCAGTAATCAATAATTATGACAAAATTTAAATCATGATTATTTCGTAAAGGGTTTTTGCCTCCTTTTATTATTAAAAAAATGAAAAAGTGCTAAAGTAGGTTGATCACTCAATAAACGATTGGTTAAAGTGGCAAAAGTATACTCTAACCAGGATTATAAATATAACGAATATATTTGCGCTTAGAAAGTGATGTAATAAATGCGATTGTAACGCCCCCAGACCAGTATTTCAATACAGTTAGGTTATAATTTTCGATAATTTTCAGATCAAACGTCACTACTGGCGACTGGACAGCAAGTCAATAACATTATTCACATCGGAGCAAGGCACTAAGTACTACAAGGAGATACCTCTCAATGAGATCCTCGCTGTTGACACCGCGCGACAGCCGCACGCCGGTCAGTTTACAAACTAACATAATTAACATAAATAAAGGAATTGTCTTCTGAAGATTACTACCTTTCGCCCAAGACCTTGCACACAGAAAAAAACAAACTTAGTTAATAGCCTATGTGTTCTTCCAGACTATCCTTTACGTCTATGCCAAATTTCATCGAGATCCGTTCAGCCGTTTAGGCTACAAACTCTAACAAACATCCATCCATCCATCCATCTAAACTTTCGCATTTATAATATTAGTAAGATTAGTAAGAAGATGTGAATTTTGATCCATATCCAGAAATCTATCGAAATTTTCGTATTTACAATATTACGACAAGATTGAATTATTTTTAAAAATTTGACCAGGATCAGAGGAAATCTTTATTTACCTCCTAATTTTACTGGTATTAATGGGTAAGAGATCAGAGCAGACTTTTCGAAAACAAAATAGGGCTTTATTTTATACTTACTCTTGGTACTATAAGGTGTGCAAAGTGAAATTGAACCTTATTCCAATCGTGTAAAGTTCAAATTCATTTGCATTAATCCGTTCTGCTGCTCCGGTCTATATGATTGAACTCTTAAGGGTTTATTAGATAGTTGATGCACATGTTCTGTGTAGACGTGATGCACTGCTTCGAGCTGCGCACAGCCAACGTGGACTACATGGTGGGCGTGGACCCCGCGTGGGCGGGCGCGGCCGGCGCGGTGCCGCCCCCGCCCTCCGGCGTCGGCGCGTACCTCGCGCGCTCCTGGGAGACTGCGGTGCGACAGGCCCTCATGCCTGTCACACATCGCGCAGGTAACTTCTGACTCCTGTCTCCTGGCTCCTACATCCTGCTATCTATTTCCTGTCTCTTTTCATCTGCCTCTTGTCTCTTGTCTCCTTTCTCCCGACTCCTACACACACATGCTTACGCCAAGGAACTAAAACGCCATGATCCATACTTAGTAAAATGGCCAGATAACATGTTCAGTTTTTTTACTAAACAAAAAAAACTACTACCGCACTACTACACAATTGGTCACTAAGTTGTCAATCTGAGATTCCTTGTGAAAATGACTCGTACTAAATCTACAATAAAAGAGACTTATGGTTATGAGTGTGGCAGTTACTGTACCTTTTCATACTAATACCATACTAAGTGACCATTTGACCATGTGTTAGCGGAGGAGAGCGGGGGGGGCGCGGAGGCGGAGGAGGGCGGCGCGGAGGCGGAGGCGGGCGGCGGCGCGGGGCGGGCGGGGCGCGCGGCGGAGATGGCGCAGCTGTACCAGATCTACCCGGACGAGGTGCTCGGCTCCGGGCAGTTCGGCATCGTGTATGGCGGCCTGCACCGCCGCACGCAGAGACCTGTCGCCATTAAGGTTATTACATCATTAATTTCTCTCGTGACGGTTTTCCCAATTTATTTACCCCCTAAGGTTAATAGCGTGATAGTATGTAGCCTAAAACGTGTCGTAACTTCAGGGCTTTTAATTAAAAAATATACTGTGATTGCTGACATCCTACATAACTAAGAAATGTGTGTTTATACTTTACGGAACAAATCTCTCTGAAATTTGGAATAGATGTAGGGCATAGTCAGGAAGAATACATAGGCTACTTACTATTATTCTTTTAATTCTGTTTGTACTTTGGACGGAGACTCAGTCAAAAGCTAATTAACTTAATAAATCCATAGGTGATAGACAAACTTCGCTTCCCAACGAAACAAGAAGCACAGCTAAAGAACGAAGTAGCTATCCTCCAGAACTTGTCACATCCAGGCGTCGTCAACCTGGAGCGAATGTTCGAGACTCCGGAGAGAATATTCGTGGTGATGGAAAAACTGAAGGGAGATATGCTGGAGATGATACTCTCCCACGAAAAGGGTAGACTTACTGAAAGAATTACCAAGTTCTTAGTGGCACAGGTGGGTAACAGCTCTAATGATTACTAGATTCTATTCAGCTAATTTAGTAAATAAAAAAAAACTATCGTCTTAACGATTTTTTTGTCGATTACAAAAAAAACAGCTTGTTACGCATACATATTGCGTACGTACGTGCGTACTTCTACGTACTATACGCACCATAAAGTATAGAAACGCTCTTATCTCCTTTGTCTATAGAAATTGTTGTTTTTTTTTTTTTTTTTATTTCATAAAGTGGCAAACGAGCAAGCGGCCACCTAAATCCGCCAATATGGCGAAGCGACCGCTGCCCATAGACATCCGCAATTGCAGACGCGTTGCCTACCCTAAATCGACGGAGGAGGAGACGCACATAAAGAGGACATTTCCCCTTCCAATGCGTCTCCTCCACCGTCAAATCCACTTCCCCATCCAATCCCTTCCTTATAAGAAGAGGGTGGAACGGAAAAGGGACTAAAATTGGGCCTCCGGCACCACACTCATCAGACGAAACGCGGAATTGCTCCCACTTCACGCCTGTCTTCTGTGTGGTCGTGGTATTACACCGGGCGAGCCGACCCATTCGTGCGAAGATGTTAAAACGGGCTCTACCACTATTAACGGGCTCTACCACTATTAAATTGTTGTCTAATCAAAGAAAAGAATGATGAATAATATTTTGAACAATCAAATTCAATTGAAATGACTTTATTTTTAATTTCTCTTTTCAATTTATTGCAAGTGCAACTACTCTAGAAAGTCATACAATATAAACATCAACTTTTTCTAACTGTGCAGATCTTGGTAGCATTAAAGCACTTACACGAGAAGAACATCGTGCACTGCGACCTGAAGCCGGAGAACGTGCTGCTGTCCTCAGACGACGAGTTCCCGCAGGTGAAGCTGTGCGACTTCGGCTTCGCCAGGATCATAGGGGAGAAGTCCTTCAGGAGATCTGTCGTTGGCACACCAGCGTATCTTGGTGAGTTAGTACTAGCATTCGCTCGCGATTTACCGCGAGGAATTAAAAAAAAAAAGTAAGTAGCCTATATATTTTTTCAGACTATGCTGTACATCTATGCCCAATTTCATCATCCATCCAAAAAAAATCCGTGTTTTGTCTGATGTGTGCGTGCCGGAGGCCTTATTTAATCCCTTTTCCCTTCCCACTATTTTCTTATAAGGAGAAGATTGAAGTAAGTGGATTTTAGGGGATGCTATCCTTCTGTGCGTCTCCTTCATCGATTAAAGATAGTGCAACGCATCTACAGTTGCATATGACTGTGGTCGCTTCGCTATTTCAGCGAATTCCGCTAGCTCTTTTTTTACCTTATGATTAAAAAAAACTTTTATTGTACATATTAGCCCCCGAAGTGCTGCGCAATAAGGGCTACAACAGATCGCTGGACATGTGGTCTGTGGGCGTGATCGTGTACGTGTCTCTGTCCGGCACCTTCCCCTTCAACGAGGATGAGGATATCAACGAGCAGATACAGAACGCGGCCTTCATGTATCCCCCCGCGCCATGGCGGGAGATCTCCGCTGAAGGTATACAAATGTCACTACGGCACCCCTCACTATAACATTCACACTTTTTAAAAGCGCATTTTTGAAAGCGAGAACATTAGTTTTGATGCATGATAACAGGCACCATTTCAATGACGTATAGAAGCGTATACGATGGTGACAACCCTCGAAATGCAACCAGCACATTTATGCGAAAAAATCGAAAATGTATTGAAATTAATCTGCGCCGTGTCTAGTCACTTTAACATAGTATTGGGGACGAAAGTACATGATGTTACGACGACGTTTCACACACCGGGAATAAGATAAAATCCAATAATGTTTCTCTTGTTTCTATAGCGATCGACTTGATCAACAACTTGCTGCAAGTGAAGCAGCGCAAGCGGCTGTCGGTGGACAAGTGCGCGGCGCACGCCTGGCTGCAGACGCGCGAGGCCTGGCTGGACTTGCGCGCGCTCGAGCACCGCGTCAGCGCGCGCTACCTCACGCACCCCAGCGACGACGCGCGCTGGCAGTGACCCCGCACCCCGCGCGCGCACCCCGCACCCGCCCCGCACTGCGCCGCGTCAGTATCATATACACACGTACACTGCACCTCACGCACCCCGCGCGCGCACCCCGCACCCACCCCGCACTGCGCCGCGTCAGTATCATACACACACGTACACTGCACCTCACGCACCCCGCGCGCGCACCCCGCACCCACCCCGCACTGCGCCGCGTCGGTATCATACACACACGTACACTGCACCTCACGCACCTCAGCGACGACGCGCGCTGGCAGTGACCCCGCACCCCGCGCGCGCACCCCGCACCCGCCCCGCACTGCGCCGCGTCGGTATCATACACACATGTACACTGCACCTCACGCACCCCGCGCGCGCACCCCGCACCCACCACGCACTGCGCCGCGTCAGTATCATACACACACGTACACTGCACCTCACGCACCCCGCGCGCGCACCCCGCACCCACCCCGCACTGCGCCGCGTCAGTATCATACACACATGTACACACTATAACACACATCCACACACATTCATTATTTATTGAATCTGAAACGGGAAACTAATGAAATTTTTTTTTTAACTTCCACTTTATCTTGTCCAGGTCCAACAAGCCTGCCGACGCGAAGAAGTCCAGAACAATAAAACGCAGCTTGAAGTTCATACTAGTGAAGATAAATCTGAGGCGTTAGGGCTCGCGTATGACAAATCAGACACCTATGTAGAAAATGCCTTTTTTATATTATTTCAAGAAATATTATTTAATTTAATATGATTATTCAATTCACAACATTTATTTATTATTATGAAATAAAGGCATTTTAATAAACTCTAAAGGATGGTTCGGTTGCAACCACTGCGGGGGCACAGCCGCGCAACCGTTTATATAAAACTTGTTTTTACATACATTATGTTTATTTAATTTTTAACTATTGACAAAGTTTATAGCAGCTTTAGTATATTTTACATTTTTTTTTAATTTCAACATGAAAATAATTTGACATAATAATTAGTACTTAAGTAAAGGTGAGATCTTATATGGTAACTATTTAACTACATGGTAGGTAAGAAAATCTTTCCTGTCATTTCCATAGATATATAACCTATAGATCTGAAGCACAAAATAATGTTAAAAGGCCTTTTACTGCTTTTGTTTGGGGTAATTTTTTCCAGTTCTTTTATTTACAAAATGTTTTTTTGGTAAATCGACCTTCGGTTATGTGTAACTTGTTTGGACCACTCTATCTATATGTTATATGTCTATGGTTATTTTCTTAAATCGCTTCTTTAATCACATTTGTATATGTCTAGTCTATGAATACATACAAGGCCTTTTTCTTAAACATTCAAATAGTGTGATTTTTTACAATTACAACTAAATAATAACATTCTTTTTATATCGGTGCGTTTTTTTGTAATAAAGATGATTTTAAAAGATTTTATAAACAAACAAATCAGTAATGTTATAAATGTAATAGAAATTATTTTTAAAATACTTAGGTAGTTAATTATATGTTGTTTTTTTTTTAACTTTTATAATCACACGTTGCTTTCGTTCGTGCAAAAGAAATATTTTTAATACATATACAATTATATTTAAAGTAGTTTCATGTTTTATTAATAACAATCTACACTATTAAAATACTTGCAAATTGTAACATTATAATACATGGTCAAACTCAATAGAAATGAGATATTTAATTTGGAAATTCCATAGACTGACAATGCCATTTCTTGTCTTTGGATTTATTTTAGTTTGGAGTTTAAAAACAAACATGTCTGTTTTTAATAAGTCTGTGATTACATTTATAAAGATAATACTTTTAGATTGATTTGTTATTTCTCATTTCCATTGAATTCGACTGTAAGTGCCAAATGAATGCAAAAACAATTATAACAGGCCTATAAGTATCGTACACAGAAAAAATATATAAAGTTCATACATGATAATAATTAAGCCATAATAATATAGGAATAAAATCTTTCTCTTTACTATACTTAACATTCCTTACAATAAAAATGTTTCAGGTCTTCCAAACTTGTTTCTTAAATATTAAAATCTCCATAAATAATCCGATTTTATTCTCTTTCCAAGGCCATAACTAGATAGTTGGGATTAAGATCTCTTTGACGGCCTAAATAGATATAGATAGGTGAAATTAATGCAGTAGTATGTTTCCATTGCTGAAACATATACAAAACATCAAGGTTTTGTATGGATGTTCTTGTATGGCAATCGAAACATGTAATTTAAAAGTAATTGTTAATGGATAATCACAATTAACCTAATTCTGAAATACCGGCAGTAGTTTAGTATCAAATGAATAAATTCAGATTGATGAAATGGCATATAAAAGGTGTTTCTTTTTTATTTATAAAACTTAATTACATTATCGAAGTGTCAAAGAATATTTCATCTTGGACCTATTTTATTTTTTATCATAAATTAAGCGTCACGCTTTTAATGGCACAATGAAAGTTTTGTAACTGTAAATGAAAATGTAAAAAAGTAATTTAAAAAAAATGTCATAGTCTTTGGAATTTTGTCATTTCATCAATCAGACTTTTACGTATACATGTCATGTTTAAGATTTGATAATTAGACAAAACTTTATCTTAATAATTTATACATATTAAATTGGAATCATGGTAATCTATATTTTTTAAAGATTTTTTGACAGTGAAAATAGTGCCAACATATGAAATATTTTTAAAAGTGTTTTTTTTTTTTATAAAATTACGGCATTGTACAGGTAGAAATTATACCGGTGCCAAGTTGTATTTTATTTAAGAGGAATAGTGTTGTTTTTTTTTAAAACTATTTTGTACAAGAAAAAAGAAGTATTTAGACAGATTTAAATTATTTACTTACATAAATATGATAAAAATGTGTACTATATTTTTTAATTTGCAGTTTCTGTTAATAACTTCTGTGATTTTTTTTATATTTAATAATACTTTGCAATGCAAGCTTCCAACTACTGTGATCTCTTTTTTAATGCAAAATATTTTGACATTTTATAAATTAAGTTTTTTTTATTCAATGAAAACAGTTCGATTTTTATAAGTATACAAGTTACATACTCGTTTAAAAAAATGTATAATTTTAAGTATTTTTTTTATTATAATTTTTACAATGTCTGTGCGTAATCTAATCTAATAGTCATTTTAGCTGTCTTTTAAGATTAGATATTTAAGAATCTACAGAAAAAACCATACAAATCCTTACAAAACATCTTTTGAAAGCTTTCTGAAGCTTTTGTTCTCTCTTTCCTTCATAGTATTACTCTCTCCTTCGCCTTTTAATAAATTATAGAGTTTAAATATTTGGACCAACCACATACATAGTTCATTAGTGCGACAAGCTTATCTGACCCGAGAGCGGTGCTCGTGGTTAGCTCTATCAGAAGCTACATAAAACTTACATAGACATATAAAATGTCATATTTTAGACGAGCTACAGTACGACATGGATTTTTGACAGTTTTTTGACAGTTAGTGGCGCTAGTGTGCTGTAATAATTTAGTTTGCTCGGGTCGGATAACTTTGTTGATATATCTGTGGAATCCTAGTAACATACGAGATTATATTTGTCGTTAAGCTTAGATGTTGACGTAGTTTGTGAAATCACAAAATAATGTGTAACTTTTGTAATTAATGTGAATTAAAAATGTTTTAACAAGGAACTGTGTATCTGTGATGACATATTTGAGCAAAAAAAATTGAGTTATTATTTATAGTCACATTTAAATCCTATTAAAATGTATGATAAACAAAATCAGTTTTTAATGTATTGCAATATTTTTCTTTTTTACTATTATATTTTTTTAGCCAATAAGATACACAGTTCCGAAGGACTGAATTCATAGGACAATTTTATTTACATACTTAATTTCTACCAATCAAATCTATCCGAAAATTTTAAGATACAAAAATAAAATAGCTTCTTTAT
The DNA here is from genome assembly GCA_029286645.1 of Papilio protenor. Taxonomy (NCBI): domain Eukaryota; kingdom Metazoa; phylum Arthropoda; class Insecta; order Lepidoptera; family Papilionidae; genus Papilio; species Papilio protenor. Next base: position 1,352,072 of record JAGSMZ010000036.1, on the reverse strand, counting down.
AATTCCTAATTGAAATTAAGATGATGCTTAAACTTAACATGCGTTTTTTTAACCAGCGACTTGGACCTTAAAAAGGTTCCTTTATGAGTATACAGTTACCTTTATGTTTCGAATGTCTATGGGCGTCGTTGACCACCTCGGTGTTCTCGCCGCTCGTTTGCCCACTTTTAGTATATAAAAAAAATACTATGTTCTATGATTCAGTCCATAATCTAGGTTAAATGACTTAAGTTTACAAGATCAATGTATCACAAATTATATCATTAATAAACTTATTCAATGTTTTACATATTTTTATTTCTTCTAACATTCTTACAAGTAGTCATTCACAAACTACAAGTTTCTAAATTACTACAAAATATTTTTTATATGAAATATTCAATGCGCATAGACTGTTGGAGAGAGAACGAACGCGTAGGAATAACCGTGAGTGTCCACTGTCGACATACCAATGTATTTTGAGACAATGAAAGAAAACGGCAATATGTTTTGTATATGTGTTACAGTAGTGGAAATCTTTTTAAAATGTGGGTTTATCTTTACGGAGACGAGGATTGTACGCCTCGATTCACTTGAACATGAGCACAGAGCGAATAATAACCCTACTAGCTGTCAGAGGTAAGCAACCTTTGTTTAATAAAATTAACCGATATATTAAAATTCATTTCATCATGTCTCATTACGAAAAGGTAATTCCAATGCATTGAAACAATGTTTAGAGTGTACATATTGCCCTCTAATCCTTAAGATTAGAGGACAATATAAAATATTGTACACCTATAACATGTATTGTAAGTGATCACAATAGCAACTCAAAAGACCAACTTACCAATGTAACATTTTGGTATCGAAAACAAAAGACGGAATCACATCGGATTTTTTTATAAAAAAAACGCACCAAAATTCTATACCCCTGACGTAACTGTCGGGCACAACCATGTCGTTAGTAACATCACAGTTCACAACTAAGAAAATGTAAACAGACGACAAGCTTAAAATGTTAATATTCGTATTTCTACCGCTTTTAGTGGCTACAGAATGGGTCGAAATAACACAGAATTATCGGAAAGAATACAAACCAACGAGACATGATACCAACAGCAAAAATATGTACAGCAACAATTCAATTGTAGAGCATCAATGGAGTAAAGGACATGTCCATAGAATTAATAATCCCAGTATCAAAAGAATACAAACAAATGAACGAAAAAGTGCAAAAATAGAAAGACAACCATTTAATAAAGACATCATTTCTACAGAAGAATCGGAACACAGTTCTCAAATCAAGAATCCAGAAATATTCCATGATAATGCGTATCAAGTGTCTATATTAAATCAACGTACAACAAATGGAAACAAACACGAAAGTTCCAAAGTATTGGAGACGAAAACAACCAATACTAAAATTAGACCTGATACAAATGAAAAAGACAACAAGCAAAGTGTAGAAAATACAAGAGTGTTTCAAAGTAATATTGAAAAAGGAAATGTTGGCAATAATGAAGAAAGTTTTTTTGATACTAAAACTACACCATGTCCAGATGTAGTTATCAATATGGAACGAAATGATGTTAAAAATACGAGCAATAAACAAAACCACACCTTAAATCAAGAGGAGAAAATTAAAACAAAAACAAATGCAATGGAAACGCTTGTTAAATTTCTTAAAGTGGTTTCGCAAACTATAAAACTCGGCACACGAAGAACATTTAAAAGTAAAGTAAGATATTTAGAAGATTTGAGAGACTCTTTATTAGCGAATATAGGTAAATAAAATTTAGTTTTAGAATTTTAACCGGGTTTTAAAAAATGTTACACGTAGTCAGAACTTTTGTTTTATGACTTTTTTATACTTTCTCGCTCTTTACATTCAAGGTAAACATGCTTCTCTTTCGCTCAAAGTTTTGTGTGCACTCATATTATGTGTACGCCGAGACGTAATTTGCCTTTATTTTTTTATAAACGTAGGAAAAACGTGTGAAACCAGATATGTAACAAACACCAGTGTCAGAAATTATTGTTACCCTAATATTGTTTTTTTTATATCTGTAGACACTCACATAGAATCTGCATTTCCTGATGATGACGAACGCCGGCAGCGTAGAGCCGCTGGGGTGTCTCGAGGTCATGTTGAGTTCCCCTCCTCTGAGAGCGCGCTCATGACCATTTCTTTCCTGACCTTTGCTGTCTTTCTCATCAAACTGGTATTGGTGCGTAGTATCTGAATTTTCTTTTACATGTAAATCTTACTATTATAAATGCGAAAGTTTAGATGGATGCATGCTTGTTAGAGTTTGTGGCCTAAACTGCTGAACCGATCTTTATGAAATTTGGCACAAATGTACAGAATAGTCTGGAAGAACTTTTGTTCTGGAGTTGTGGGCGATAGCTAGTATGTAATATTTTATAATGTTTTTTTTTATAGCAAGTGATCCACACATACAAGGCTAAAACGATGATGGTGACACCTGCGGTCGTAGCAACAGTTGGTCGAGCGGTATTCAAAAAATCAACACGGAATTAACAATTCTTTGTACTTTTAGCTTTTACATAAATATCCAGACGAAAATTACTTTTTGCTTATGCTGTTACTAATAATTGTATGTAAAAAGATATTACTATTTAAACATAAATAAAGATATTACATTGTGAGCATTTTTTTATTTTGTGAAAAGAGAATGCTCCCTCTCTCTCCGCATTGTTTCCTCATTCCTGTCCTGAGGGTCGCGACCACTCGCCTTGACCATCTTTCGAAGGATGTTTTTCCGCTCTGTGCGATTCTCGCACGCGCACTACCCAATTTTAAAAGTGAACAGTATTAGTAAAACTATATTTTTTTCTGTATAGCTTCAATAACCGCGTATAATTTAAATACAGTAATAAATCAAACAGTTTGTAAAGTGTAATGCGTTTAATGTAATGTACGAGTATCCGAACTAGTATCTAAAACCGCGGGAAATTTGACGTATAACAGATGTTTATACGTCAAAATCAAAAACAAGTGGTAAAGTAATACGCTACAAGTTCTTAATCTAATTTTATACTTAGAAATGAGATAAAATTCATTTGTATTTTAATTTAATATTCTTGATTATGGTTTTGCAAAATACAGGAAAATTTAGGGCAGAGAGAAATGATAACAAAAAGGATGCTGGTCCATCCACACAATCCAGGTTCCCATAACTATTTTTTCAATTAGTAGTAGTTGGTGATAAACAAACTTCTATTTATATGTGTTTTATGTACTTCAGGGAAGAATCTTCAGAATATAGAATTCGTACAGCAGTTGATAACGATAGAATTGACTCTAAATATGGGTTCGAAAGAGTACGTGATACAAAAGAACGCACTGGCTACCTCATCAACATGCACACTGTAAGTATCCTAGAATACGTAGGACCTGTAATTCAATGATTCCATTCCGAGTTTATTTTAATGAAAATGTATATTGAAGGAAAAAATGTAGATAGACTATCAGTGTTGTTATTTTTCACATCTCTGTTTTATCTAAGTAATTAGTACTATGCTTTAACTTAATTATTAAAAAATAAATTAATGGTGTTTTTGATTTTAGGCCGAAATATTGGATGAGGATAAAAGACTGGTTTCAGCTATGGACTATTATTTTATTGAAATGGATGGCTCTCGGTTCAAAGTATCCCTCATGTTCCAACCGTACTTCCTTATTCTATCAAGAAAAGAATGTGAACAGGAAGTTATTCAGTATTTATCAAAGAAGTATGCAGGAACCATACACAAAATAGACATTGTTGAGAAGGAAGATTTGGATTTGGTATGTTTTATGTAATGATTTTGTTAACAAACTGCCCTGGTATCATTAGTCTTTTTATGGCCACTGGACATTGGTCTACAAGACTTCCACAGTATGCATAGAAATGCGTGCCAGTTGTGGATAGAGGAGACCCTCCATCCACAACTTCCTGCTGTGCACAATAGGTTGCAGGTCCACCTGGAGGGAGAATGCAGCATGCTCTAAGTCTCCTTATTGTCTTCACTCTAGGATACACAAATTGAATACTTTTTTCCAGCTTAACCATTTGTCAGGACTAAAGCAGCGTTACATTAAGCTCTCATTTATGTCACAAAATGAATTAATGAAAGTTAGAAGAGAGATACTGACTGCTGTAAATAAAAACAAAGAGAGAGAGAAGAAAGATGCCATTTATTCTGAAATGTTAACTAATGCTTTAACCAGTGCTGCAGCTATTGAGCATGCTAAGAAAACAACAGATCATATGGAGAATATTATTGATATCAGGTATCCAAGTCACATATATCATACTAATTGTTGCTCGTGACTTCATCCGCGTGAAATTAGGAAATTATAAAAAACATAGCCTATATCACTCACTGGTAACACAGCTTTTTAATGGTGAAAGAATTTTTTAAATCAGCTTAGTAGTTTTTGAGTTATTTCAATACATACAAAAATACAAATATTTCCTCCTTATGATATTAGTACAGATAATATCACATAACACATCTCTATCTATACTAATATTATAAAGAGGAAAGATTTGCATTTTTGGATTTTTCTTTGTATTCAATTCAGGTAAAAACTACTGGGTATTTTTTAAATATTCTTTCAACGTTACAAAGGTAATTTATCTATGAGTAGCATAGGCTATATTTTTTATTATTTTTTAAATTCACGCGGATAAAGTCGCGAGCGACAGCTATATACTTAATATTAGTGATGGATGGATGGATGTATACATACTGTTGATATTCAGTATAATTTTTTACAAATGTACATTTTATTTGTGTTTGTAGGGAACATGATGTACCATATCATGTAAGAGTTTCAATAGATATGAAGATATTTTGCGGTACTTGGTATACAGTGAAAAGTCGTGGAACTGAAGTACCAATATTTACAAGAAGAGATGATATAATAGAACGGCCAGATCCTATTGTTTTGGCTTTCGATATTGAGACTACGAAGTTACCACTCAAGTTCCCGGACTCACAGACAGACCAAATAATGATGATTTCATATATGATTGATGGACAAGGATATTTGATTACTAATAGAGAGATTATTTCCACTGATGTTGAAGATTTTGAATATACACCTAAACCGGAGTTTGAAGGGTGAGTTTTTTGTTATTCATATAAGCTTTTTTTTTGGTATTGGAAATCTTCAATAAGATACCCTTCCTTCTGGGGGGAAGACAGGGTTATGTGAGGTTAGTACCCACTAAAAACTTGGTGGTTATACTCTAGTGCAATAATAGGGAGTTCTGGGATCTCTAAGGAACTCACCGGAACCTTATTCATATGACCTAGTTGTTTATATACTTTATAGGTTAAAGTAATATAGCATTGTTTTGTTTGTTTTTCAGTCAATTTATAATATTTAATGAGGTAAATGAACTGGCTCTCATACAAAAGTTTTTCGACCACATCATGGATGTTAAACCGCACATTTTTGTTACATACAATGGTAAGATTAAGAAAAATATATTATATTAAACAAAACATCTACACTAAAACATTTTAAGATCATTGACTAATAACATTAAAAGCAATTAAATAGAAAAAATGTCTTTCTAAGTTTGTTTAGGTTTTCCCAGCGCGATTTTTTTTATATAAATTATAATAAATATATTAAAATGTTCTAAAAACGTTATATTATTTTAAAAAAGAAGTAATATAACAAATAAAATGCTATTTTCCTCTATAAAGGTGATTTTTTCGACTGGCCGTTTGTGGAAACGCGTGCGGCCGCGCTTGGCCTCGACATGAAGCAAGAGATCGGCTTCAGCAAGCTCTCTGCTAGAGATGGCACGTACGGCTGCAGACCTGCCATGCATATGGACTGTTTGTGGTAAGTAAATATCTCACATTCTAACATTAATTGTACCGAAACAGCTATTTAAAAATGTACTGTACGACTTTTTACCATATAAATCGTACGGATGATGTTTTTATTATTTGTGTGTGTGTTATTTTTACATGTATTTAATGCGGGAATTAGGCATTTAAGTGTCAATAGTATGGAAGGCCAATTTATAGGATAGTTTAATAAAATAGTAAATTGTAAAAGCAATAATCTTATAATGACCAGGATGCAGTTTTAACATCATCAAATCCCTCGACGTGTCACGCCCCTGTATAACCAGCGCCCTGGGCTATTGCCTAACCAGCGTCCTGGGCTATTGCCTAACCAACGCCCTGGGCTGTTGCCTAACCATAAGCCTTTCAATGGATGAATGGACACCTTGTAATTTTGAAGATATAAGTTTTTAACAGTTAAAACTTTATTTGCAGTTGGGTGAAGCGAGACTCATATTTACCTGTGGGTTCTCAAGGTCTGAAGGCGGTGGCGAAGGCGAAACTGCGTTACGACCCCGTGGAACTCGACCCTGAGGATATGTGCAGGATGGCGGCTGAACAGCCACAGGTATAAATACCTGATGATGATGAAAATAGTTGTAATTATGAATAGATGTAAACATCTTATTAATATTATAATATAAATGCGAATGTTTGGATGGATAGATGGATGGATGTTTGTAGCCTAAACGGCTGAACGGATCTCGATGAAATTTGGCATTGATGAAGAGGATATTCTGGGAAAAAAAACACGGAACTTACTTTTGTTTTTTCTTAAGTCCACGCGAACAAAGTCTCGGGCGAAAGCTATTATTTCCTCCAACTCCTTGTAATAGTGTCGGTTTAAGCACTTTCAGAGCCCTGGGCGAGGTTTCTCGGCGCTAAATATTACAATGATGGGAGTAGGGTAGCGTTTTTAAAAGTTATAAGAAACCACTATGAATCACTGTTCGCAAAATTGTGACGCCCCTGTCTCAGACGCCCTGGGAGGTCGCACAACCGCGCCCTGGGCGGTTACTAAGCCCCGCCCTACTCTAACGTTGGTACTGTATACATATGTTATTTAAATAGTAAGCAGTTTTTTGTTTATTTCAGGTGCTATCGAATTATTCAGTATCAGATGCGGTGGCTACATACTATCTCTATATGAAGTATGTACATCCATTTATTTTTGCCCTATGTACTATCATTCCTTTGGAGCCTGACGAGGTAAGACACTCGCTGAAATTGATTTTTTTATTTACGTTTGATTCCTATATGCATATGTTCTGGTCACTTTCACTTATATTACTAATGTTTAGTAAGATTATTTGCAGTATTGTTCAAATAGACCATATTTTGTGACTAGTATTTTATCTTCGGTCTGAATTAAATTCTAGTAAATGTAGTTTAATTTTAAAATCACTGCTATAAATCGTTATGTACAGAAAAGCGAATCTTTCTACTTTATATTGGTTTACTGTATTCAAAAGTAATGAATTCCAGGTACTTCGTAAGGGCTCCGGCACGTTATGTGAATCTTTATTAATGGTGGAAGCATTTCATGCGAATATCGTATTCCCAAACAAACAAGTTGAGGAACTTAATAAGCTGACCACAGACGGACATGTGCTGGAATCCGAGACATATGTAGGTGGACATGTAGAGGCGTTGGAATCTGGTAATATTAATGGATATATTAAAATGGTCAATAATTTAAATATAAGAAAACATACTACAGCAGAATACTAAAAATGTACAGATATGCTTCTAGCTCCTCCCCCTCCCCTTTAAATAGATTCAAAAAATATTTACTATCCCTATGTTGACTAATATTTGACAGTATTTCCCATCCCCTAGCTATTACTAAAAAAAAAAATATCCCCCTAGACCATTGGCTGGTGACTTTCTTGATTCCCTTTTTTTATATAATATAAGGTGGCAAACGAGCTAGCGGCCACCTGAATCCACCTAAATAGAAAGCGACCGCTGCTCATAAACATCCGCAATTGTAGATGCGTTGCTAACCCTTAATTGATGGAGGAGGAGACGCACATAAAGAGGACATTTCCCCTTCCTATGCGTCTCCTCCACCGTCAAATCCACTTTTCCTTCCCATCCTTTCCTCTTAAGAAAAGGGTGGAAAGGGAAAGGGACTAAAATTAGGCCTCCGGCACCACACTCATCAGACGAAAGCTAAACCCCTTAGTGACCACTTAACAACTCTAAGTAACAATTAACCTTTATTATTGTATTTCAGGTGTATTCCGTGCCGATATCAAATGCAAGTTCCGTATAGTACCATCAGCTGTTGACAAACTGATGGAAAGCACAGAGAAGACGATGAGGCATGCGATAGAAGTAGAGGAAGGTATACCACTGGAGCTGGTCACCAACTTTGATGAGGTGTGTGCGGAAATCAAAGCCAAGTTACAGCATATGAAAGACCATCCCCGGAGAGATGAAAATCCACTAATATACCATTTGGATGTAGGCGCTATGTATCCTAATATTATATTGACTAACAGGTAATTTTTTTTTAAATTCTACTAATATAAATGCGTATGTTTAGATGGATGTTAGAGTAGGCTAAACTGCTGAACGGATCTCGATGAAACGCATAGATGTAGAGTATAGTCTGGAAGAACACATTGGAGTGTCGCGAGAGAAAGCTAGTAAATAATAAATTAATGAGAGAGAATATTGTTTAAAATTTGATTAAAGTGTACAGAAATGTACAACAGAAAATATAAATGTTACCTGCTATAAAATATTCAACCAATAGCAAAGGTCTTCACTGTCATTCGATAATTTGGATTTCAACATATGCAATTGAAATTTATGGAATGTAAAAATAAAAAATAGTTTTTATAATGTGGATAAAGCCACAAACTTCTAGTTATCATATACGGGTGTATGTGTGAAGGCGACAAGTTAATTATTGAATAATTAGATATAAAAATGATGGTTTCATATAGAATAATAGATACAAAGGTGATGTAGGTTGCAGCCCTCGGCGATGGTGAACTCCGGCGTGTGCGCGGTGTGCGACTACAACCGCCCCGACGCCGTCTGCCAGCGGCACATGGACTGGATGTGGCGCGGAGAGTACTGTGAGTCTCTCTCTCTCTCTCTCTCTCTCTCTCTCTCTCTCTCTCTCTCTCCCCCCCTTTTCCTCACCTATATCCCTCTCTCTCCCTTTCACCTATCCCTCCATCCATTGTTGTCTCCCCTCTTTCTTTACCCTATTTCTCCCTCCTTTATCTATTTCTCTATCTCTGTATTACTCTATTTTTCACCGTTTACTTGTAGAATTGGTACATTTTTAAGAGACCTGTTTTTTTTTCATTCTTATTTATATGTTTTTTTTTTCAGTGCCAGCATCAAGAAGTGAATACCAACGTATCCAACAGCAGTTAGAGACGGAAAAGTTTCCTCCTTTACATCCTGGTGGTCCTCCGAGGGCCTTCCACGTGCTACCTAAAGAAGACCAGGTAAATCATTTATATTGTCATTTAGAGATACGTTTAAAGGTACTTTATTTCTAGATTCTCTCGAAGTTCGAGAAATGATTATGTAATTCTATTGTGTTTACCGATTTTTTTTTTTATTTATTTCAGGCTGCATACGAAAAGAAACGTTTGGCAGATTACTGTAAAGTGGCGTACAAGAAAACAAAAGTTACACGTACCGAAGTCAGAACTACGACAGTCTGTCAGAAGGAGAATTCGTTCTACGTCGACACAGTACGAGCTTTTAGGTTAGATGTCCATATTATAATTTAATATTTTTCTATACTTATTTATTTAGACTTTGTACACAAAATAAAACAATTTTTGTAAATACAAATAAATAAGTAGTACAGGAGTACATTCGGTACAGAGAGGATTATTATATCTACTAATACTATTATATAATAAGAAAGATTTGTATTTTTGTATGTATTGAAATAAATCAAAAACTACTAGGCCGATTTCAAAAATTGTTCATCATTAAAAAGCTACACAGTGAGTAAGATAGGCTATGTTTTTTATTATTTGTTAATTTCACGCGGATGAAGTCGCGAGCAACAGCTAGTACTATATAAACATACAATGATAATATATATATACTAATATAGATATATACATATATATATAATACATACATACAATAAAAGAAAAAAAAACTTATAGTGACAAAGTGTTCTTTAACACGAGTTTTGAAAACTGGCAGCGATGTGCATTTACGTATATTGTGTTTTATTTATATTTTTATTTAAAGGGATCGTCGTTACGAATACAAAGCGTTGAATAAGCAAGCTAAAGCGATGGTAACAGCGGCTATAAAGAGCGGAGACGCAGCCGATGTGAAGAGTGCTAAGAGCCGTGAAGTGTTGTACGACTCGTTGCAGCTCGCACACAAGTGCATCCTTAACTCCTTCTACGGATACGTCATGAGACGCGGGTGAGTGAATGACTGAATGGATGAATGTGTGAATGAATGACTGAGCGAGTGAATGATTCAAATGTAAACACGAAAGTGCCCGAAAATATGTGTATTAAATGTTACGCTGCACTTCTGACATTTTATTATAAGTGTAAGGGCCTGTCCCACCAAATTGTAAATTGTCAAATAACAATCCAACGTGTAAAATATGTGATGGAAATATCGGATTTTGTTACCTTATGTGACAGTGACGTCATTTTTAAGCTGAGCCTTTATCAGCTAGTGGTGGGACAGGCCCTAAATCATTTCTTTTGTACAATTTCTGATTTTTTGCTATTTCGGACAAGAGAAAATAGCCAGAGGAAGAGTGGAATGCTAGATAATGTTGGTTTTGTTGTTAATGCCTTAACAGTAACAATTTATCTGTTTCAATTTGTCCAGAGCTCGCTGGCACAGTATGGAGATGGCGGGCATCGTGTGTTACACAGGCGCTAATATTATTATGAGAGCCCGCGAAATCATCGAGCAAATTGGCCGCCCACTAGAGTTGGACACAGACGGTATACTAGAATATTATAGACTACTACATGTTCTCTTATGGCTTCATACGCTTGCAATTATCATCATCCTCTTTATCCTACTCCCGTAGGGTCGGCGCAACCGGCTTTTGTCCTCCACATAACTCTATCATACGTCATCTCAGTTATCACTCCCTTCTTGATCATGTCACTTTTTACACAATCCATCCATCTCTTTCTAGGTCTACCTCTACCGATGTACCACACTCATAACTAACGTTCTCCTTGTAACATGCGATTCATCCCTCCTCTTAACATGCCCATACCATGATAGCCTTTTACTCCTTACCTTCTCTACTACTGGGGCTACTCTCAAACATCTATACTTCTATACTATACTTTACTGTACTATTCTAATAAAGCGTAAACACACACTTCTTTGTTGCCTAAGATGTCAGCAATTACAGCATATTTTTGAATAATTCATTTTTTAATAAAAAAGCCCTACACTTACGTCATGCTTTAGGCTATATATTTTAACTTAGGGGGTAAATATTTTGGATAAAAACCCTAATGTGGGAAAGAGACCATAAGTTGCTGCCAACATCAAGAAAGAAAGATTGCTAAGGTTTGTCATGTCATTTGCTATTGATAATTTGACAAATGTAAACAATAAAATAAAGTTTTTATAATTTCACGCGGATGAATCCGCACGCGAACAGCTAGTCCTCTAATATACTCATTTCGTATCTATACGCTTGAAATTATAAAAACTTAATTTAATTGTTTACATTTATAAAAAATTCAATAACAAATGTCAAATGCGCAAATGACAACGAAGGACTTTGCTATTGGCTAACAATTACCGTTACCATGGCAACCTTGCTGCTTTGCTGCTATTGGCTTATAGTATTCGTCTCTTTCTTACATGACAGTTTACGCTAATTTATTCAACCTATAAATGAAAGAACGTGAAAATATATAGCCTATAGCGTGTCGTTTAGGGCTTTTCATGAGATTTTTTTTAAATACCCTGTGTTTGCTGACATCCTACATAACAAAGTGCGTGTTTACGCTTTATATTATTTCGTATAGATTAAAAATATATTTTACTAAAATAATAATTTTCCACTATAAGTGCAATATTTGGTACAGGTATATGGTGTGTGCTGCCGGCCTCGTTTCCAGAGAACGTGACAATAACGACCACACACGAAAAGAAGAAGAAAATCAACGTGTCCTATCCTAATGCGGTACTTAATGCTATGGTTAAGGTTAGTTTCCACTGACGAAATCTTACTAATATTATAAGTGCTAAAGTTGCTAAACAGATCTCGATGAAATGACATAAATGTGGACGTTAGTCTGGAAGAATACATAGTTTAGTTACTTTTGTTTTAATTCCACGCGAAAGGAATCGCGGGCGAAAGCTAGTATTACAAATTTTTGTAAAGGTAATTACGCAGTTCTAAACATTTTTGTATAAGTTAAAAAAACTTCTTTTAGGACCATTTCACGAATGACCAATACTTTGAATTAAAAGACGCGGAGGCAAAAATTTACGAACAACGTGCTGAGAATTCTATATTCTTTGAAGTGGACGGTCCCTACCTGGCGATGGTTCTGCCCGCCTCTAAGGAGGAGGGCAAAAAACTAAAGAAGAGATACGCTGTTTTCAACTTTGATGGCTCACTTGCTGAACTAAAAGGTAAACTATTATTTAAACTCTAAAATAAAAAGTTGTTGATAAACTTACAAATCTTTAACAGTTTTGGATAATTTTAAATACTAATTTAGTACTATAATTGGCGATATTATCTACTGAAATACTTAAATCTATACTAAAATTATAAAGAGAAAAGCTTTGTATTTTTGTATGTATTTGATTCACGCAAAACTACGTTCAATACTAAAAGAGAGAGACGAAAATATGTTTAACTAGCTGTTGCTCGCAGCTTTGTCCGCGTGAATATATATAGAATCATACTAATATTATAAATGCGAAAGTTTAGATGGATGGATGGATGGATGGATGTTTGTTAGAGTTTGTAGCCTAAACGGATTTCAATGAAATTTGGTATAGACAAAGAGGATAGTCTGGAGGAATACATAGGCTACTCACTTTTGTTTTTTTTTAATTCCACGCGGACGGAGTCGCGGGCGAAAGCTAGTATACCCTATTTTACAAATTACCTTTCTAATGGTGAAAGAATTTTTGAAATCGGCCCAGTAGTTTGAATTTTCAAATTTCAGGTTTCGAAGTGAAACGTCGCGGTGAATTGCAATTGATAAAAATATTCCAATCATCAGTGTTTGAAGCATTTTTAAAAGGGAATGATTTAAAGACTTGTTATAGTGCTGTCGCGAAAGTGGCTGATTATTGGCTCGATGTGTTGTACAGTAAGGGCTCGAATATGCCGGATTCAGAGTTATTCGAATTGATATCAGAAAACAGATCAATGTCGAAAAAATTAGAAGATTACGGAGGTCAAAAGTCTACCTCAATATCTACTGCTAAAAGATTAGCTGAATTCCTCGGTGATGAGATGGTGAAAGATGCTGGATTAGCTTGCAGGTAGGTTAATTTTTTTTAAAAAAATCAACATTATACAGGGTGGGTAAATGTTTCATAAATATTCAACATTATACAGGGTGGGTAAATGTTCATAAATATTCACATTATACAGGGTGGGTAAATGTTTCATAAATATTCAACATTATACAGGATGTGTAAATGTTTCATAAATATTCACATTATACAGGGTGGGTAAATGTTTCATAAATATTCAACATTATACAGGGTGGGTAAATGTTTCATAAATATTCAACATTATACAGGTGTGTAAATGTTTTATAAATATTCAACATTATACAGGGTGGGTAAATGTTTCATAAATATTCAACATTATACAGGGTGGGTAAATGTTCATAAATATTCAACATTATACAGGGTGGGTAAATGTTTCATAAATATTCAACATTATACAGGGTGGGTAAATGTTCATAAATATTCAACATTATACAGGTGTGTAAATGTTTTATAAATATTCAACATTATACAGGTGTGTAAATGTTTTATAAATATTCAACATTATACAGGTGTGTAAATGTTTTATAAATATTCAACATTATACAGGTGTGTAAATGTTTTATAAATATTCAACATTATACAGGTGTGTAAATGTTTCATAAATATTCAACATTATACAGGGTGGGTAAATGTTTCATAAATATTCAACATTATACAGGGTGGGTAAATGTTCATAAATATTCAACATTATACAGGGTGGGTAAATGTTTCATAAATATTCAACATTATACAGGATGTTTGCATAATATTAACGAAATACTATATTTTTATTTGTTTAAAAAGTTTTTATAGAAGATTCAAAAATACATCTTACTATTATAAATACGAATGTTTAGTCCCTTTTCCTTTCCACCCTTTTCTTAAGAGGAAAGGATGGGAAGGAAAAGTGAATTTGACAGCGGAGGAGACGCACAGGAAGGAGAAACATCCTGTTTATGTGCGTCTTCTCTTCAATTAAGGGTAGGCAACGCATCTGCAATTACGGATGTCTATGGGCAGCGGTCGCTTCGCCATTTCGGCGGATTCAGGTGGCCGCTTGTTCGTTTGCCACATTATATATATTACATAAAAAAAAAACCTACTGGTATAGGTTCATAATATCTCGGAAGCCAGAGGGCGCTCCAGTAACAGAGCGTGCGGTGCCTCTGGCCATCTTCCAATCACCGGCTGGCGTGCGGAGACACCACCTCCGTCGCTGGCTGAAGGACCCCACAGTAGCTGATGATGTTGATATACGAGATGTGCTGGACTGGGCCTACTATATAGAGAGGCTGAGCGGCGCTATTCAGAAGATTATCACCATACCTGCTGCTATGCAAGGGGTGGGCTATATTTGATATACGCGTTTAACACATTCACTGCTAACTGGCCTGGCGAGCCCACTGGCGAATGAATTCGTAGTGGCATGCAAAGTGTTAACTGTTTCTCTATTTAGAGTCACAGTGATTTTTTTTATATCTTACTTACGACAAACATTTTTTTTTATCTTACATCATATTATAAACGTGAATGTTTGGTTTGATGTTACTAGGTATCTCCAGAATGAATTAATGGATCTCGATGAAATTATATAGATGTAAAATAAAAAAAAAACAAAATGTATTTTTAAACTTTTTCAAAGCTGCCTAGGTCGCGGGTAGATGCGTGAGGATATTTATAAAACTTAGGGCCTTACAATCTAACGTGTAAAATATGTGATGGAAATATCGGATTTTGTTATCTTATCTCACAGTGACGTCATTTTTAAGCTATCTTAGCCTATCAGCCAGTGGTGGGACAGGCTCTTACTCTTGTTTACAAAGTTAATACATTTAATGCTATTATGATTTTTTTATACCAGTGAACTCGCCAAGTAGCACTGAATGTGTTTAACTTTTTTTTATATATTAAATTTACATAATTTATCCATATAGTTAGATAACCCAGTACCTAGAGTCCAGTATCCCGATTGGCTGCATAAGAAAATGCTCGCCAAAACAGATAAATTCAAAACAAGGAAGATCACGGACATGTTCAGTGCTAAACCTAAGGAGATTCAGCAAATACAAGATGAAGCGGGAGGTAGTCAAAACGATATTGGTGTAAGTATTGGGTTTACACTTATCTTTGTATGCAATAATATGATGCTCAGGTGACGTTCCCTCTTCCTCTTCCTCTTCCTCTTCCTCTCCCTCCCACATAAAGAGGACATTTCCCCTTCCTATGCGTCTCCTCCACCGTCAAATCCACTTTTCCTTCCCATCCTTTCCTCTTAAGAAAAGGGTGGAAAGGGAAAGGGACTAAAATTAGGCCTCCGGCACCACACTCATCAGACGAAACGCGGAATTGCTTCCACTTCACGCCTGTTTTCTGTGTGGTCGTGGTATTTCACCGGGCGTGCCGGCCCATTCGTGCGAAGATGTTAAAGCGGGCTCTACCACTGTTAAATTGATTAATTTGGCCTTATTACTTTATGTATATAAATGTCGTTTTAGTATTCGGCCGTTAGTCTATTATACAATTTTTGAGTACTCTAACGATGTACTAACACGTAATTGTGACGTCACAGATCTCAAGTCTAAGTGTTTTTTTTATACCTTTTAGAATACCGAAATAGACATTGAAGATATAGGAAAAGCGTCTACAAATAAAAGTCCGATCAGACCAATAGTACACAAAGTTAAAAGAAAACGCGAGGAATCGCCTACTAAAGAATTCGCTACGTGGAGGGAGGCGTTAGGACCTCCACCGCCCTTCGGCGATACGAAGGTAAAATATTCATATTTTAATTAATTATAAACGATTTTCTAATAAAATTAAAAAGATAAAATGCACTTTTATAAGAAAAAAATATATTCTAGGAAGAACGTATAGCATGGATTGTCTTTCAAAAGAAAAAATGGAAATGGCAAATGGAACAAAAGGGTTTAGCTAATCGGAATAAACGAGGTAAGTTACTAAACACTATATTTTTATACGTTTATGAAAAAAAAAAAACACTATTGATTTGACCAAATAAAACAAACAAAACACAAAATTACAAAGCATATTAATGAAAAAGGCTCAGCTGAATTCGGCCTCCAGCTTGTCACTGAAAGCCCTGGTTTTCAGGTATCATGTGTTTAATTAATTTTAATTTTTTCTAAGGTAAAATTGACAAATCACCCGCTATACCTAAAAGCACAGGACCTGTTAACACTTTGGGTGGGTTTTTAAAAAGAGCTCAACGTACGTTGTTGAATACACCCTGGCAGATCATACAGGTGAGTAAATTACATTTAAGACTTAATTACACTATATGTATCTCTTTCTCCCCTTTCACTCCTCTCTCTCTCACACACACACACACTTTCGAAAAATGCAAAACAAATAAAGACTAATTTGAATTCTTAGTGTTTATTCCATACAAATACAACTTTTACAGAGAGATCTCTTTTCTCAGTCTAGCAAAAACATAAAAACACCTAGCTTGAGAGTGATTGAAGTTTCTCTATTCCACTGATTAATGTATGCCATAAAATTTCTAGCTCAACAAGCGTCCTAAAATAATGTAATTATTCTATATTAGCTTTTCTCCGCGACTTTGTATCTTTCAGACTTTACATCTATTCCAAATTTAATTAAAATTCGTTTTATAACATTAGTATGATATCTATATACATATACCACAGGTATCAGAAACTTCAGAGCCGGGTCTATTCAGGTTATGGGCGTTAGTCGGTAACGAGTTACATCAGATACGTCTGACTGTCCCGCGCACGTTCTACGTGAACCAGCGCGTGGTCCGCGCCGGCGACTGCGGCACGTACTGGAAGAAGTGCAATAGAGTACTGCCTCGTGCACACCCCGCCTTACATCTGTACCAGTATACTGTACCTGAACAGATATATAGAGAACATCAGGAGTGAGTTTTTTTTTTTCAGATTTTTTTGTTTTTTTTTTTATCAGATTTTTTGTTGTTTTTGAGTTCACTATTCTATTTTCAACTGATATATAGAGAACATCAGAAGTGAGTTTTTCTTTGTTTTTTTTTTATTTTTTCAGATTTTTTGTTGTTTTTCAGTTAACTATTTTATTTTCGATAACTGATTATGAATGAAAATAGATTTTTTTTGTGTAAATTGTAACAAGTTAAATTATTTGGGTATTAAAAAACTATCAAATTTTCGGAAAACATAATTATAAATAAACACTAAATTAAAAAAAAATGCAATAAAACTGTATGAAGAAAAAAAAACTAAACATCGTGTGATAGTAGATTTAGATTAGTCTCTTCGCTGGCCTTAATACTATGAATTAACCTATAAATAATTTTGAATCAATTAAACAATAGCTTTTCTCAAGATTAAATGACAAAAATTATCTGTAAAATTTTTCAAATAATATACATATCTCTAACTATTATCTACATCATATATTAGCCATTCAATAACTAAGTATTTTTTTTTTTTAATTAAAAGGAAACATTAAATATATTTTCTAGGATTATTTTATTCGTGTACAAATTACAATTATTAAGATGTTTTTCCTTACATTAATGTCTAAAAACGTTTGTGTTATAGGGAATTAATGGGAGAACTATCAGCGCCAGAAATCGAAGGCATCTACGAGACTCAGATGAGCCTGGAATTCAGAGTTCTAGTACAACTGGGCTGCATCTGTACTGTCGACCCACAGGAGGCCAGAAAGTAAGATCATTGTAAATTACATCTATATCTATACTAATATTATAAAGAGGAAAAATTTGTATTTTTCTATGTATTGAAATAACTCAAAAACTACTAAGCTGATTCCATAAAATCTTTTACCATTAAAAAGCTACGTTATCAGTGAGTAACGTAGTCTATATTTTTTAATTTCATGCGGGCGAAGTCTCTGATCTCTCGATTGTTTGAATTTTGATGCAAACTGATTTTTTTTTCAGGATGATACAATCCGGTACAAACGTCATGGATACGTTCACTTTGAGCCAACTTCAGTTCAAGAGTGTTGCACATCAGCCATATTTACCTAAACAAGTATGTAGAAACATATATTATAATATTTATCCGAGCATGTCTATAATATTTTTATTATACTAATATTATATATATGAAAGTTTAGATAGATGGATGGATGTATGTTTGTAGCCTAAACTGCTGAACGGAGCTCGATGAAATTTGGCATAGATGTAGAGGATAGTCTGGAAGAACACATAGGCTACTCACGTTTGTTTTTTTTTTAATTCCACGCGGACGGAGTCGCGAGCGTAAGCTAATACTAATATAAATGCGAAAGTTTAGATGGATGGATGGATTTTTGTAGCCTAAACGCTTGAACGCATCGATAAAATTTAACATATATATGGAAGTCAGGAAGAACACATAGGGTTACTTTTGTTTGTTTTTTTAATCCACGCGTACGGAGTCGCGAGCGTAAGCTATTATTTTTAATATTATGAACTTTTCAGGATAGTGTATCGCCTATGAAACATATATTTCTGTACCAACATTCAGCGTTAAACTCTAGCAGAAGTATGTGGGCGTTAATACTGGGGCCTATTAAGAAGGCTTACATATTCGTACTGGACACAGTCAAGACAAATCAACTTCCTAATATGAATACTCTGTTTGCTGCGGAACGTACAGCTAAGTAAGTATACCAGTTTTATTTGTGCACAGAAAAATACCAAATCTACACAAATATTATAAATAGGGAAGATTTGTATTTTTGTATGTATTGAAATAACTCATATAACTGGGCCGATTTCAAACATTCTTTCACCTTTTAAAAAATATAGATAGGGTAGATCAGATAGTTACGGTCCACTTTGCAGATTGAGTCACAAAATTCTTCGTAATTATCATTATTGAAGAGTAAAATAGATGAAAGCATGTTTTTATTAAACGAAAATATTTTGTTTACACGAACATAAACATTTTAGACAGAGTATTTTATCAAATATAAAAATATTAGTCAATTAAAATTAAACCCCTAAAAGCACAGTTTCGGTCCACCCGAGACAGTTATGGACCACCTCTGGGGTACAGTTACGGTCCACCTTTATATGTCTATAATAGTTATAAAATAATTATTATTTGTCATTTGTCTTGCCTTTTTGAACAGTAAAATTTATTTATATAAAATCAGAAACTAATCAAAATAATTTTAAATACCATTTTAATAAACACACAAAAAAAGTCCTATTAGTATTATCAAGGATATTAATTTTACGGGTCTCTAGAATAGAATGCAAATCGAAATATTCGTGTAAATTGCTGAAATTTTATTGTTTCAATCATACACCTTTTTTCAATAATAATTTGGATAGCTGTTTTAAATATAGTTATTTCTTAACTTTCAGGAAATAGCATTTTTTCTGCGTCCTTTTCTAATAATGTTCTTTGGAAAATTAATGTAGTATCAAAAAGTGAGATCACGTAGAAAAAGTAAACTTTCTGTTAGATGCTTTTATTTTTTAATATTTTGATTATGTTCGTAGGATCACTAACTATAAGACTATCTTACTAAAAACGCGTTTTATTTTCCTTCTTCTAGTCTACATAAGACTTTTACAATTTTTAAGTAACAAAGCAATGAAAGTTCAATAAACAATCTATTTAAGATTTGTTTCGATATTTTTTTTCGGAAATTTCATAAAATAAATTACCCATCCCTTTAAGAAACAGGAACAATATGAAGTTTGGGTGGACCGAAACTGTATCTCGGCCTAGGTCCATAACTGTAAAGTGCTATGGCCATAACTGTACTCCCGTACAAGCTTTAAGACAGTAGTAGTCCACTATATTTTAAGCCTTACGAAAATAATAATCGTTGTAATATCCACATAAATAGATACTAGAACATCTCTTCTATTAGACAAAATGATAAGAAAGCACATTAAAATTGAATAAGTAAACAAACTTCAATATTTAAAAAAAGCTGTCCTTAACAAAAGTGATAAGAAATTAACAATTTTTATCAGCTTCGCGCCTGATATATTTAGATCACCCGTGGCTTTTCAAATTTATATTTTCTATTACTAATTTAGATATCAAATTTGAGAATATTAGTTGTAGCATATGTTTCTTGTGGTTTACTTTGAATTAATTTCCATAAGAGCTCCAAAACATGCGTTTTTGTCTTAAGTGGACCGTAACTCCCCCTGGTCGGAAACTGTCTGATCTACCCTAGTAACAAATTTTACCGAAATCTGTGTCATTTCGTCCCACCGTTTAGTCTCACCATCACCAATAAGGTGACAGATGGAACCATTAAGAAATAAAATAAGTTCCAACCGTCCCCTCGTCGCAAAAGGTGGGACGGATAAAACTTTTTATTCTCATCTGTCCCCACGTGGGGACAGCGGGGTGACGGTTGGGAATAATCCTACTCGAAGACTGGCGCATATTTTTCTTCAAGTCAGCTGGACTTTGTGTTGTGGGGCAAATCTGAAGGAACTGACATAAGCGTGTATTTAGGATAAAGCTAGGCACGGATGAAAGCGAGCTGGTCAGCGCGGAGCTGACCTGGGAGACGGTGGTGGAAAGTTCTGGACGCGCGGTGTGGCGCGGCGTGGGGCGCGCGTTGCAGCGGTACCGGGATGAGCGCTGCGGTGCAACGCTACTCGCGCTGCAGACTTCGTTGTCGACGGCGGCGTTGCTCACATTGGTACCAGGTAACAGATACATCCTAGGCAACCCCACCCCCGTTATATAGGTAAAATACTAAGGATTCTTACAATACCTAGAGACGAGATAAATCGATAAGGTCTTGAGAGGTTTTTGTTAAAACATTCTTATTGGAATTAATATAATGTTTTTACTAGTTGCCTCCCCCCTTGAACATCGGTTTGCTTGCCCTTCCTCCTAGATCATTGGCTGGTGCCCTTGAGTGACATATAAATTCTATTGTTACCAATTTTAAATGAAAAACAGCACATTTACATTTGTTTCGTGCTGTTTTGTGCCCCGCTCTCACACTTAAAATGGTGTGCGCAGGTATTATAGCTTGTCAAATAATTCGTTTTAATTTCATTTTAATCGACAAAAAGTACATATTGTGAGGTATCAAATGTAACTATTTGAAAAAATTAATTAATCGCTTTATCTATGTAACAGGGTTGTCAGAGTTCCCCTTAGTGCCGCTGCACGTACGCGACGTGGAGACTCTGTACAGTACGTTGGAGTGGCAGCGGCTCGGAGCGCGCGCCATCGTGCGACATTACCTCAATCTTGACTCCGTATTGAATATGACTATTGAACAATGCAGGTAAAATAAATATTTTTATACGTGGATGTATTGTGTATTATGTACTCTGTGGTATTTACCTCACCTAATAAGCGACTTATTAAAATTAGCAATTAATTTAATATTGGTAGCCGGGAAACTCCAGAAGAATAAGAAAAAACAATATCAGTGGGGAAATTGTCTTTGAGCGTGTATGATTTTTTTTTAAATTTCATTTGGAGATATTTGTTAATTTGCTAATAGTCTCTATGTTATTCGAACTAAATTCTAGGTGTTTGCTAGGACTGGTATACGACAGTCGAGTGGTCTTCGACTCCTCGACCACGTCATAGAAAATCCATACTCTTAACTATATTAGGCTATTGGCGGTTATTTGGCATGTATTTATATTTTCATCCGACTTCCAAAAAGAGGAGATTATGATATGATCTATGTTATTTGCAGATATTTCCATGTGCCTGTAGGCAACATGCCGTCAGACCCGACGTTGTTTGGCGCGGACTTGTTCTACGCGAGACACCTCATCAAGAACAACTTCGTGCTCTGGTGCTCCAATCTAGAGAGACCAGACCTCGGCGGCAGAGAGATTGATGATAATAGGTTGATAACTTATTTATGGACATTTTACATTTAGATTAATATCAAAATAACATTAATATGTTTTAGAAATTACTAGCTTGTTCTTCTAATTTTTTCAAACTTGAAAACAATTTACTCGATTTTATATGTAAGAATTCTGGTACAATTATCACAGTTTCTTTTCATCCCATAATGTGTTGTATTGTAAATCATACATTACACTTGAATTAAGGCCCTTAGGTGGCCTATGTGACTAATTAACAACACTAAAGTATGTAAATCATACTAATTATAAATGCAAAAGTTTAGATGAATGTTTGTTGGAGTTGTAGCTTTAACAACGGCTGAACGGATTTGGATGAAATTTAATGTTAATATTTGGTATAATGTAAGGATAGTCCTGAAAACACATAGGCTACTCTCATTTTTTTTTTTTTTTTTTTAAATTCCACGCGGACGGAGACGCGGGCGAAAGCTAATTAGTCATAAAGAAATGTATATTATATCATAAGGTGTCAAAGCACGCCTTCACTTAAATTATCTCTGCCCATAGACATCAGTAAAATGCACCCACTTTTAGCCCACAGAACACATGTAAATCAAGGTTATTTTCCAGATTAGTAAGCGAAGTGGAGGAGATGTCTGTGTGTGCGCACAGCGCGAGCGGCGCGTACGGCGTGTGCGTGGAGCTGGAGAGCGACGCGCTGAGCGTGTGCGCGCTGCTGCAGGCGCAGCACGTGCTGCACGCGGAGGGCACCAGCGCCGCCACCTCCTTCGGCGCTCAGCACCACACTATACAAGATGCTATCACTTCTACGGGTCAGTTACTAGTCTACGGGAGGCCTAATTTCAGTCCTTTTTGATGCGATGATCCAAAAAGTGGATTTGACGGCATGGAAAGGGGAAAATATCCTCTTTATGGGAAAAGATCCCGTCGATTAAGGGTAGGCAATGCATCTACAATAGGCAATATGCATCAAATTGGACCAAACTTTTTTAAGTATACTATATTACTATAAAAACATACCTGTAAAGATTTTTTAATCATTAAAAAATGTCTTTTTCAAAAATTCCCTCTCTAAGTTCTAAAACGCAACGCTATTGGTCGAAGCAAGTGACATTTATTATGGCGTCGTTGTGTTGTAATACACAGTTCATTTACGTTAGTTTATATAGAAATTCACGCTTGAACTATGTTACTGTAAACACGATATCAAAACTAACTTTAAATTAAAAATAAACGAAGAGAATCATTAATTACCACTTATTTGTACCTGGAATAATAACAATGAATAGCTTTTTAACTTTTGATAATTCTAAACTGCTGAACTGATCTTGATTAAATTTGTCTTTGATGTAGAGAATAATCTGGAAGAACACATAGGCTTCTTAGATTTTTTCCACGCGTGCGTAACACAGTATTTCGTACGAAATACGCACAAATTATGAATTCTACTAGGATTGCTTTTATGCTTATAATAATTTATGTTGTATTTTTTTAATGAAAGGTGCAAGTGCGACGACTAATTACGACGAGGCCGCGCAGTGCAGCGCCGCGTTTAAGATCCTGCGCACGATGGTGGCGTCCTGGCTGCGTGACGTCACGCAATACAAGAACGTCTTCGCTGATTATCAGATATCGCACTTTTATAGGTAACTAGCTGTTCGCGTGCGAATTCATCCGCGTGAAATTATAAAAACTTTATATCATTGTCAAATTATCATCAGCAAATGTCAAAATGACATGACATGACAAACCTTAGCAATCTTTCTTTCTGGATGTTGGCAGCAACTTATGGTCTCCTTCCCACATTAGGGTTTTTATCCAAAATGTTTACCACCTAAGTTTAATGGCATGAAAATATATAGTCTAAAGCATGACGTAAGTGTAGGGCTTTTTATTAAAAAAAGAATTATTCAAAAATATGCTGTAATTGCTGAGATCTTAGGCAACAAAGAAGTGTGTGTTTACGCTTTATTATAATAGTATAGTATAGTATAGATAATCGGTATACAAGAGTCATTTACAGTCGAATACTGAAACGAAATTAAAATACAACGGTTTGAAATGATAGGTCGCACTGTAACCACAAAATCCAATAAAACTAATAGATGAAAAGTCTACGTAGGACGTGATTATCATCAATGAGATAAGTAAAATCTATTTTTCAAACTAATTGAACACTAACGGCTAAATATTGAAACGAATCATAAGCGCCGCTTACAATTTGTCAGACCTAAGTTACTAATATAATTTTCTATATAAAGCATTTTATTTATTTACATCATTTAATTCGCTGTTACATTAAATGTCGTTTCAATATTCGGCCGTTAGTTTGAACCAACTGAAATTCTTCACGACTATGGCCTAGTTACCACTTAGGATAGGATCAGAGCCTTATTAGGGACGTATAGTGAGGTGGTGATGATATTCATCATCAGATGGCTGAAGACGCCAACATCACTCCTATACGACCCCGCGCTGCGCCGCACGCTCTACAACCTGATGAAGAAGCTGTTCCTCATGCTGGTGGCGGAGTTCAAGCGGCTCGGCTCCGCCATAGTGTATGCTGACTTCAATAAAATACTTCTCTATACTAAGAAGAATACTGTCATGGATGGTATCGGTGAGTCATATTATATTGTGATTGTAAATTGTTATTTGTTTCCACAATTCCACACATTATTTGATAATTAACCGAAATAATTAGAAACTATGTATAAATCCTTGTATGGATCATTGTTATATTAAAATATTAATTATAGCCAATTTACTTAGTATGAACGTAGCTTGCTTATAGTGAAAGAATTTTTGAAATCGGTCCAGTAGTTTATGAGTGATTTCAATACATACAAAAATACAAATATTACCTTTTTATAATATTAGAATAGATAGGCGATTCTTCCGATGCCGATTTAAACGTTGGTATATGTTAATGACAGTTAAATATTACTATTATTAGTTTGAAAACTTTTCACCGCGACCAATCAGCGTTAAAACGGCAAAAATCAAAAAGATATAAAAAAAACTTATTTTCTAACCTGTCCATTTATAATTCAGTGTTTTATACAAATACTTTGTTATTCGAAAACCAATATGACTAGAAATGTCATCTGGATGCCTTACTCCAGGGTACGTGGAGTTCGTGGTGCAGAGCATCCGGAACAAGGAGCTGTTCCACGGCATCGACATCCGCTACAAGCAGTGCTGGTCCTACCTGCTGTGGCTGGACGAGGCAAACCACGCCGGGATACAGGTATGTATTATCTATTTATTTTTTATTTAGCCCGCGTGGAATTAAAAAAAAACAAAAGAGAGCCTATGAGTTTTTCCAGACTATCATCTACATCTATACCAAATTTCATCGATATCTGTTCAGCAGTTTAGGCTACAAACTCTATCAAGTATCCATTTAAACTTTCGCATTAATAATATTAGTATTAGTGTGACATATTTTACATAATTAAAAACATATATAAAAATAACACTAGTAATACTATTGTTATACTCAATTTTAGACATTTTGGTCCTTCAAGTCAGATAAAATTGAACTTAACTTGAATTCTTATACTAATTTTGTTTTTTAATATGAAAAATACCTTTTTATATGTCTAGCTTATAACTTCATAATGGAATAATTAATGGTCAGTATAATTGTTTTCGTATGTCTTAATTCTCATAAGCTTGTATGAAATTTATTTTGTATTTTTACTTATTTTTGTATAGGGCAAGTTGCCGGCGGGTTTAGTTGAAGTCGGCTCGTCTCAGGTCCCGGCACAAAGTGAGGGAAATTCACAAGAAGAGGTTAGTATAGAAATTTAAACCCATTTCCACTACAAAATGCGTAAGTCGCTTTATCCATAATTTCTCTATTCTAATTACTTCTATTAACTACTACAATTGTTTTCTAGTTACTTAAACAGTAGCTTTATCTTTTACTTTTCGCATAAGAAAAGTGATATAAAAAGGCGCCCCATCATGTCGCCTAACGCCCTTTATGTCGCCCAAGGCGCCCTTTTATGTCAGGCGCCCTGGGCGTTTCTTCCACTTCGTCCTACTATACCGCTGCTACTGCCCCACCCCTCAGACCTTGTCTAGATATTCGAAATCCGTATTTTACTAAATAAGCAACTAATTTCTGCTTAAGTAACCCTGAACACTAATATGCAGTTTACCCCACCGATTTCCATTCCCTCATAAAGGATGGGTTTGGTAAGTTAAAGTGGGGACACAGACAAGGGAAATATCCTCTGTATATGCGTCTCTTCCGTCAATTAAGGGTAGGCAACGCATCTGCAATTACGGATGTCTATGGGCAGCGGTCGCTTCGCCAGTTCGGCGAATTCAAGAGGCCGCAATAATTTAAAATACTAATAATAAATTGTATGCAGGGCGAGGTTACGATGCAGTGGAACTTGGCGGAGTTCCTACCACTGGCTGTGAGGGAGCATTTCTCGACGGCGGTGGCGGGCTTCCTCAGCGCTGCCTACTCCGCACCGGATAAACTGCCCGCGTTAGTCGCTGGAGAAATATCACAGAAACTGTTCCGGTGAGAAATAAAATTTTACTAATATTATAAATACGAATGTTTAGATGGATGGATGTTTGTTGGAATTTGTAGAAAATAATAAACGGATCTCGATGAAATTTGGCATAGATTTAGAAGAACGTATAGGCTACTTACTTTTGTTTATTTTTTTAAGATTAAACGGAGGGAACCGCGGGCGAAAGCTAGTTTACTATAATTTTGTTTGTCATATTGATATCGTGACATATGAACTGGTCAACATTTTCTTAATTCTTGAACCAAGTTCGTTTTTGTTGATGGAGTAATTTATTATTCCTCTCTTATTCCATTCTTGACTTCAAGCAAAATTACCTCCGCCCAATAAAATCAACCTTAGTCAGAACGTGCGACAAACTTTTTAATTCAGTCCCTGCAGCTGATTTTAAAAAAAATACAAAAGTCTATTTAGTGTCAATATTTTTAACTACATGTGTTTGTTTGAATGTTTTATGTATTTTCAGTGTAACAGAGAAGATAAACTTACGCATGCCGTGTGTGCGTGCGGGCGACATACCAGCGCAGCCGGGCGCGCGCGCGGAGTCGGCGGACGCCACGCCCGCGCTGCTCTTTGTTAATGCAATCTGCAAAGTGCTCTCACTACACCAATCTATTGATGAACAGGTATACTAAGAAATGTAGTGAAAACATGTCAAAAGCACGGATAATTCAGTCTTTTTTTATTTTATAAGGCGGAGGCTAGGGGTTTGCAAGGGGGCAAGCAGTGTTGCCCTCTATAGAGAAAAATTGTAAAGTAGATATAACTGCCTCCACTTTCACCCGCCTCCATTATAGTTTGGCGACGCCCATAACAGGAAGCCTAATTTTTAAAAGGAAATGGAAGGGGAAGTGGATATGACGAAGTAGGGAGAGGCATAAGAGGGGTGAGATACACATAAAAATTTCCCGATGACCTTCCGACGATTAAGGTTTGGCAAAGTAAATGCGTTGCAGATGAAATAGGGAATATGCATGTTTCTTTTTTCTTTTTTTTATACGTTTCTACTTGTTATAAGATAACCAGAAAAAAATATTCATACGAAAAATTCAACCATTGATTTAAAAAAATGTTACGATCGTTTTCGTGCGACTAAAATGCGGCTGGAGTTGGCTTGAGACACGTGACGTCATTTGTCACATTCCGGTCAGATGTCAATTCTATGTAAAAACAAACTATTTCATGGGTTCTAAAAATCGATTAAATCTTCTTATAAGTTTGGAAAAGCACATAAAAACGTGCTATCTACTACTACTACTAGTACACCATACTTTTTCACCGATATATTAACCAATATCTACAGTACTAATGCACGTATTACTTAGGTAACACTACTACGTCGCAACTTGCTCCGGCTGCTCGGTGTTGGTGAGTTCAGCAGCGCGGCGCAGTGGCGCGAGCCGTGCGCCGCCTGCCCGCTGCCGGAGATCATCTGCAACGTGTGCAACGCCTGCAGGGACCTCGACCTCTGCCGGGACACGCACAGGGACGTACACAATGACACGTATGTACAATTACATTTGTTGGTGGCTGACTTACAAGCAAACAAACAACTCCGCGGAAATAACTATCACTGCAAGTTAAAAGGTTGCAATTGTAAAAGTATTCTCTTTGTCCTCTTCCCTGTCAAATCTACTTTCCGTTCTCACTCGTTGGTGGCTGACTTACGTCTCTTCGTTGAAATAATGGTTTAAGGACATAGAGTTAAAAGGTTGCAAATGCCTTTAATGGACAAAAAATGTACAAAAAGGAGTAGGACTCTTTTCTGTATGTCCTCTTCCCTGTCAAATCCACTTTCCGTTTTTATCTTTATCTTGAAACGTAACCAGTTAATGTGAGAGATACGTTATTCTATAACTAATATTATTAAGAGGAAAGATTTATATTTCTGGATTTTTGTATGTATTAAAATAACTCAAAAACTACTGGGCCGTTTTCAAAAATTATTACGCCATTAAAACTCTATGTTATCATTGAGTAACCTATGCTATGTTTATTGGTTATTTTTTTCATTTCACGCAGACAAAGTCACGAGCAACAGCAAGATTATAAATAAAAATAAACATTTGAAAAATCTTTAGTCTAAATATAATAGAATTAATAAAATAAACAATTGCGAGAATTCCAAATAAATTGCAGCTTTTAATATATTTTACAGGCCAGTGTGCCTCTGTCCCACATGTGGAACACCATATGATAACCAGGAGTTGGAATGGAGGCTGATCGAAGTCATGAACAGGCGGGCAATGACTTTCACATTACAAGACCTTGTTTGTACCAGATGCCATCAGGTATGTAACATTTAGCGCCTGTCCCACCACTGGCTCATAGACTCAGATAGCTTAAAAATGACGTCACTGTCAGATAAGGGAACAAAATCCGATATTTCCATCACATATTTTACATGTTGGATTGTTACCAATTTACACTTTGGTGGGACAGGCCCTAAGTCATTATTAACCATAACTATATAGACACTTTAAAAATACAAACAGATGTTCTCAACATTGTTTCCATACTAAAAATGCATGGGTAGTGAAAACCAATGGATACAGTTGTATTGACTTTTATTATAAAAGTCCACAGTGTTAGCAAAGTGTTATATTTGCTATCTGACAAGTATAGTGGCAATTCCTTATTTTGCATATTATAATTATTGTCCAGTCCAGTGAGTACAGTACAAAATCAAAGTATTGGCCATAGTGTCAGCGATTACACATATGGTAGTGAAATGGTATAGTAATAATTATAATTACAGGTGAAAAGAGAAAATCTAGCAGTTGTGTGTGACTGCGCAGGTGATTTCGCACTAATGGTCCCACAGAAAGAAATCCAAACACAACTAAGTACATTCAAGACAATTGCTGAATACTACAAGATGCCGTTATTGTTAGAACTAATTGAATTTAATTTAAGTAACATGTGATTATAATATTTAAGTTGTAACAGTGAGCTTTGATGACAGTGTTCCACCTATAAAGTGATAATCAAATTAGATTCTGATTGACTCATAAGATTAAAAAAAATAAAGAACAAAAAATATTGCAAAACACTAATACTGTTTTTTTTGTAAGCGTGAAATTTAAGTGTTATGTGTTTCAAGATAAGCTTTCTCTAACTGGAATACCGCAAATGAATGTGACTGTACTTTAAAGCTAGCAAGTGAATTTAAATAAAAAGTTATGAATGATTTTTTTAAATTTTATTTCTAAACAATAGACAAATATCTTATTACATTGGTTTTTTTAATTGTATATATTAATTAATAAAAATTATGAAACCAAATTCAAATTAATTGAAACACACAATGTTAATGCCATTAAAGATTATTAACTTGTGGACAAAAAATTTAAATACAAAGTTATTTTTTTAATTACAAGTTATAACACTTATTGGCTTTTACATTCTTTCTCATCTATTTCAATAATTAATTTTAGAACAAAATAGAAATTGAATTACATTACTATTTTACATTATTTCACAATATCAAATTTTACAATTAAACTTAAAGAGTGCTTCTTTCCTCATTAGGTGTTTGTCCCAATCCTTTAGCGACTTCACTAATACATAGCCACTGTCCATCGGCATTCTCTCTCCAAAGGCTGACCTTATTATCACCCCCTGAAACTGCTAGAATATTACCAGTTAATGACCAACTGACACTCCATACAACATCATCAAATGTGTTCAAGATTACTGGAGTCCATGACACATTGTCATCACTTGACCAGATGACAACTCTCTTGTCTTGTGAGCAACTCGCTATCATAGAATGCTGTAGTCCTAATGATGGAGCCCATGCAACATCTCGCACCCAATCCATATGCATTTCTAGACGATTTTCCTCAACCCATTGGTCTCCTTGCTCTTTCCATATCTGAAATATAACTAGGAATTAATACTGGGAAAAAATGTCTGTCTAGAAATAAATACTAAGAAATTTACAGTAACAAATATTCTTTATGTCCATAAAAATTATATAAAAATTTACCTTTATCAAATTATCACATCCACCTGAAACTATTCTTTTAGGTGCCTCCCTATTAGTAAGTGGATCTAAACTTAAATCCGCAGAAATCGCGGGACACCAACTAATAGAGTTGACGCCAATAGCATGAGCGCCGGGAATCTTCTTAACCTCCCAGTTAGCACCATCTTGATTGTAAGTAATTATAGATATAGACCCATCTGAGCTACAGCAGGCTAATATAAGTCCGTATTCCGCAGGAGCCCAAGCCACGGAATTCACAGAGCTTTCATGACCAGTGTATTCATACAACTTTGTCCATTCGCCAGCTTCTTTCCAAATTATGACTTTTCTATCATATGAACACGAAGCTAGTAGGTTCCCAAATTTAGGATGTGCCCATGCGACCTGCCATACTGGACCAAAGTGACCCTTCAAATCAGCGGCGAGGGTCTGCGTGCCACTCTTGATATCGTAAATTTTGACTGTGTTATCCGACGAACATGTGGCTAAACGTAATCCGTAGTAGTCTAACTCGGCATCGTGTATCATATCTTCGTGCCCCGTATCAATGGTATTCAAAACACTAATCATATTGTAAGATTTTTGGTATAAACAAATTATTTAACACAAATATTCCGGTCTTTTTCCAATTTATAGGGAACTGTCAGTGGATTTTATAATTGTCAAAAACGTTGACGTGGAATTTAGAGTTGCTATCTGAAAACTATTTTTTGTGAAGTTAGTTTAACTTAAGAGTACAAAGTACAAATTAACTTAAAAGTAAGTAATTTAAATGGTTAAAAAATTCAGCAAAACGTTTACAAATTGTGAACTTCCATATTTTTATGTTCAAAAAGAATTTTGTTTTTGAGCATTCTTACTGATGGAATCATTTGTTCTTGTGTCAATTGAGTGACAGTTTGTCAATGTCAACATAAATTATAGTGGAATAAGGTAACAAGTATCATCGTTTTCGCAATTTTGTATAAACTTTTCTCAAAATACCGATGAGGTAATAATGTGAACTAGAGATATTAAATTTAAGAAAACGTGAAAATGCCAGAAAATGTAGGAGGTGTCTTTTATAACATACAGACTTTACTAAATCAAGATTACCGCGGCGTAAACGTATGTATTTTAGGGTCATATGTGTTGAACTTGAGATTTATCACTCGTAAAGTGTAATGATATTTTCAGATAGCGGTATACGCGCTTGCTACTGCGTCGCTGGCATTTTCTATACATAAAATCCGTCCGGTAAATACTATATGATGTTTATTATTGACATTTTGTCGGTACATTACATAACATTAACTTTTAATTACTAATTACAAGGTAAGCAAGTTCTCAAAGGCCTCTAAAGTTCCTGATCACTTTATAAAGAATCATGAGCCGTTGAAGGGAGTGTACACTGGTGTCCAACATTTGCCTGTACGACTCCTTGTAAACCACAGAGCACCAATTTACTTACCCCTTTGGCATTCCAGTAAACCACCAATCCCAGTTAAGGTAACTTATGTTTTTGTACTCAATAATTTTCTGTATCAATGTCTATGATAAGTTTAATATTTAAACAATAAATAAGTTGACATTCACAAAGATAGAAGGAAGAACTTTTTAACTGACTTCAAAATGTAGTCTTCTCAATTAGTCTGTATGTTTTTGAAATTTTTATTTATTTGAATCAGTTGTTGAATTACTGTTATATTTCATTTTAAAATAAACGAAATGATGGCTTCATGCAACTGTATGGTATTTCTAAAAAAAAATTAATCTGATATTACCTACCAAAATATTTTAAAAAAATTACATTTCAACTGGTGATTTCCTTGCTGTTTCTTTTTTTATTATTTTTTTTAATAATTTCTTATTTTAATCCATGTATGTTTGAAGTTATGGGGTGTGGACATTGTGAGTGGCAATGCCGTCAACTGGCTGGAGTGTGTCGCCAAAGGACAGAAAGTCACTCTCAAACCCATTGGAAGAGACAAGGAGGATCTAGTATCAACAGTTCTACTGCATTTACCACAAGCTGGGGTATTTAATATTTATTTTATACCACTATAATTTTTTGTGTATATAAAATAATAATTGACTTATTCAGTTTTTAAACTATACTAATTTGTCTATAGAAACGCTATATTTACTGTAGAAGTCATGAATTCCAAAGTATTTCTGGTGAATACTTATTTTTACATTGCATCCGACGAGACAATGGGGACATAAACCAGAAAGTGTTAAGAATGAATGTGGATGGCTGCAGAGGAAGAGGAAGACCGAAGAAAGTATGGATGGATTGTGTGAAAGGAGTGGATTCAGATATAACGGCTGATAGAGATGTATGGAAGAGCAGCACATACTGTGCCGACCCTCCATAAGGGATAAGGGCAAGTTGATGATGACTTATTTTTAAAATTAAATCTCATTAAATTATGAAACAAATACAATTCATGCAGTTACAAGTAGTAGCCTTGAATCTGTCAAAATATCTCAGATGATTGATAATAAGATATCTAAATACAACATGAATGATGTTTTCACATTGCATCTTTTATTTATATTTATAAAATCAACCAAATCTCTTGGTTTTGTTGCAATATAGGACATTGTTAAGGGTGATTGATAGATTACTTATCTTATCATGATGTATAATAAAGTTGTTTATTAGTGTTTCTTGGAAAAATAACTCTAATCAATTTACTTTTTTCCAGACAAAATCTATGGAGACATTAGATATTGGACAAAAATTAGTTGAACTCGGCTTTGCCCAGGCCTCAGTACCACAGCCGATTCAGAAGAAAACCCTGGAATCACAATTAGCTCCAGTCATAAAATCAGCAGAGTCTTCCGCTAAGAAATACCGGAATGGCGTTTGGTCCGATAAACTTCCTCCAATACCGTTCTATGTCGCTTACTGGAGAAAAGGTTCAAAAATGACAATAAACGCTCTCATCGTGACTGCTAACAAATTTGTACAAATTTTGACTTTTACACTTAAAAGTATTTTAATTGGTACAAAAAATCTGGCTCTACGACCATTCAGATCCTCGTCCAAATCTATAAAGTTACATAGTTAGGTTACAATTGTCAAATATTGCAGGTTTATAAGTATATGAAATCTTAGAATTATCAGTAAGTGTTGGAAATTTTGTATATAGTTGACAATAAAATTGTGGCTTAATCATGTTTTTAATTTATTAACCTTTGCATTAAAAGTGTTTGTGTTAGGAAAGGTGATAAAATTAAAATTTGTAAAAAAGCACTTTATTCAAATTAAATATGTCGTATATATTACATTAAAATATATATCTTAATTAAAATAGCGAAAGGAAAGTACAGCTAATAATCTAATGAATGAAATAATATCCATTGAACCATATGTAACATCAACTAATTTTGTCCTAATAAAATAATTGTTGATTAAAGAATATATATTTTTACAGAAAATTTAATGACAAAAATACTGTTAATTGAAACAGCAGTCACCGAAGCTCAAGTTAATACTTTCAAATTCATTCACTTTTAAAATCTAATTGATAATTGGAAAATTAAAAAATATGTCAGTAATACCAACATATTTCGATTGCATTAAAATATTTTTTTAAAACTGCACCATTAACCCAGCTTTGTGCGACTGCGATTCACGACAAATGAATTCGTGGATATAAAAATACAAAAAGCAAGTCTGAGCCCCGATTCGGAGTTATCGCACACCGACAAAAATGGTTGGTCGAAAAATATAGTCGAGGTGGGTGTTTAGCGTGTGACGCGATGACGTCAGAGCAAGCTGCAGCGCGACAGCCAGGACGGCGGCTTGCGCTGCTGGTCGCTCGCACGCAGCACGTGTGCGCCGCTCCTAGCGCCCGGAGGGTTACTCGCCTCCTGTTACATTATACATGGTTCACACCTAGCCAATACAATTGGCAAACAACTGGCATAGTGTGCAATCTATGCCTGGCCAACTATCCATCTGCACTGGCCAAGTGTGAACTAGTCAATAAAGTCATAGAAAAAAGTGGTCCTGTCAGTTGAGACACTGCTGGGTAGGTAGATGACTTTTATACAAACCCAAATATACTAAACTCATGCACAAACACTATTATTAGTGCAATAATGTAAAAACACCATGTTTTTGTCAGACAAAAGCTAAAGGCAAAGCCAAAACGGAATTAACAAGAATTTTATTTGGAAGGAAACTATTTGAGAGACAAAATATCTACTTATAGACTTCCTTAAATTTGTTTTAAATGTACTATTCCGTTAGTACATGTTATTGCATGAGAGCCATTTAACATGCAATCACAACAATAACAAAAAGAAAACATACAAAATTGTCTGAATGCATGCAATATTTCAACTATTTAAAGTGTTTTTAAAAAATTGTTTAAATGATACCATTAAAACGAATTAACCAATATTAATAAAAAAAAATTAATTAGTTGACTGAAGAAAAAAACAACACAACAAATAAACATTGTGAATTTACCTTCTGTTTTTTGTTACGATAGGCATGGAACAAAAATTACACAGAAATTTTAGAATAATAAAACCTTAAGAAATAAAATGACCAATTTTTGAATAGACAAAGTTAATTTATCAAAAATCAACAAACAAATAATCACTTTTAATATGTACCTACAATTAGTTGCTCTCAACAGAGCATTTTTGGTTTTTAATATAGTTTTTATTATTTTAGTGAAAAAATATCTTTGATATTTTGTACCCTTACATTATCCACAACTATTAAATTTTTCGGAGACGAGAGATGAAATTTTCAAAAGATAAATCAATATATTATAGTTACTTATGGATGAATCTTTCTTACCTGCTTTTTCTCCATTTTTGCCTTAATATCTCTTGCTAGAGTATAAAACGCGTATTCCACATTTAATGAGTCTTTAGCCGATGTTTCTACAAACTTAATTTGATAATCTATTGCTAATTGTTCACCTCGTTCTTTTGATACCTGGAATTAATTTTATTCATTAAATATAATATTTAATAGACAGAGATGGATGGATTGTGTGAAAGGTGACATGATCAAGAAGGGAGTAATATTAAATGTAATTACAAAAGTCTTATTTATATTAGCAACAAATTTTCTTTATTAAAATAATTGGTATAACAGATTATCACCACACTTTTCCTGTAAAATCTATTTAAACACATTTACCAAACTCTATGAGTCATTGGTCTTGTATGTAAATTGTGATTTGTACTTTCAATTAATTACTTTTCAAGATAAATCAATATATTATAGTTATTTATGGATGAATCTTTCTTACCTGCTTTTTCTCCATTTTTGCCTTAATATCTCTTGCTAGAGTATAAAACGCGTATTCCACATTTAATGAGTCTTTAGCCGATGTTTCTACAAACTTAATTTGATAATCTATTGCTAATTGTTCACCTCGTTCTTTTGATACCTGGAATTAATTTTATTCATTAAATATAATATTTAATAAGATAACCTTTTGAATACTTCTACAAAATATAATTTGATATTTTAACACACTTGAATTTTGTCTTTTATAAATCCAAATATTAGTCATTATTCATATATAGATCTTAATAGGAAATTATATTACCATATATAGTTATATTTACCTGTCTTTTAGCATCTAAGTCACATTTATTTCCGAGTATCATCTTTTCAACATCAGCACTGGCATTTTCTTCAATGTTCCTTATCCAATTTTTAATGTTTTCAAAACTTTTCTCATTTGTCACATCATATACTAGCATAATGCCCATCGATCCTCGGTAGTAAGCCGTGGTAATTGTACGGAATCTCTCTTGACCCGCGGTATCCCTAAGAGATGTGAAATTTGTCAATTTGTTTTCAACATATGCAACACGTAAATACAAATAAAATACGATTTTTACCATATCTGTAACTTGACTTTTTTACCATCAAGGTCTATCGTCCGAATTTTAAAGTCGATACCTGAAAACAGACCACTAATATACTCAATGTTGTACTAATTAAAGTTAGTGAGTATGATGTCATAAACAGTTCATTCATTTAATTTGATAATCTATTGCTAATTGTTCACCTCGTTCTTTTGATACCTGGAATTAATTTTATTCATTAAATATAATATTTAATAAGATAAGCTTTTGAATACTTCTACAAAATATAATTTGATATTTTAACACACTTGAATTTTGTCTTTTATAAATCCAAATATTAGTCATTATTCATATATAGATCTTAATAGGAAATTATATTACCATATATAGTTATATTTACCTGTCTTTTAGCATCTAAGTCACATTTATTTCCGAGTATCATCTTTTCAACATCAGCACTGGCATTTTCTTCAATGTTCCTTATCCAATTTTTAATGTTTTCAAAACTTTTCTCATTTGTCACATCATATACTAGCATAATGCCCATCGATCCTCGGTAGTAAGCCGTGGTAATTGTACGGAATCTCTCTTGACCCGCGGTATCCCTAAGAGATGTGAAATTTGTCAATTTGTTTTCAACATATGCAACACGTAAATACAAATAAAATACGATTTTTACCATATCTGTAACTTGACTTTTTTACCATCAAGGTCTATCGTCCGAATTTTAAAGTCGATACCTGAAAACAGACCACTAATATACTCAATGTTGTACTAATTAAAGTTAGTGAGTATGATGTCATAAACAGTTCATTCATTTAATTTGATAAGGGCTTCGTTTACGTTGTGCCGCACCCTTTTGCTTCACACACAAGATGATACTCCCGATGAACAATAAAGCAAAAACGAACTCGTTGAATGACAATTACACACAAAAAATACATTTCTGACAATAACCTTTAATACAAAGACATGAAGGCACTTACCGATGGTTGATATAAAAGATATATTAAACGCATCTTCGGAAAATCTAAATAATATAGATGTTTTACCAACTCCAGAATCACCTATTAAAAGTAATTTGAATAAACAATCGTAAGTTTTTGCCATTTTTTTACAATAATCTGATTACAGAATACACGGTCACTCATTTGGCATTTTTGAGTAATCTAATAGGGATGGGATAAATCAAATCACGACAATGTCGTTACAAGTGTGACAAGTTATGTATCGATAATTTGTAAAAAAATTGTGTGGGTCATCAAGAGTTTCAAGTAATAAGTGATAGAACCGTTACTATGTATTTTTTAAACTTAATTGATATGGATATAATTTGAATGAATTCTCAAATAAATAATACTCTCAATCAAAATCATGTTTAATGATGAGTACGTATGCGATTTTACATGAGTTTATTGCCTTTCATACAGCCTCTTTTCTTAATTAGTCGTGAGCAAAAATAGGCTTTTTCAAAGTCTTCACTAAATTATTTTGTCTTTAATCGATCTTTTGTTCGATTGAACCATAAACAAACGACTGTCCTAAATGGTCGTTTTAGAGAATTGTCATTTTGACATTAATGACGACAATGACATTGACATTTGAGACAGGATACAGTAATCGTTACAGCAAAAATAAGGATTTTTAACATTTCTGTTATTTCTTTATCCATAATGAATTACTAAGTGTATTCAAGCTTTATTGTTAATCAAGTTATATTACTTTTAATTAAGTTAAAAATGTTTTATCATGTAAGTCATGTCATACATTTATTTTGTATATTGTATACTTGTTGACTATTAGTAAACACAACCGGAATTCGCAGATATCTCTGGAACACGAAATATTGCTTCACCCCCGGTACTTTGGCCCTCAGTTATTGGATACGGTAAAACAGAAACTTTATACAGAAGTTGAAGGAACATGTACTGGCAAGTAAGTTTTTCTTATTAATGATTTGAGGTTATGTTATACATAGAAACCTAATTGAATACGACGTCTCTAAAAGTGGAAGCTGTTATTGCTTTCTCCGATGCTATTCACAATGTTAAATTTGTATTTGTACCCTGTTAAAACATATTTACTTGTTCTATTTCTAGATATGGGTTTGTAATAGCTGTAACAACAATAGATAGCATAGGAGCTGGATTAATACAGCCAGGGCAAGGCTTTGTAGTGTATCCCGTGAAATATAAGGCAATTGTGTTTAGACCATTCAAGGGAGAGGTCCTTGATGCAATAGTTACACA
This sequence comes from Papilio protenor, assembly GCA_029286645.1. Taxonomy (NCBI): domain Eukaryota; kingdom Metazoa; phylum Arthropoda; class Insecta; order Lepidoptera; family Papilionidae; genus Papilio; species Papilio protenor. The sequence continues at coordinate 1,313,276 of JAGSMZ010000036.1, read as the reverse complement.
AGTCAATAAGGTATGTATGTTTACTCTATTTCATGAAACAAAATTTTGTAAGATATTCATCTTTAAAAATTTACAATAAATTACACATTAGATACATTTTTTATATTCAAGCCACTGCTTCAGATAAAAATAAATATAACATCTTCTGTTGTTTATATTTTTATTTGATTTTGTATAAAATATAGACATGTTTTTATTTACAGGTTGGAATGTTCGCACAGATTGGACCTCTCAGTTGTTTTATATCTCATCATGTAAGTTGAATATATTGTAAAGTATCTGTTTATTTAGAGCTGTAGTATACCCTTTACTATGTATGAGACATTGCACTTAGTACCACTTTAGGTGTTATAAAAAGTATCATAATAGGGTATTGGACTCCACTCATAGTGGTCTTAGCAACTGCAAACCTGTGGGTACAAATTTAATGTTTAGATCTTGTAATACAAATGTATTTCGGTAGGTTATGTGTTTTCAATATTTATAAATAAGATGCCATAAATAAATTAGAATGTATGTTATATATTGCTATATTAAAATGACACAATATAGCTTTTGCTGGCGACTTCGTTCATGCGGAATTAAAAAACATAGCTTTTTAATGGTAAAAGAGTTTTTGAAAACAGCCTAGTAGTTTTGTTATTCCAATTCATACAAAAATCTTTCCTCTTTATAATATTAGTATAGATTTATATTTACGATAATTTAATGTAATATTTTCCTGTTTCAGTCAATTCCTGCAGATATGGAGTTCTGTCCGAATGTGAATCCCCCGTGCTATAAAAGTAAACAGGAAGACAATGTCATACAGGAAGAGGATGTAATTAGACTGAAGATTGTTGGCACACGAGTTGACGCCAGTGGCATTGTGAGTCAATAGATAATTTATACAGTTTCCTCTGGAAAGAAACATATTATTGTCTATGTTTTAAAAGAATGAGCGAGATCGATATACATTTATATGTAAAAGGGACAATAAAGGTTTTAGTTTTGAACTTTAATTAAAAATTAGATAGCTGTTGCTCGCGACTTGGCCCGCGTGAAATTAAAAAGAAAAACATAGCCTATATTACTCACTGATAACATAGCTTTTTAATGGTGAAATCATTTTTTTCGATTTAAAAAATTCTTTAGTAGTTTTTGAGTTATTTCAATACATACAAAAATACAAATCTTTTCTTTTTATAATATTAGTATAGACAAATAATTAGTGAGCTTGTGTTATGTGAGTTAACCAGTTTGAACTGGTCAATCGCTCAAAAATTGGCTATAGTAAATATGCACCTGTTTTTGCTACTACAATAGTAACAAGCATTATGACTATGGAACTTTTCTTTTCAGTTTGCCATTGGAACATTGATGGATGACTACCTAGGACTAGTTACACAATAATTAATTGAATTCTTACATTTATAAATATATTTTATAAGTATAACAAATAAAATATGAATAAAACCAACAATATGTGTTATTATTTATTTGGCATTCAATTAAAATGTTAAAAAATACAATACACAATGTAACAAAAAAACAATTTATCAAAAAAAAATATTTGGACATTTTCAGTCTATTTGGGCAGTATGGTGATGTTATTGATCGGTTTATTAGTATTTTCCGTTGTAAATACAAGTCCTAGATCTAAAATAAAGTATACCTAATTATAAAATATTGTCTTAACATATAGTGCTTAATACAATGTTAAATTATGATGAAAAAAGTTTTTTTTTTGTAATAAACAATCATAGCCTATAAGAAAATTTTGCATTTAATTGTTTGAATGCCAAAATTACCTATTTAATTTAAAAATGTGTTAGTATAGACCAGTACAAAAAAGATATCCTAAAATTCTTTTTTAAATAATAAAATTCTTATAAAATATTTCCGTAACCAGCTATACTAACATATTTAGATGAAAAGTCCATATTCAGGTTTAAACTAAATATATACAAAATTCAAGAGACTAAAAATCAAAATTAATTATAATATTGTCAAAGATTAAAAAAATATCCAAAGGGACGATTTGTGTTCTTTGGTTCTTCCATTTATATACATATGTCAAATACAATAAAGAAATAAATAAAACCTAATTAAAAAAAATCGCCCGTTATTAAACACATTATGGCATCTAAATAAATAATACTTAATATGAGATCAGAACAAACAAAGCAATTATCTAAGCACCAATTTGGCCACATTATAAATACAATTTTTCTTGAGCCCACTGAACTAACAGGAATTTTAGTATTGTAGTTTTCAGATATCTTGGCGACTTTTTACTAGACATCCCTTAGAACAATTTTTGAACAAGTAGTAAGTAAGAGGGCATGCTTTAGCAGCTAAGATATTTGAAAAGAACTATACACGAAAACATATTTCTAAACTGTATTAAACATAGTGTTTTTTCTGATTTGTCTATATGAAAGGGAAAGTAGACATTATTGAAGGTTATTAAGAAAGTATTTTTTCTTAACAATACAATGTCGATTATTTTCTTATAGATTCACGTATGATTTGTCCAATTAAATTAAAAAAAAAGTTAATATACATTTACATTTTTAATATAGTCATAAATATATTTTTGAATATAAAATATTGAGAGATAACATTGTGCAATATGTGATAATATGCAATAGAGTTGATATATTAGAAACAATTACTAATTATTTAGCAGTCACAATAAATTTGCACATATTTTGCTCACTGAATTGACGCTTTCATTGTTTTACTGGACTAGCCTTGCTTACTATTTACCCATATATTTAAAAGTTTTTATTTATTACTTTTAAAAAATGTCAAAATCGAATTAATTTTGTTTTATTTAATGTTTCTTTTAACATAATAATATTTCAATTACTAACATGGGTTTCCACAAATTACATACGTAAATATTGCTATCTCAGTTATTTTAAAGAGAATGAGTGAGACAACAAGAGTGAAATCCCACAGCCAGGCTAGCCAGTTACATTATTTAAGCAACAACTTTACAAGGCACAAAAAATACAGGACATAGGAAAACTGGGTTATATGTTCACTATAAACAATTATATATGTTTTTATATACTATAAATATAGTACCTAGCGGTACACCAAAAGCGAAACACTATACAATCTATAGAATAGGAATCTGTGAGATATAGGAATAATTCAGGACATCTAGACATTCTAAGTACAGGAAAGTGGAAACATCGAATAAAGTGGCTTGGCTAAAACCGACATTTTACCTACTTCGTATTTATTGGAACTATTGGATACTTAGTCTTTGGAATATTTCTATAATCTATGGAATTTTAACTTTTTAAATTGTTAGTATTTATATTTATTATCTTAATCTAAAATTACGTTTTATTTGTTAACTTTCGGCTATCGTAATCTATGAAGTTTGATAAAACGTCGATATTTTTAAGGACCTAAGTTAACCATCTAAGGGGAATAGGAGAGGATTTAAATATTCATCCATAGATATATAACCTATAGATACGTTTTATACAATTTTGATGTCTAATCGATGAATTACAAATGTCATTTAGTATTATAAAGACAACACTGAGGGAAATTTACCGCAACATAAAGTTTTTTTTGCCTTATTTTTGTGCTCCTGATTAGATATCTATAGGTAACACATCTATGTATTTATCTATAACACCAGAAACATCTTAACAATCTTAATCTATGAGACAAAATTGAGAATTTAACCACATATACCTTTTAACATTTATAATACTGATATAATATTGTAACTCTATAAGATCGGAATATATTTTAAACTGTTTTTACTTGAGCTATTTTAATTGTAATTTGTTTTGCTTCCCCGTCATCTGGCAACTGTTTATCGTCCATACTAACACTCCTTACCAACAACTGTTGACTGTTTGAAGTAAATGTGGATTCGATTACCTTTGAAATATATTTCCTAACCTAACTTTTGTACGTTACATACATATATACGTACATACGTACACGAATATCATATCAACATTTACTTCTCCAACTTTACCTGCAATACCAACTATAATGCACAACGCGAACGATTTTGACGTAATCCGAACATGCCAAACATTGACCTTTTAGAGTAAACTACACAATTTATCGATAGAGTTATCGACTGTTAAGCCAAAATCACATTAAACCAAGTAATGTGCTCACTGTACAGCCGGGGAAACTGGCGATGTTCCACCTAAGCTACAATAGTTTGAATATTTTGAAACGAGACACGGCACAATAACCAATATAACGAAGCTTATATATCTATACAAAAAAAAAGGTTAGTGTTATATGGTTATTTTTTTTTATTGCTTCGTTTCCACGTTCTATCTAAGTAGTTATTTGTAAGAAGACGCGGTGTTTGTCTCGTTTGCAACGACAAACTATCCTGGAACAACGCGGTTGTCCGCGACTGTACATGTCCATACTGATATCGATAGTCTGCAGTCTTTAAAACATGGAACACTTAGAATTCAGTATAGAATCAATTGTGTAGTGTACTTTAGGATTGTATGTATCCGTTTTTTATCAATATGTGTTTACGTAGGTATTATAATTAATGTTATTGGCATGTCGGTGTGTAACGTTCGCGCGCTCAGCGGACGTGGAAGCACTGGCACTATGCGTGCGGATGTCACGAGGCGCGCGCGCCGCCCGCCTCCGCCACCGCCGGCGACACCGGCCCGCGCACCGCCTCGATGTAGTCCTTGATAAGTGTCGCGATCTGGTACGCCTGGTACAAAAATATTGTTATCCGACTCGAAGGACCATATTCATAAAAGCATATTTCTTTAATTCTAGAAATGTTTTTTTACTAAAATACTTTCTGATTGTATAAATGCAACTGTTACATACATAAACTTAACAAAAAGGTCGTTTTTAAGCACATATTAGTGGTACGTTATAGCGCAGAAGTAGACTCTACACACTGATTTTACACCAAAGTACATAAATACCAAGATACATAAATCGGCGTTTTCCACTTCCTCTTTCGTAAAAGTTGGAAACGGAAAGCGGACTTTAGAGGATAGGACGCGTAGGTAGAAATATCCTATTTCTGATTGTCCCTATTGGTTAAAGGTACATACAAATATTTAAGGCAGTGGTCGTTTAACTATAATGTTGAATTCCGCCGCTATATAGTCTGTCACGTTGTACTATAGTGTACCTGATCAGTGGAGAGTACAAGTTTGGCGTGCTTGCGGTCCGCGCGCGTGACAAGCAGCAGCGCGCGCGGCGCGGGCGACACCGCCAGCAGCTGGTCGTGGTCGTGCGACACGAGCGCCGAGCGCGAGCCGCGCCGCAGCAGCGTCAGCCCGCGCGCGTCCACCGCCAGCCACAGCGCGCGCGGCCAGTTCGATGTGAACGATTGCTGTATTATTAAGTTAGTGTTAGTATAATAAAAAGGCTGGCACAAGAATAGAAGAGTAAACAGCTACTTATTAAGCTAGCGCGTACCACCTTTCGACTACATTATTACTTTCTTCAGGTGGGATCGTGGTCAAGCGCTAGCTTAACAAATATTAAAAAAAACACTTGTATTTTATGGAGAAAGAGTTTGTTTAAAGATTTAAAGGGTAGAAATAGAAGGACTTTCTAGGTTGACAAAGTATAGTGGCTATTTTAAACATTAACTACAACACTACAATAAAAAAGTAAATAGTTTCATACTTCTTTGTTATGTAGGATGTCAGTAATCGCAGCATATTTTTAGATAATTCTTTCTTTAATGTAATCCCCTACATTTACGACACTTTATAGGCTATATATCTTCAAACTATATAATTTAGATGGTGAGCAAAATTGGAAAAAAACCGACATACCAGAAAGGGATGAAAATACAAGCCAATAGCAGCAAAGAACTACGATTGCCATAGTAACAGTAATTTTTTACCAATAGCAAAGCCGTTTCGTTGTCATTTGAGAATGAATTCAGATATTTTTGAATGATAATTTTTCAAACGTAAACACAAAAAAAAATAAAGTTTTTATAGTATGCGGATGAAGTCGCACGAGAATAGCTAGTAAGTAATACCAATAGCAAAATAATGATCTCAATATCAAGTAAGTAAATAGTAGTGTGTGTAGGCACCATGACGTCGAAGACGGTGGCCCTGGCGAGCGGCCAGGAGGCGGCCAGCGTGAGGGCGCGCTGCATGGCGGCGTGCGGCGGCGTGCCGCGCAGCGCCAGGTGGTGCAGGCGCAGCGCGGGCGCGGGCAGCGGCGCGGGGCGCGGGGGCAGCACGGCGCGCGCCGCCGCCAGGCACTCCTCGCCGCCCTCGCCCGCGCACTCGCCGCTCACCACCTGCGCGTGCAGCGCCGCCACCATCACCTGCACACAATACCTCGCTTAACAACTGCATATTGATGAATTAACAGATGGATGGATTGCGTGAAAGGTGACATGATCAAAAAGGGAGTGATGACTGATGTGAGGTATGATAGAATTATTTGGAGGACAAAAACCTGTTGCGCCGACCCTACGGGAGTAGGATAAGGAGGATGATGATGGACAAGTCGACGAGAATAATAAGAACAACAGTAAAACATTCACACGAATTAAGAACATCGTCCTATTTGGTAAATGAATTAAAAAAAAGTAGTGGCGACCAAATCATCATCATCACCAATTCACTGAGGGGCTCCAAGCCTACCATAAGTTAGGGTGAAGCAAGTTGGTTGACTTTAAACATATCTTTGAATCTCTTCGCTGGTATGTGCAGGTTGCATCACAATGTTTTCCTTCACCGTAAGAACGTCGGCTAAATTATGTACATATGAAATTCAAAAAAATCACACTGTTACATGGCGGGATTCGAGCCCAGGACCTGTGGATTACAAACCAAGTGCTCAAACCCCTGAGCCACCGACGCTCCTGCGAGGGACTGAATACTCCAGATCCCTTTCTAATTTTGACGCAAACTCGCGTAATAAGTTTGTTCAACGAGTGCCCGAAACTACGTCATAAAAATCTTACTGGCACAATATAACAGCTAATTAATATAACGCAGTCACTTGCTTACAAAGTTCCAATCAAAATACAAGAGAACTCACAGCTTCATCTGTCTCAATAGGCAGGCGGTCGTGTCGGATGGCGTGCAGCAGTTGGTAGTACAACAGCTCCATCTCCGCTACGCAGTCCGACTGCAGCGGCCGCTCGCCGAGGAACAATCGCTTTTTGAACACCAGCCTAAGTGTTCGTAAGTGTTCGTAAGTGTTCGTAAGTGTTCGTAAGTGTTCGTAAGTGTTCGTAAGTGTTCGTAAGTGTTCGTAAGTGTTCGTAAGTGTTCGTAAGTGTTCGTAAGTGTTCGTAAGTGTTCGTAAGTGTTCGTAAGTGTTCGTAAGTGTTCGTAAGTGTTCGTAAGTGTTCGTAAGTGTTCGTAAGTGTTCGTAAGTGTTCGTAAGTGTTCGTAAGTGTTCGTAAGTGTTCGTAAGTGTTCGTAAGTGTTCGTAAGTGTTCGTAAGTGTTCGTAAGTGTTCGTAAGTGTTCGTAAGTGTTCGTAAGTGTTCGTAAGTGTTCGTAAGTGTTCGTAAGTGTTCGTAAGTGTTCGTAAGTGTTCGTAAGTGTTCGTAAGTGTTCGTAAGTGTTCGTAAGTGTTCGTAAGTGTTCGTAAGTGTTCGTAAGTGTTCGTAAGTGTTCGTAAGTGTTCGTAAGTGTTCGTAAGTGTTCGTAAGTGTTCGTAAGTGTTCGTAAGTGTTCGTAAGTGTTCGTAAGTGTTCGTAAGTGTTCGTAAGTGTTCGTAAGTGTTCGTAAGTGTTCGTAAGTGTTCGTAAGTGTTCGTAAGTGTTCGTAAGTGTTCGTAAGTGTTCGTAAGTGTTCGTAAGTGTTCGTAAGTGTTCGTAAGTGTTCGTAAGTGTTCGTAAGTGTTCGTAAGTGTTCGTAAGTGTTCGTAAGTGTTCGTAAGTGTTCGTAAGTGTTCGTAAGTGTTCGTAAGTGTTCGTAAGTGTTCGTAAGTGTTCGTAAGTGTTCGTAAGTGTTCGTAAGTGTTCGTAAGTGTTCGTAAGTGTTCGTAAGTGTTCGTAAGTGTTCGTAAGTGTTCGTAAGTGTTCGTAAGTGTTCGTAAGTGTTCGTAAGTGTTCGTAAGTGTTCGTAAGTGTTCGTAAGTGTTCGTAAGTGTTCGTAAGTGTTCGTAAGTGTTCGTAAGTGTTCGTAAGTGTTCGTAAGTGTTCGTAAGTGTTCGTAAGTGTTCGTAAGTGTTCGTAAGTGTTCGTAAGTGTTCGTAAGTGTTCGTAAGTGTTCGTAAGTGTTCGTAAGTGTTCGTAAGTGTTCGTAAGTGTTCGTAAGTGTTCGTAAGTGTTCGTAAGTGTTCGTAAGTGTTCGTAAGTGTTCGTAAGTGTTCGTAAGTGTTCGTAAGTGTTCGTAAGTGTTCGTAAGTGTTCGTAAGTGTTCGTAAGTGTTCGTAAGTGTTCGTAAGTGTTCGTAAGTGTTCGTAAGTGTTCGTAAGTGTTCGTAAGTGTTCGTAAGTGTTCGTAAGTGTTCGTAAGTGTTCGTAAGTGTTCGTAAGTGTTCGTAAGTGTTCGTAAGTGTTCGTAAGTGTTCGTAAGTGTTCGTAAGTGTTCGTAAGTGTTCGTAAGTGTTCGTAAGTGTTCGTAAGTGTTCGTAAGTGTTCGTAAGTGTTCGTAAGTGTTCGTAAGTGTTCGTAAGTGTTCGTAAGTGTTCGTAAGTGTTCGTAAGTGTTCGTAAGTGTTCGTAAGTGTTCGTAAGTGTTCGTAAGTGTTCGTAAGTGTTCGTAAGTGTTCGTAAGTGTTCGTAAGTGTTCGTAAGTGTTCGTAAGTGTTCGTAAGTGTTCGTAAGTGTTCGTAAGTGTTCGTAAGTGTTCGTAAGTGTTCGTAAGTGTTCGTAAGTGTTCGTAAGTGTTCGTAAGTGTTCGTAAGTGTTCGTAAGTGTTCGTAAGTGTTCGTAAGTGTTCGTAAGTGTTCGTAAGTGTTCGTAAGTGTTCGTAAGTGTTCGTAAGTGTTCGTAAGTGTTCGTAAGTGTTCGTAAGTGTTCGTAAGTGTTCGTAAGTGTTCGTAAGTGTTCGTAAGTGTTCGTAAGTGTTCGTAAGTGTTCGTAAGTGTTCGTAAGTGTTCGTAAGTGTTCGTAAGTGTTCGTAAGTGTTCGTAAGTGTTCGTAAGTGTTCGTAAGTGTTCGTAAGTGTTCGTAAGTGTTCGTAAGTGTTCGTAAGTGTTCGTAAGTGTTCGTAAGTGTTCGTAAGTGTTCGTAAGTGTTCGTAAGTGTTCGTAAGTGTTCGTAAGTGTTCGTAAGTGTTCGTAAGTGTTCGTAAGTGTTCGTAAGTGTTCGTAAGTGTTCGTAAGTGTTCGTAAGTGTTCGTAAGTGTTCGTAAGTGTTCGTAAGTGTTCGTAAGTGTTCGTAAGTGTTCGTAAGTGTTCGTAAGTGTTCGTAAGTGTTCGTAAGTGTTCGTAAGTGTTCGTAAGTGTTCGTAAGTGTTCGTAAGTGTTCGTAAGTGTTCGTAAGTGTTCGTAAGTGTTCGTAAGTGTTCGTAAGTGTTCGTAAGTGTTCGTAAGTGTTCGTAAGTGTTCGTAAGTGTTCGTAAGTGTTCGTAAGTGTTCGTAAGTGTTCGTAAGTGTTCGTAAGTGTTCGTAAGTGTTCGTAAGTGTTCGTAAGTGTTCGTAAGTGTTCGTAAGTGTTCGTAAGTGTTCGTAAGTGTTCGTAAGTGTTCGTAAGTGTTCGTAAGTGTTCGTAAGTGTTCGTAAGTGTTCGTAAGTGTTCGTAAGTGTTCGTAAGTGTTCGTAAGTGTTCGTAAGTGTTCGTAAGTGTTCGTAAGTGTTCGTAAGTGTTCGTAAGTGTTCGTAAGTGTTCGTAAGTGTTCGTAAGTGTTCGTAAGTGTTCGTAAGTGTTCGTAAGTGTTCGTAAGTGTTCGTAAGTGTTCGTAAGTGTTCGTAAGTGTTCGTAAGTGTTCGTAAGTGTTCGTAAGTGTTCGTAAGTGTTCGTAAGTGTTCGTAAGTGTTCGTAAGTGTTCGTAAGTGTTCGTAAGTGTTCGTAAGTGTTCGTAAGTGTTCGTAAGTGTTCGTAAGTGTTCGTAAGTGTTCGTAAGTGTTCGTAAGTGTTCGTAAGTGTTCGTAAGTGTTCGTAAGTGTTCGTAAGTGTTCGTAAGTGTTCGTAAGTGTTCGTAAGTGTTCGTAAGTGTTCGTAGGTGTTCGTAAGTGTTCCAAAGTGTTCTTAAGTGTTCGTAAGTGTTCGTAAGTGTTCGTAAGTGTTCGTAGGTGTTCGTAAGTGTTCGTTACCTGCAGGAGGCGGCGGTGGCGCCGGCCTTCTCCCAGCGCGCTAGTACATCCCCGACACGTTCGCTGCCGGCCAGCGCGCGCTCGCCCGTACCCGCCGGCGTGGAATTCGCGCATACTTCGTATAATGCGTAACCTATATCGTTATTGATTACATTTATACACAGTTTTAGGATTATAGTTAGAATTTTAGATATTCTGATGATTTGACAATTGTATTGTAAAACTGATCTGTGATGTAGAGTCGGGAAATTTGACGCCCAACTTAAAACCTATTGTCGTTTGAAGGTTTTGTACGCATTGAGATGATGAAACGAAACAATTATAAGATGCAGCCTTTTAATGTGCCTGTACCTAAAAAGATCAGTGGTACGATGCTAATTTCTGACAGCGGTAAAGCCCGCTTTAACATCTTCGCACGAATGGGCCGGCTCGCCCGGTGCAATACCACGACCACACAGAAGACAGGCGTGAAGTGGATGTAATTCCGCGTTTCGCCTGATGAGTGTGGTGCCGGAGGCCCAACCCCCCCCCCACCCTCAGCATGCTAGCAGGAAGTAAAGAGTATTTACCCCAGGGGGGTACCAATATCTCTGATATTGGAGAATCCCCCTCCGCGCGTTTACGCCTAAACTCCCGTTTGGAGTCTGGGGGTGAACGCGCGGGCCGCCCTGCGTACTCTGGGGTGGGCAACAACCCGCTCGTGGCTGGAGCTCGGGGCAAACGCAATGGACACCTCGCGGCATCCCCTTCCACGCTTGCCGTGGACTTTTGTAACATCAGGGGACTCCATTCTAACTTGGATGCCGTCCACTACCATCTACGGACGGCCAAGCCGGCCTTGCTTTTCCTCACCGAGACGCAGATATCCTCTCCGGCTGACACATCGTACCTCTCCTGCCCCGGCTACAAATTGGAGCATTCCTTTTTGCCCCGGGCCGGTGTGTGCGTGTACGTTAGAGAGGATATCTGCTCTCGTCGCCTCAGCCTTCTTGAAGGTAGGGACCTATCTGTTTTGTGGCTGCGCGTAGATAGCGATGACCATCCGCGAGTTTACGCGTGCCTCTATAGGTCCCATAGCGGTAATGCCGAAATTGACCGACTCATGGAGCAAGTCCAAACGGCTACAGATTCCGTTCTGGCACAGATCCCTTCCGCTGAGGTCGTGGTACTTGGCGATTTCAATGCCCACCATGCCGAATGGCTCGGCTCTCGTACCACTGATCATGCGGGGAGATCTGTCCACGACTTCGCCTTGTCATATGATCTGACACAGCTGGTTACCTCGCCTACGCGAATCCCAGATGTGGAAGATCATACACCTTCCCTGTTGGACCTTCTGCTGACCTCACATCCGGACAGCTATTTGGTTTCCGTCGATGCCCCCCTGGGCTCGTCGGACCACTGCCTGGTCCGGACCACAGTGCCTATCTCGCGTCGCCCACGGTTAAATCCGAATGGCCATCGTCGAGTGTGGCACTACAGGTCAGCAGACTGGGATAGGATGCGGTCTTTCTTTGCATCCTACCCATGGGGGCAAGTTTGCTTCAAGCTGGACGATCCCGATGCCGTTGCTGATTCTGTTACCGATGTGGTGCTTCAGGGGATGGAACTTTTTATCCCGTCATCTGTTGTACCCATCGGGGGCAGCTCTCGGCCCTGGTTTGGACAATCCTGCAAATTAGCTGCGCGCTACAAGCAGGATTGTTACCGAGCCTGGGCTGGGGCGTCAGCGGCTAGGGATGTAAATACCGGCCTTCTCAAAAAGAAGTACAACTCTGCCTCCAGGTCCTTCAAAAGAGTGATTGCCAGGGCGAAGTCGGAACACGTGGCCAGCATTGGCGAGAGACTGGTGCGCCTTCCTTCGGGAACACGTGCGTTTTGGTCTCTCGCCAAGGCTGTCCAGGGGAACTTCTGTAAGCCGTCTTTACCATCTTTGCGCAGGGGGGATGACTCGCTGGCCCATACCGCAAAAGAGAAGGCCGATCTCCTGGGCTCTCTTTTCGCGTCAAACTCGACTCTGGAGGACAAAGGTGCTTCGCCGCCGAATATCCCGTGCGGTGACACCTTTATGCCGGAAATCCAGTTTCGTCAGAGATCAGTGCGTATAGCACTGCAATCTCTCGACGTCAACAAGTCGAGTGGGCCAGATGGTATTCCTCCCATTGTGCTTAGGACATGCGCTCCTGAGTTGGCACCGGTTTTAACGCGCCTGTTCCGGTTCCTGTACTCCATCGGCATAGTCCCGAAGTCATGGAAGACTGCCGTAATACACCCGATCCCAAAGAAAGGCGATAGTTCGGATCCGTCCAACTACAGGCCGATTGCCATTACCCCCTTGTTCTCGAAAGTCATGGAAACGACCGTCAATTGCCAGCTTATGAGGTACCTGGAGGAGCACCAGCTGTTAAGCGATCGTCAGTACGGTTTCCGTCAACGTCGCTCAGCTGGTGACCTTCTTGCGTACCTCACGCATAGATGGTCGGATGCAATCGAGGGCAAGGGTGAGGCCCTGGCAGTTAGTCTGGACGTGGCCAAGGCCTTTGATCGGGTGTGGCACAAAGCACTTCTTTCGAAGTTGCCTTCCTACGGGCTGCCCGAGAAACTCTGCGCCTGGATTTCCAGCTTCTTGGAGGGTCGGAGCATCAAGGTCGTTGTCGACGGTGCATGCTCTGACCTGAAACCAATCAATGCTGGGGTCCCACAGGGCTGTGTACTGTCGCCCACCCTGTTTCTTCTGCATATCAATGACATGCTGCGAATACGCAGCATCCATTGTTATGCAGATGATAGCACTGGTGATGCACTGTACACGGCCCGCGCTAATGTTTCTCGGGCCACTGCCGATGAGAACCGGAACAAACTTGTGTCTGAGCTGGAGACCCTTTTGGGTGAAGTCTCGGATTGGGGTCGACAAAATCTTGTCGATTTCAATCCTAAAAAGACACAAGTATGCGCCATTACCGCTAAAAAAGATCCCTTCGTCGTCAATCTCCGGTTTGAGAACACTCCCCTGGTTGCCTCAGCCAGTATCGGTATTCTCGGCGTTGACATATCGAGTGACGTTCAGTTTCGCGGTCATTTGGAAGACAAGGCCAAGCTGGCCTCTAAAAAGCTGGGTGTGCTCAATAGGGCGAAGCAGTACTTCCAGCCGGGCCACCGCCTTCAACTATACAAGGCGCAAGTTCGGCCCCATATGGAATACTGCTCGCACCTCTGGGCGGGAGCACCCCAATACCAGCTTCTTCCATTTGACCGCATACAACGGAGAGCGACTCGAATCGTCAACGACCGAGCCCTTACCGATCGGCTAGATCCTCTGGCCTTGCGGAGGGACGTCAGTTCCCTCTGCATTTTTTACCGTATTTACCACGGGGAGTGTTCCGAGGAGCTGTTTGGAACGATCCCTGCCGCCGAGTTTCGTCATCGGACGACACGACAGACCGCCAGGTACCATCCTCACCATGTCGATGGCTGGCATTCCACAACCGTGCGGTTTTCGCGGAACTTTCTGCCCCGCACAGCCGCGTTGTGGAACGGTCTGTCCTCGGCGGCATTTCCAAACCAATACGACTTAGGGTCCTTCAAGAAGCGAGCCTACAATTTTCTCAAAGGCCGGCAACGCATCTGTAGTTCCTCTGGTGTTGCAGATGTCCATGGGCGTCGTTGACCACTTCGGTGTTCTCGCCGCTCGTTTGCCCCCCTCTCTTATAAAAAAAAAAAAAAATAAAAACCACTGTATTTGACAAAACATGTAGACAATATTCGTTGTGGGTCTGTCTTCTGAACTGTGTTTCAGGAGGCATCTATCAAATCTCCGTTGAGTGGGTTTTTGTAGTCTATATTTATAATAAGATTTTTGATTCTCCTTTTAGGGTAGGAATACACATGCCAGGAAAATGGAACAGTACGTTTCACTGTCAAGATTCGTAGCTCCGCCCTAGAGGGAGAATTCGAGGGGGGAGCAACTTGTATGCCCATAGCTGTTGTTTATTTGTTTACAATAGATCACAGAAAAGCAACAGCGAAGAAAAACTAAGTAGACAGTCAGTCTATTTCATGTTAGTGTTTAATGTATTATTTATATTTACATTCGGTGGATACGATATAAAAATAAAACTTCGTAACTTTTGTAACAAAACAATTTTTATTGATAAAAGCAAAACAAATGTAAAAAACAAACAAAAGCAGTAAGTACGGAAGCATGTAACATCAATCACAATTTAAGCAGCATATTGCGTTATAATCAGAGCCTATATTTAATTATAATTTGGCTATTGCCATCTTATTAGATGGTTCTCCTTTGCATAGGGCCTTTCAGTCTTTTCATAAGTCGTTTATTTTTATTTTATGCATATGTTAAAGGATATGATATTTTTTTTCTATTTAAATAAAAACTTCATCAATAAATTGATGTGTCTTCTTTCGCACCATAATTTTACCTTCACCAGAATCCTGACTACAAAATCTAGTGGGTAGACCGTTTACGTTATGAGTGGATTTTAAAAAGTCTTTACTCTTTGAATTGTCGTCGCTAGAAGCTGCCATAGACTCAACATGATTTTTAATCGGAGAAGGTACCATAAACGTACAATGACTTTTAATTGGAGAAGCTACCATAGACATACAATGGATTTTAACCGGAGAAGTTTTTATAGCTTCACAATGAATTTTATTCGGAGAAGTTGGCATAGACTCAAAATGATTTTTAACCGGAGAAGTTTTTATAGCTTCACAATTATTTTTAATCGGAGAAGCTGCTATGGACTTACAATGATTTTTAACCGGGGAAGTTTTTATAGCTTCACAATGATTTTTAATCGGAGAAGCTGCTATGGACTTACAATGATTTTTAACCGGGGAAGTTTTTATAGCTTCACAATGATTTTTAATCGGAGAAGCTGCTATGGACTTCGAATGATTTTTAACCGGAGAAGTTTTTATAGCTTCACAATTATTTTTAATCGGAGAAGCTGCTATGGACTTACAATGATTTTTAACCGGGGAAGTTTTTATAGCTTCACAATGATTTTTAATCGGAGAAGCTGCTATGGACTTCGAATGATTTTTAACCGGAGAAGTTTTCATAGGCTCACAATGATTTTCAATCGGAGAAGCTGCTATGGACTTACAATGATTTTTAACCGGAGAAGTTTTTATAGCTTCACAATGATTTTCAATCGGAGAAGCTGCTATGGACTTACAATGATTTTTAACCGGGGAAGTTTTTATAGCTTCACAATGATTTTTAACCGGAGAAGTTTTTATAGCTTCACAATGATTTTTAACCGGAGAAGTTTTCATAGACTCACAATAATTTTTAATCGGAGAAGCTGCTATGGACTTCGAATGATTTTTAACCGGGGAAGTTTTTATAGCTTCACAATTATTTTTAATCGGAGAAGCTGCTATGGACTTACAATGATTTTTAACCGGGGAAGTTTTTATAGCTTCACAATGATTTTTAATCGGAGAAGCTGCTATGGACTTACAATGATTTTTAACCGGAGAAGTTTTCATAGGCTTACAATGATTTTCAATCGGAGAAGCTGCTATGGACTTACAATGATTTTTAACCGGAGAAGTTTTCATAGGCTCACAATGATTTTCAATCGGAGAAGCTGCTATGGACTTACAATGATTTTTAACCGGAGAAGTTTTCATAGACTCACAATGACTTTCAATCGGAGAAGCCACCACAGACTCACATTTGTTTCTTATTCTTTGCCGATTGCTGTTCATACACCTATATAAATGTTTCTGTATGAGCCTGGGTACAGAATACAGTCTGCGTACCTGTTCCGCCCGGCGTGCGAACTTGCCCTCCTCGCCGGCGTGCAGCGCGGTGCCGCGGTACCGCAGGTGCGCCAGCAGCAGCCGGCGCAGCGGCTTGGCGGGGGGCAGCGCCGCGCCCACCGCCGCGCACAGCAGCGCCCAGTGACGTGCGGATACACGCGATGATGGCTCCGGGTGGTCTGTCGTCTGATATATACATACATCATCAGTGAAAAGTAGCTTCTTTTATGTATACTAATTGTTTAAACTTTATTACTAATTAATACAAGGTCACGATGTGGCATATTAAACTTAAAAACTAACATAGTACCTTTCAAAGAAGTTACCGATGAAAAAATGTTGTACCCTATCTCTAGTCTATATTTCTTAAATGTCTTTGGTTATACGAAAGAGTAGGACTTTTTATGACAAGTACCTATGGAATACTTAGATGGAAGTCTCAACATCAGCATAACTTGTACAATTTATTGTTATACCAATAAATAATTTTCATTTTCAAATGATTGTGAAAATTTGTATTTCTCCAACACGGCTTAACGGATCTCGTTCTGGAAAGACACACAGTACTTATACCTTATTTTATTTCCGTGAGAACAAAATCGCGGGAGTACTAGAAGTGAATAGTTTCTTGCTATTTTTAGACCAATATGCTATTTTTCATTAATTCACAAGTTACAAGACAACTATTTTCATTATAGTCGCATTTAAACATGTCCAAATGCTTAGTGGAACAGGGGTTTAAGTATACCTGTTTGATAAGCTGCATATACAGTTCGCAGAGCAGCGTGTCCTTCTGCAGACAGCGCTGCAGCAGCGCTTGTGCGAGGGCGACGCGGTCGTCGCTGTCACCTTCACCAGAGCCGCTGCTGCTGCTGTTGGTGGTGCTGGCCAGCGATGTCGTGCTGCCCTCGTGCGTGTTCAAACCCGCGTGACTCATTATATCCTATAGATATGGTACTAATTTAACATGAATTGTAAGAAAAGTTGTTTTTTTTTGTTTTGATACTAATACTGCCTGCAGTTAATCCCGCTTTTAGAATTGGAATCTATACATATAGTTTAATGGAAGTGTCTGTATGTAATATCGAAGAAAAAAAATTATTTGCATTACTGATAACGAAATTTTTTTGGTCTGTTTGTTCGTTGGGTTGGATGTTCCGGGCAATGTCTGAAACGGCTTGGCCGATTTTGAAGGGATTTTGACTGAAAAGTAGCTGATGCGCGCGAGAAGACGACCATTTTAACTCCGCGCTAACGAAGTTTGTTATAAATATTAGGGCAACCAAGTCCCTTTAACGTATGGTTTCTATTTATAGTTAAACCAATGAATCGAAGACGTGTGTGTGAAAGAGATAGACACATATCTATTTAAACCTTGAATATCTGCGTGGCGGCGACTTCCTCAGCCTCATTGAGCTTGGTGAGGCTGTGCGGCAGCGCGCGCGCCCAGCACCAGTAGCCGGAGGGGAAGCCCTTGTAGCTCTCCCCCTGCGCCTCCGCCACGTCCAGCCGCACGCGCTCCAGCCGGTGCTTGCTTAGTCTACACAAATGTACTGCATATTGATAAAATGTTACTTAATGTAGGGACTGTTATTGTTATGTAGTCGCAACCGAAAATTATAACTCGCTCTTTAAGCTGCCAACTGCGGCCAATAAATCAGTCGCATCTATACTGTGTTTACATAAAACTGAACAGTTCAACTTCGGGTAAAATTTCAACTACACACCGAACCCACAACAACACTGCAAAGTCAAACTGTTTAGTTAAAACTGAGAACTGAGCGTTTGTAGTGAGCATGAGATAAAATCTGTTTTATAGCTTCTTTCTTCTTTACTTTTAATGACTAGACCAAAAAATAAACTTTACAATTGACAACAAACTGTTGATATAATCGACAATCACACAACAGTTGTGCAATAGTTTAGTCAAAGGTATACGCACGCTCTACTACATACCTTCGTAGTGTATTTCTAAGGAAGCCTCCAGCGGAGAGGTCAGTAGGTCGTCGCAGTAGGCCGGAGTCGACGAGCGCGCGACGTGCGCTACGCAGCGCGGCCGCCAGTCGTGCGCGCTCGCCCGCCGGCGCCGCACGTCTCGCGGGCTCCTCCGCTAGACCGTTGGCTAAAGGAGAACTGTATGCCGCCATCAGCCATGCCGCTTCCTGCTTCTGTGGTGACTCCAGGACTATGCATCTGGATTTAATATACATTTATGTAAAAGTGGAAAAAGAAGATAAGTTTCTGACTATTTTCATGGTTTAACCAAAATGAAATCAGCGTAGAATGGTTATTTAGGTAACATTCAAACGTTTTTTAAATAACAAAAGAAAATGGACAAACGAAATGCATTAGACTAGGAGGGGAAAGGGACGATATAATAAAACGGAACGAAGTATGTCACGTATATAACGTTTATATTACACTTCTTAAAATCTAGTAATGCAAATAAAACATATCATATTTGACAAGTTCTTATTTATTTTGTTAGTTTATTGGAAAAATAGCATCTAAAAATTCCTTTGACAGTTAAGGCGTATTCGCCTCGGCGAGGGTATTGCCACGCCCCTAGATGACATATGGTATAAGATGGCAGAATGTGTACCTGAGTCCATCATGCTGTCCGTGGTGCGTGAGGCTGATGGTGAGGCCGCTGTCGACGGGGTCCAGCAGCAGCGCGGCGATGTTGGTGTAGGGGTACTCCGCCAGTACCGCCTTGTCCGCCGGACGGACTAGCACCACGCCCTCCGCGCCCACGCCCAGTAGTACGTTCGGGCCTATACATACATATGTACATATATTACATGACTAACTTTCGCCCGCGACTCCGTCCGCATGGAATTAAAAAAAAGTTAGTAGCCTATGTGTTCTTCTAGACTATCATCTACGTCTATGCCAAATTTCATCGAGTTCCATTCAGCCGTTTAGGCTATAAACTCTAACAAATATCCATCGAAACTTTCTCATTCATAGCATTAGTAAGATTTGCTTCGGAATTGTTAATTAGAATAAATTGTACTTGTAGAATTGAAATTGTTTTATCGTAGTAACATGTCATAGTAAATATTCACCATGTGCCCAATATCCTTTGTAAGTGACAGGGAAGAGCGTGACGCCGTAGAGCGGGTACTGCATCACGCAGGAGAGGTACAGCGCCTTGGCGGTCAGTTCCGCGCGCCCCGCGCCGTACTGACGGTGCGCTTGCGCCAGGATTGTTGCCTAAATAAACATAATTAATACTTAATACATTAACACTTTTATTTATAAAACGAAAAATACACTTTTTTTATCATAAAAGGGGGCAAACAAGCGGCGGGAACACCGAGGTGATCAACAACGCCAATGGACAATCGCAACACCAGAGTAACTACAGATGCGTTGCCGGCCTTTGAGAAAACGGCCGGTATTATTTATTTTTGCGCAAGCATCTTTTATACGAGCGCAAAATCTTTGCCAATAGCCTTATGACGTCACGCGTGCTGTAGAGAAGTATGGGACGTCGGTGTTAAGGGGTGGGGGTCAGCAGTTAACCGGTAGCGTACGGCTAATATACACATCGACATAATATTAATTAATTCACAGCCCTAAAACGTTGTTACTAGTGACAATATAAAATCACTGACCCACTGATGTGCGGGCCTTGCTCGTGCGATACGCTGCGGCAGGAACTGCTCCGGGTGAGCGTAGTATGCGCGCGTGTGCGGCGGCGCGGGGCTCGGCGGCGGCTCGCCCAGCGACACCTGCGCCTGCAGCCCCGCCAGCTGCAGTGCCACCTTCTCCGACACTGGGAACTCGTCCATCTACAAAGGAACAATTTTACTCAAATTACAATAAAGCAAATAATCCGGCTCGAAGGACCAGTAGATCCATTTTACAATGACTGCTGCAGTCAGGAATTTGTATGTGGAAAATCTAGATGGCGTACCTTAACGACACTATGTACAGCCTGTGCGTACAACAGCGCCACCTCGACGGGATCGTGAGGTAACTCTCGTCCGCCGCGGAACAGACGCCGTTTGAACACGAACCGGTTGTCCGCTGAACCACCGCCAGGACCTTGTTGCCTATCACAAGACAACAGTTTAAAATAGGCAAAACAATAAATAGCAATAATTGAAACATTTTGCTGGAGATGTATATTTTTATGTTATAAGGTGGCAAACGAGCAAGCGGCCCCCTGAATTCGCCAAGAAAGCGAAGTGACCACTGCCCATATACATCCGCAATCGCAGATGCCTTGCCTACCCTTAATAAACGGAGAGGGAGACGCACATAAAGAGGATATTTCCCCTACCTATGCGTCTCCTCCAATGTAAAATGTACTTTCCTTTCCCATCCTTTCCGTATATGAAAATTATGACGGAAAGGGACTAAAATTAAGCCTCCTGTACCACACTCCTTAGACTGTACGCGGAATTGCTCCCACTTCACGCCTGTCTTCTGTGTGGAAGTATGTGTGTGGAAGTGGAAGTTAGGTGCGAAGATGTTAAAGCAGGTACCACTGTTAAATAGCATGTATAGCTTACATTTCCCATGCAGCGATGACGTCATACAGGTAGTGCGTAGCTCGCACGTGGTCTTCTCTTGCTGCCCGCTGCTGGTACACAGCCCAGCCTGCACGCGAGTGCGGCGCGAGGCCCAGCTTGTCTGCGAGGCGCGCTGCAGCCGCCGCCGCAGTGTCCGCGGGGTGCACGTCGATGGCCTTAGTACGACCATCGAGGAAGAAGAACCGGCATACTATTGTGCCGAGACGACGCATCGCCTGTGTTAAAACAACTCATAAAGTATCCTTATTTTACAGTAATGTAACCTAGAAAAAGTCAAATACGTTGGCATCGATTAAGGTTAAGAAGTTTTTACTTATTAGTCAGTAATACTATCTGTTTTTTAAAGGAAGAAATTTAATCTCTACAACATGTCTAAATTATGCAGTTATTAGCTTTCTCCCGCGACTTTGTCCGCTTGGAATAAAAGAAATCAAATAGAGTAGCTTTTAGCTTTTAGGAGGATAGTGTGGAAGAACACATAAGCTACTTTATTTTCAGTTTTTCTAATTCTACGCGAATGTAGTGACGTGCGAAAGCTATCTATATAAGTAAGATTGAACCGTCGCATTCATAAAGTTTTTACACCCTATATTTCTTTCTTTATCCTTATTATTAGTAATTACTTACAGCGATCTCAACAGTACTCGGCGGTAGCAACCTCGGCGCAGCACCTCTACAGTTATCAAGGCACCATTGTGCGCAGTGCGCAGCGCGCGGCGCGTCGGGCGCGGCGCGGGCGCGCGTGCGCAGCCAGGCGCAGTAGTACCGCGCGAGGCCGCGACTCGGCTGCCACGCCACTGCGCACAGGCATAATACCAGCCATACACGCTCCGCCCATTCCTCTACTGGACATTCTGTTATCTATTAAAAAAAAAAGAAATTGTACTAACCAAAAGTACCATTTTGATTCGTTTCATTTACCTAACCAAATTTGCTTGTTTTGATTTATATTCGTTCATTCATGTCTAGATTTTTTGTTTCTATATCATGTTACCCGCAAGCTCATAATTACATTGTACATATTTAAGTTTTCTCATTGTAAGCGAAAGCTTGTGTTTTTTATGAGAATAAATATCTTAAAACCTAATTTACCTGACCAGTTAAAAACAAGGTTTTTTTTCCGTTTTCAAAACACATCAACACAAAAACTTGACTGGTTACGAAAATAGAAAAAACAATTCTTGTAACCTAACTTGTTGGGTAAATTTGGTTAGGTAAACGGAACAAGCCATGGTTTTGCGTTGTCAGACTTGTATCTAGTCTCCTTCCCTTTCTAATTTTCTATATCTATACTCTATACTTAATACTAGCTGTTGCTTGCGACTTAGTCCATGTTAAATTTAAAAATAATAAAAAATATGTCCTACTCACAGATAAATTACCTTTCTAACGGTGAAAGGTATTAAAATCGGCTCAGTAGTTTTTGAGTTATTTCAATACATACAAAAATACAAATCTTTCTTCTTTATAATATTAGTATTGATAATAAAGCCACACACTTCTTGGTTATGTAGGATGTCAGCAATTACGTTATATTTTTGAATAAATCTTTTTTTAATCGTCCTGGGAAAGGGACAAAAATTACAAGCTAATAGCATCAAAGAAGCTAGGTTGCCATGGCAACGGTAATTGTTATCCAATGTTAAGGCCTTCGTCTTTTTGGCGGATTCAGGTGGCTTGCTCGTTTGCTATCATCTTTTGCCAAAAAAAACAACATTCTCGTATTCTAAATAATAGATCTTACCTGTCGCACACATTGGATAAGTATTTCGTCCCGTAACTCTTCCCGTTCTAAGCCTTTGCCTATCACAGATTGTATGACTTGAGTCTCCTTGTCCGATGTCAATTCGCCTCGCATGTAACGACATAAGTCCTGAAAAATTACATTTTTAGATAGATTCGAGTCTTGAAATCCTAACGATTATAATGACGATAAATATACATTCTACTTGCATCCGCGACTTCGGGCGCGTGGAATTAAAAAAAAAAACAAAAGTAAGTAGCCTATGTGTTCTTCCAGACTATTCTCTACGTTTATGCCAAATTTCCTGTAGAGCCGTTCCCTGTTTAGGCTACAAACTCTAATAAACATCCATCTATCCATCCATCTAAACTGTCGCTTTTATAATATTAGTAACCAGCTGTTGCTCGAGACTTCGCCCGCGTGAAATTAAAATATAACAAAAAAATGATCTTTGTTACTCACTGATAACAAAAATACAAATCTCTCCTCTTTATAATATTAGTATGGATTAATAAGATTCTATTATAATGATGTAAGAAATTACCCTGAAGATGTTAACTGCTGCAGTAACGCTGTCGGGGTCATGCAGTTGTATATGGGAGGTGGGGATATTGTTGCCTTTATGGTAAGTGATCATCTCCTCCTTAGTCAGCAATTCCATTGACTTGCTCTTCCGCGTTAGGGTTGCCATTATTGTTCCTGTAACGTGTCAATTTTTTTTTGTAATATTCTTACGAAAGTGATAATTGTTACTAATCCTTTGGAGTTACTATTACGCACACACCTTTGACTAAACTCGAAGTTTAGTCTCGAGTTTTAGTGCAACTAAACAGGGGTTGCGAAACAATCGACAATCGCACAACAGTTGTGCGATAGTTTAGTCAAAGGTGTGCGTCTAATGGTGTTAGAATTCGACGCACCTTCAGGTGAGCGTGGATGATCGTTGAAGTATAGTTTAGCGAAGTCAGCGAGGTCGTTGACGTCAGCGGGGGGCGTGGTGGGCGGAGCGCTAGAGGGCGGGGACGCCGCCTCCATCTGATGCAAGCGTCGCTCCACACGCTCTTTGCGACGCGCGTTACGTTCCGTTGTCTAAAAACATTACACGTGAATTTCATAATTAATTTGTATATTCTAGATGTTTCGATATAAACTTTACTAATAAACTTACGACCCTCCATCATTTTAAGAAAATATACATAAAATATTCAGAAACACATAGACAAGAAAAACCAAATACAAAAAAAAAACAAAATGAACAAGAAAAATAGTATAAAAACTAGTAATAAATGTTGAAAGAGGCCTTGCCGACTGGCAGACACATAGCTGTGAAGAAAAATAAATTGTAATTCTGTATACCTAGTTCATAAGTTCTGTGTAAGCTATTCTGAACAAAAGGTTAATTCATTCATTCATTCAACAAACTTACATTGGAATCTCCATTCATCATGGGCGGGGGGCTGGTGCAGGAATCAGTGGGCAGGGCGGAGGCGGAGGTATTGTCCGGTGACGTCACCGCACTCGGCAGTCCCGGTAGAGTATCGTCTATTTGCTCTTGCAGAATCTCTTTGCTAGGAAAACTAGAACAAAAGTTAACATGTTAATATTTTGAGAATGAATAGGTTAATTTAAATATAATCTTGCTAGCTTGCGCCCGCTATTCATTTAAGATATTAGTAAAATAAGATTTATATTCTTACCCGTTGTTTTCTGGTGGTAATAACGGTGGCGGGGGTGGTGAAGTGGTAGGGGCTTCGCCCGGGGGACGCGGAATGACAGCCTCGTATATCGGCTCCTTTCCATTTACTACAGAGAGCTTGCCGTTTGGTATTATACCATTTGTCAACTCCGGTGGGGTGGTATCTGAAAAAATATAAAATAAAAATTGAAATTTTACTACATGTAGGTAAACTGTATTTAAAGCCAAAATTGTACCAAAATCTTATCTTACCTTTGCCGGCAGGTGGCGGTGGCGGCGGGCCCGCTGGTTCCGGCAACGTGCAAGTCGTGGGCGGGGAGGGGAATGCAGGGGAATCTTCCACCGGCTCCATGGGAGGAGGGGGAGGGGGCAGGATGAGCGATGACGACATTACATCGCCGTTCGCCATCGGTGACGTACCGTTCGTCAACGATGACGTCATACCGTTCGTTAGAGATGACGTCATGCTCACAGGTGTCGCCGGTTGCAGGATGGACTGTAAGGCGAGAGAGGAAGGTGGCGGAGGCAGGATGTCATCTGAGGGTGCTCCATCAGGTTTCCTCTGTGCTTCTGTGTGCGATTTGCTGAGTTCGTTCATTTCAGCCGCTAGGACGTGTTCCAGCTGTAAAAAATAATCATTACACACTGTTGACTGTGGCCTAGTCACCCTTTTCTTAGGGGAGGCTCCGAGCCCTTTAGTGGAGACGTATAGCTGGTGATGATGTTGAATCTTATTGCTGTTGCAATAACGTTCAATATCGGTTACCTCTTGATGCAGATCATCAGCCAGTCGTTCCATAGAGTCTCCTATCTCAGCGATGGTGGGCTGGTGCGCGGGCTGGCCGTCGGGCGCGCCGCGCTGCGCGGGCACGTCCGCCAGGAAGTCGAACAGGTTGTCCAGGTTGACGGACTCCGCGCGCCCGTTGGGACACGACAGCCCGCGAAGCTGGTCAGCCATCGTCTCCAGCTCCGCACGCTCCATGTTCACTTTCTCTGCAAGACTGGTGAAAGATTTCAAATTATACGTTGAATTCACAAGATTTAACCCCCATGATTTTGCTGTTTGCTTCGGATGTGGAAGTTTTATTACGACGTCGAATGTTTTGTGGTGTTCAAGTAATTATATGATTACTTCGTAATAAATGCGAAAGTTTAGATGGATGGATGGATGGATATTATTATGACTAAAACAGCTTAACGGATTTCGATGAACTTTTGACACTGTAGAACATAGTCTGAAAAAACTTGATGCTACTTGCTAAGATTTTATTTTTAAATCCCCGTGGACGAAGCCGCGGGATTTTGGCCAGCTATAGTGTGATGTCACATGCGTTTTAAAATTAAGAAAAGAAATGTCATAATTTGCTCACTTAATTGACTATAAAAAATTTATTCATAACTCTCTTAGTTAAGAGAGAAAGAGACAAACGAATTAAAGACCCAACTCACGTTTGATGTCGGACAGCAATTACCAGTATTACCATTTAAGATGTCACGAATATACAGTTTAATTGAGAGATTGCTAACCTGTTACGTTCCTCCCTGAGTTTCATTTCATCATTAACTCGTCGCATCTCTCGCAGCGCGGCGGCGACCTCTCTCGCGAAGGCTCCACGTAGATGTCGCTGCAGCGCGAGGGCGGCGCGGCGCAGGCGCAGGAACGCCGCGCGCTCCTTCCAGCCGCGCCACGCCGCCTGCAGCACCACTGCGGCGTTGCGACGCTGCACGAAGCTGCGCCGCTGTACACTACCCTTGTACCACTGGAAATAAATGATTTCATATTTAAAGTCATTTTTCTTTTTTACTTTATTATATGATGGATCTGAATGTTGGGCCACCAAAGTTGCGGATGAGAGGAGATTGCATGTGGCTGAGATGCGTATGTTAAGATGGATGTGTGGTGTGACAAGAATGGATAACGTTAAGAATGTGTATATTAGAGGAAGTTTGAAAGTAGCGCCAGTGGTGGAGAAATTGAGTAGCAAAAGGTTAGCGTCGTATGGACATGTTAAGCGACGAGACGATGGGGACATAAACCAGAAAGTGTTAAGAATGAATGTGGATGGCTACAAAGGAAGAGGAAGACCGAAGAAAGTATGGATGGATTGTGTGAAAGAGGATATGCTTAAGAAAGGAGTGGATTCAGATATGACGGCTGATAGAGATGTATGGAAGAGCAGCACATACTGTGCCGACCCTCCATAAGGGATAAGGGCAAGTTGATGATGACTTTATTATATGATGGCAAACGAGCGGTCTGAATTCACCGAAAAGACGAAATGAGCGCTGCTCAGAGATGCATACGCTTAATTGACGGAGAAAAAGACGCATATACACGTCTCCTTCGCCAATATCTACTATCTCTTCGCATCTTAAAAGGAAAGGGACCAAAATTAGGTCTCCGTACATATACTCCGCACATTATCTTAATTCAGTAGTGTTTTAAGTTACATAATATCAAGGTATTACGAACGTCAACTATAGCGCTCTTATGGCCGGTTTCCCAGGTACATTTAACCATTCGTTAGTGTTATTGATTCGATTACTTCATGAAATACGTTTCCAAACTTTAAACTCTGTTGAAACATACGTATATGGAAACTTCAGAAACCCCGCATTAACATACTAAACTGTACTATTATTTCAATTATGAAACTTAAATCATCAAAAATGCAAAAATAATTAAAATTCATCATCATCATCATCATCTCCTTATCCTTCTCCCGTAGGGTCGGCGCAACAGGTTTTTGACCTCCAAATAACTCTATCATACGTCATCTCAGTCATTACTCCCTTTTTGATCATGTCACCTTTTACGCAATCCATCCATCTCTCTCTACCGATGTACCCTTCCACACTCATAACTAACGTTCTCCTTGTAACATGCGATTCAATAATAATTAAAATTCAAATTGTATAAAGTTACGTAAGTAACCTTCTGGATGCGTAGCGCGGAGGCCTGTAATAGTGCAGTCCTCTTAGCCTCCAGCGGGGAGTGCACGGAGCTGCGCATGAATATCTTCGTGTTTCCTATCTGCCAGTCGTTGGCCGGCGCATTCACTAATGACGTTATTGTTCTGGAAAGAAACGTTTTTTGGTTAGTATTTGACAAAAAATAATGTACTATCCAGTCTCACAGCTCTAATTACAAAAATTAAGATCATAGTTTGTTTAAGTATGCTTGTAATAACGAATGAGATTTTACGCAAAAAAAGTAGTTTGTAACTCGACAAAGCACATTAGATGAAATTGCTAAAACAGCTAATTTTACCACTATTTTGGGATAGAGAATACAAAAAAAGATAGTGCTATGTAGACTGATATCTGTTCTTTTAATCTTATAATATATGTAATACCGCGAGGCATAGTTATGTATATGTCTAGATTTATGAAGTGTTAATAAGAAAATCGATACTATGCCGCTGTAGCGGCGCATCACTAGATCATTGGCGTACACGTCCAATCCCTATGACAGCTGTCAACGTCATACAAGTATTATGAGTGGTTCACACTAGGCCAGTACAGTTCAGTACCGCACAATAACTGGACAGACCACTGTGAACTTTGAACGCTAAGTGGCACTAGTGACTCCATACTATCTATAACTGACCAGTGCAAATATCCAACTGTATTGGCCAAATGCCAACCGGACATTAATGATACTTGCGCCATCTGGTGGTGATCGGTAGACTTAGTATTAAAGAGACGTTACATCTATACTATTATAATACAGCGTAAACACACACTTCTTTGTTGCCTAAGATGTCAGCAATTACAGTATATTTTTGAATAATTATTTTTTTAATAAAAAGCCCTACACTTATGTCATGCTTTAGGCTATATATTTTCACGCCATTAAACTTAGGGGGTAAATATTTTGGATAAAAACCCTAATGTGGGAAAGAGACCATAAGTTGCTGCCAACATCAAGAAAGCAAGATTGCTAAAGTTTGTCATGTCATGTCATTTTGACATTTGTAATTGATAATTTGACAAATGTAAACAATAAAATAAAGTTTTTATAATTCTACGCGGATGAATCCGCACGCGAACAGCTAGTATAGTACTAACGCGATGTCTGGCTCCATAGGGCGAGGGTGCGGTAGCAGGCAGCGGTAGCGCGCGCGGAACAGCGGCGCGGGGAGGTGCACGGGGTAGCCGTCGCGGCGGATGCGCACTATCTCGTTCATCCCGAGGTAGCGCAGCTGCTCCAGCACTAGCTGCGCGTTGTACTTGCCCGCCTCCTTGTGCTCGTTGGGCTTTATACAGCGGACATACCTGATAGAACAATATTCATATCCATTAAGGATGAAAATTTAAAACATATTACAATCGGAAAAATACTGAAACGAATCTTAAATACTTTGCTACGTAAGCGACGTTTACAATCTGATAGTCAAATTTTGAAAGGAAATTGGAGTTTAAGCGTTTCAGTAATCGGTCGTAACTCTCTCATTATTTTAGACCATAAATAATGGAATTTTGGCACTGATAACTCATTCTGACCAATTATTACTCTAAAGGCTAATATTGAAACGACATTCAAATGTGTAACAATTTTAACTCCAAAATTCACTATGAAATAAGTCTGATTGTAAGTTCAAGGTCGTTTCAGTATACAATCGCCAGTGTAGCAATTTAAACTACATATAAAATAATATTTTTGTCTATTAAATATCTTACCAAACATCAGTAACTTGCAGCATATCCACCAGAGATTGCAGTTGTGCGCGAAAAGTATCCACAACTGTCGGCCTTCCTTTAGACGTGCCTCGTTGTGTAGTACTAGTCGTGCCAGGACTTGAGAGAGATATCTCCTGAAATTATAATAATTTACATCATTATAACAAATATAAGAGTAATATCCGACTCGAAGGACCAAATTAACTAACATGTCCCGGAGGTGCCAAATCCTGAGAATAATCCGCTAGTTCCCGTACAAAAGGGTTAGCGGATCGACTGAGATGGTCGATAAAAGCGTCTTGTTGTGTGTCCCTGTTCTTGTCGACAAATCCTTGGACGCTGTATGTCACCGTGCCAGCATAATGCTGCACTCCGAACTCCTCCTCCCATTTCCTACGGGAACCTTTGACGAAACTTTGATGATCACCGAATTCTCCTTGAATGTTCGTCAGGTATGCGCCATCAGAACCCTGGAAATTATAGAACTATTAATTTCTGAAAAAAAAAGAGGTATAGAGAGACGGGAGAAAAGGCAGTTACCTTTGGCATGTGGCATTGCTCACTTAACAATTTTAATAAACTTCTAGGCGGTTTCTCCAACAATTCTAAACAGGCGCCGTTGTCTGTGAATTGTATTTGGTTGTAAATTATACCTTCTTGACGATACTGAAAAAAAAAAAAACTTTGTAATTATGCAAATAAAGGCCTTTTTAACTTACACCGTGCGCACACCTTTGTCTAAACTATCGCACAACTGTTTAGTCTCGCTTTGATTCCTATGAGCTTATATGGAGGTGCGCACACTACTTGATTTTTAGTTGTGCAATTAAAAAGTTGAATTGGCTGCGAAACAATCGACAGTCGCCCTTAGTAAGAAAAGTTTTTTATGAAACAAATGACACTTGAAACATTTAAATTCACGATCGTGTTTTGTTTAAAACAAATTACTCACAATTTCTTGCTCCAAAGCGAAGACGTAGTTGTTAAAGAACATGTGCAGCTTCTCATTAGCGTAGTTAATACACAGTTGCTCTAGAGAGTTGGTAGCGAAGTTCTCGAAGCCGAAGATGTCGAGAACGCCGAGTGCGCGCGTCATCTCGCGGCCCGGCGCCGAACAGCTGTTCACGTGACGGACGAGCCATGCGAACGTACGTGCGTATAGTGCACGAGCCATCGCGTGACGGTTCTCACGAGCCTATAAAATGCGTAAATAAAAATTATATATATACCCATTGAAACATTCGTAGATATCTCCAAAAGAGATGGATGGATTGGGTGAAAGGCGATACGAATAAAGGAATGAATGAAAATGAATGCTGAGATGACGGTGAATAGATTAACTTAGATGATGCGCTGACCATTCTGAATTTAAAGAAGGACTGGAAGATAATGATTGTCTCCAAAAAGAGCATAAATATACTTGTGCAATGCAGTTTTGGTGGTCTATACGGTGTTATAACCAAAATTCACATGCGTGTTTAAGTGTTTAAAGTGTAAAAAACGTTTTCAGTAATTTATCTCTGATGTAATGGACTCGAGAATACAGACAATGTGGACTAACCTCCGGTAGTCTCAGTGGTATGTCGGTGACGTTGCCGCGTACGTTGATCTGTCGTTCGAGCAGCACGCGGCGCGCGGTGGGCGGGGCTAAGCCCAGCAGCGACGCCGCAGCTTCCACCGCCTCCGTGTCCTCGCCGCCGAGGGCGCTGCGCTCGCCGTCCACATCCTAACAATTTTAACAATAACTAGCTGTTCCCAAGCATGCTCTATCCGCATTATAATGTGATTCAAATGATTAAATGACAACGAAGGCATTTGACATTAGCTAACAATTAGCATGGCATGCATCGTTGCTGTTATTGGCTTGTAGTTTTTGTCCCTTTCCCATATTAAGATTTTTTCTTATTTATTTACCCCTGTGTTTAATTGTGCGAAAATATATAGCCTATAGCGTGTTATAAGTGTAGAGATTTTAATTACAAAAAGCATTATTCAAAAATATGTTGTGATTGCTAACATCCTACATAATAAAGTGTGTGTTTACGCTTTATTATTTTAGTACAAAAATAAAACAGTACTGTAAAGAAGCAAACCTTGAAGGATATCTCTTACCTGGAACTGTATGTTCCCAAGCCACAGTATAGCAGCCAGCACTTTGAACAGGCCTTCGCACATATGCGGCGGCACTTGCAGCACTGTGAGCGCTAACTGCAGCGCCTCCAGCTTGCCCTCCCCCCCGCGCCCCTTGTGAGCCTCCACATCATCCATACGCAAATACTTGTATTGGATATCATCACGTAGCCGGAGAGAAGAACGGAGTTCTGCATTATGCTGGAAACAAACAGATAAACTAATAATAGGTTTGATAGTAAAAATATGGTCCGTGTTACATCTTACTAATATTATAAATGCGAAAGTTTAGATGGATGGATGTTTGTTAGAGTTTGTAGCTTAAACGGCTGAATAGATCTCGATAAAATTTGGAATAGACGCAGAGCATAGTCTGGAAGAACATGTAGGCTCACTTTTGTTTTTTTTTAATTCCAAGCGGACGGAGTCGCGGGCGAAAGCTAGAGTTAAAATAACATGTTTGTGGTATAAGTTTTTAAATAGGTTTAGTAAAAATAAACGAATAACTATCTTAAGAAACAACTGAGTACTTAGTTGAAATATTTAAGAAATCGAAAGTTTAATATTATAAAAAAGCCCACCTATCAATCGACGTCAAACTCTACAGTACCCGTAGTAACAATCTAGCAATTTAAAAGCAATTAAGTGTTGCGTGGAAGCTGGTAACTAACCTTAATCTATTCCTTCACGCCCACTAACTTGTTGCTTTAACGATATTTGTTATGAATTGAACTAATGCATTTAATATTTGACAAGACCATTTAAAACAAAAAGATAAAGAGACGTACAGAGCTTTCATTTGTTTGTTTTAATTAACAGACTTCAAATGGACCTTTGTAAAGATATAAATTAGGCATTTGTTCATAATAGTTTTTTTTAAAACATTTATTTTTTGTTAATTTAATATTTCCATTAACCATTTCGACTAAGCGGCTTGTGCTTAGATATATGGTTCAATAGTCGAATGGCGGGATTCGAACCCTCGACCGCAAGATCAGTACGCCCAATCCATTAGGCTATTGGCGCTTATTTTAAATGAGATAATTCATTTTTAAAAGATTACACTCAGAGTCGTTTATTTCTTAAGTAGTAGTCGCATATATAGGTTTCTTATTCGCTACACTAAGGGGCTGTGCCACCAAATCATAAATTATCTGATAACAATCCAACGTGTAAAATATGTGATGGAAATATCGAATTTGTTACCTTACAGTGACGTCATTTTTAAGCTATCTGAGCCTCTATCAACTAGTGGTGGGACAGGCCCTAAGGGTACTAAGTATTACTTACTTTAGCGCCTTCTAGCAGCTGATAGAAGACGTGGTAGTTAGTCTCCCGTGGCGCAGGGCCGGTGATTCGCGCACGTTCTAGTAGGAAGTCGCGCAGCACAGCGCCGCGGATACCACCGCGGTGATCCAAACGCACCTCCACGAACTTGCCGAAACGAGACGAGTTGTCATTACGGACCGTTTTAGCGTTACCTGGGAAAGAATAACATTTAACTTCTTACTTCTATCAATGCGAAAGTTTAGATGGATGGATGTTAGAGTTTGTAGCCTAAACTGCTGAACAGATCTCGATTAAATTTGGCATAAATATAGAGAATAGTCCAGAAAAACACATAAGCTACTTACATTTGTTTTCTTTTATTTCACGTGGAAGTCGCGGCCGAAAGCTAGTATTTATATAAGTAAAATGATTTATACCTTGGGTATAGAAAAATTTCGTAATGTTAATGTATAAGTACTAACCAAATGCCTCAAGTACGGTGTTAGCCTCTAGGATCTGCTGCTCTGCCCAGGTGGCCTGGCCGCCCGCAGCGCATAAGTACTGAAGAATCAACTTCGTGGTCTCCGTCTTACCGGCACCGCTCTCGCCGGATATCACTACTGATTGGTTCTTTTCTCCATTCTACGTGATAAAATTTGGTATAGTTAGTTTTATATTATTAACAATCGCACTGTTCTGTTAAAAACTGAGGCGTCTGTCGGCAAAATTTCAAGTGAACAGCTAAAATTAGCTGTAATTTTTTACCATAAGTGAATTGTATCGAAATAGTTGGTATAAAGTATCTACGCAAGATATTTTAATTAATAAAGCAGTACTTATAAGTTGTTAGTTACCTGTAGCGAGCTATACGCGGACTCGGCGAGAGCGAACACGTGCGGCGGCATGCTTCCGAACGCTTTGCCGCGGTAGTTCTGCATATCCTCCTGTCAAACATTTTTAAACAACAATATAAAGGAAAAGTAATAAACAACATAAACTCCTATCAATACCACAAACCAGTGTATTTTTTAATAAGATTACATTTATCAACTTGAAAACATTACCATAATTGCGGTTTAAACAAAAGGTGACAACATCAACTGCATTATAATCTAAAACTAACACTTTCATTTTCTGGTTGGCGTTTAGTTAAACAAAATTAAAAAAAAAATAATTTCATTAAAATCAAAAATTGGTAAACTTAATTGGTAAAAGGTAATTCGACACGAACAGATTGCACTCACCATTGTGTAACATCCCAGCTCCTTGTATGGATTCACCGCGACCAGGATTGAGCCCGTATATGTCTGATTGTTACGTCACAGAATATCATTCATAACCAACAACAACAATATACAACTAAAAACATGGTATAACATGGACCTCACCAGGGGGCGCAGCTGTACCATTTAGATAATAAAAAAATGACATTTTAATGGTAGCTGGTAGGTCTAGGTACCTAGACTAGATCATCTTTTGGCGGCGCCCATGATTTAGCACCATTTTAAAACTTAGTAATTTTTGTTTATGTTTTCGCATTTATCGAGCCTCGGTGACGGACTCATCTCTGGCGGCGGGCGACGGCGGCTCGGCCGAAGGGCTGCATTACGCGCGGGGCGGCCCGGGAGGGGCGCGCGGGGCGCGGGGAGCACATTCACTACGGCCAGCCCGGGCGGGGAACGCGGCGGGGGGCGCGGTGAGCGGTGCGTCTAGCGGAATGGCAGCGGGGCCGAGCGAAGCGGCAACGTGGACGAGCGGAGCGGCAACCGGGCCGAGCGCCCGCGTGTGTTGGCGCTGCGGGAAGGCGCACGCGGCGGCTTGGTGCCGATATAAATCGTTTAATTGTGATAAGTGTGGCCAACGGGGCCATCTTAAAGTGATGTGCAAAGTGCGTGGCAGTGTAGGGCTGCAGAACTATGTGAGTGAGGAGTCGGACGACGGCCTGTACGAGATCGACGATGACGAGGGTTTGTACGAGGTAGCAGCGAAAGGTACCAAACCATACTTTATTAATGTGTTGATCGATAACAAGAGGTTAAAATGTGAAATAGACACCGGTAGTCGTATCTCGGCGATCCCAGACGAATGTTATCACGGCATGTTTTCACATAAAAAAATTTATAAAGATAACATTAGTCTGCGTTCGTACTCAGGTTCACGTATTGAATCACTCGGGTACATTAAGGTGAATGTAAAATTAGGTAATCAACTTTGTAATTCATTACATTTATATGTAATAAAATGCGGCGCACGGCCGTTATTAGGTCGAGAGTGGATGCAAGCTTTAAATGTAAAACAAATTACACTCAATGCCATCCGAGATGACGAATTCGTAGATAGTTTATGTAAAGAATTTCCGGAAGTATTTAGTGATAAGCTAGGCACCTGCAAGCGGACCATTCGATTGCAGCTCGTTGATAAGGAACCGGTTTATGTGCGCGCGCGGCCCTTACCGCTCGCGCTGCGGGGGCGGGTCGAGCGGGAGCTCGCGCGACTAGAGGCGGACGGCGCCATCTATCGTGTCGAGTATTCGGATTACGGCACCCCGATAGTTCCGGTTGTTAAAGGTAACGGGGACATTAGGATTTGTGGGGATTATAAAACAACAATTAATCCTAAATTAAAAAGAGATTTTTATCCGTTACCTCGAATAGATGAATTGTTTGCGAGTCTTAGAGGAGGGGAAAAATTTACAAAAATAGATTTAAGGCACGCGTACGAGCAGTGCCTTCTCGCCGAGGATTCGCAATCTTGCACGGCCATCACCACACATATGGGGACATTCGCGTATAGGCGTACCCCTTATGGTCTGTCTTGTATTCCCGAGAAGTTTCAGAAATTGATGGAGGAAACATTGCGCGGGGTGCCGGGGTGCGTCGTGTTTTTAGATGACATTTGCGTGACGGGGTCTAGTCAAAGTGATCATATTAAAAATGTAAGAGCTGTACTCGAACGGTTGCGCGGCATGGGACTTACCGTAAAGTTAGACAAATGTAAGTTCTTACAGGACAGCGTAAAGTATTTAGGCTTTATTATTAACAAAGATGGGCTGCGACCCGATCCGGAAAAATTGGATGCCATTTCTAGCGCACCCACACCAAGTAATGTTAGTCAATTAAAAAGTTTCTTAGGATTATTAAATTATTATGGGCGATTCATTTCTAATTTAAGCACCATTCTTCATCCCTTGCATAACCTGCTCAAAAAGGGTGTTAGCTGGAAATGGGATTCAGAATGCAAAAAAGCTTTTACCGAGGCGAAGCGATCACTCCTTAGCGATCGGGTACTGGCGCATTACGAAGAGGGGCGCGAACTTGTGGTGTCGGTGGACAGCAGTGCGTACGGGCTAGGCGCCGTGCTTGCGCATCGTTACGCGGACGGTAGCGAGCGGCCAGTCAGCTGTGCCTCGCGTACGCTCAGTGCGGCTGAGCGCAACTACAGCCAGCTTGATAAGGAGGCGTTGGCTATTTTATTCGGTGTTACCAAACACCATCAGTACCTATTTGGGAGGCACTTCACGTTGCGCACCGATCACCAACCGCTTACGTACATATTCGGAGGCAAGGGAAGTATTCCTCAAACGGCCGCGAGTCGGCTTCAGCGCTGGGCGGCACGTTTGGCCGCATACGATTTTAAAATAGAATTCGTGAGATCGGCGGACAATGGTCCAGCCGATGCTTTATCTCGCCTACCTTTGGCTAGGGAGGGTCGCTCCGGTGACTCGATTGATTATTTAGATTTAGTGGAAGATTCGGTGCCTGTATGTTATAAGGACGTGGCTAGAGAGACCGAACGGGATATTTTGTTATGTAAAATTAAGCGTTTTGTTATGTTTGGCTGGCCGGCGGCTCCGAGCTGCGATGAGGAAAGGCCATTTTTCGCTAGGAAACAAGATTTCGCAATTGAACAGGATTGTTTAATTTATAAATATAGAATAGTAATTCCTAATGTTTGCAAAAAAAAGTTTTGGAAGAAATTCACGATGGTCACCTAGGTATGAATAAAATGAAAGGTTTATCCAGGAATTATGTGTACTGGGCCACCATGGATAGGGATATAGAGGAGATGTGCAGGGCGTGCGCGGCGTGTCGCACAGTGCGGGACGCGCCGCCGCGCGCGCCGCTGCACCCCTGGGAGTTCCCGCTGCACCCGTGGCTACGCATCCACGCCGACTTCGCCGATTGCGGAGGTAAACGGTACTTAATTATTATAGATGCACACTCTAAATGGATTGAGGCGATACCGATGCGTAACACGAGTGCAGAAAGTACTATACAAGTTTTTAGAAACATATTTGCACGTTTCGGACTCCCATCGCAGCTCGTGACGGATAATGGGCCACCATTTTTCTCGCTAGACTTTAAAGTGTTTTGTGAAAACAACTGTATAAAACACACCACCTCAGCCCCTTATCGACCTCAGGCGAACGGCGCTGCGGAGAATGCTGTTAAAACGATTAAAAAGACAATTAAGAAAGCCCTGCATGAGGGCACAGATGTAAACACTGCATTGACCAAATTTTTGTTCAAATACCGCAACTGTGAACATGCCACTACGGGCGTGTCGCCAGCAGTAGCACTGCTGGGGCGCCGGCTCCGGAGCCGTCTAGATGCGTTGCGGCCGGACGCCGCGGCGGTCGTGCGCGACAAACAGGAGAAGCAGGTGGCCCGCGTTGCGGGACAACAAAGGGAGTTTAATGTGGGGGAGGCGGTATTCGCGCGCGATTACACATCGAAGGGAAACAAATGGGCCGAGGCCACGGTGGTCAAAAGAACCGGGCCGGTCTCATATAAAGTGGACGTAGGAAATGGTGTCGAGTGGCGGAGACACGCGGATCAAGTAGTTCCAGCCAAGGGCCGGTTCTCGCTGTCCCGCACTAGCACCGCGACTGTCGGTAATGGGTCGGGCAAACAGGGCGAATTGTCCGAGGTCGATGGGGCGCCGGGGGAGGAGACGTCCAGCGGTGGCGAGTCCGCTGACGGGTCACCCCGCGTGACGGCTGACTTATCGCCGAGGGGGCCGGGCTCCTCGCCACCACAGATGTCAGCTCGTGCAATGCGGGCTTTAAAACGAGCTCAATTTAACTCGTGAGCTTTATTTACGATCCTTAGTATTACTTTTAGGTTAGATTTTTCTTTTGTGAGTTTTATCAATTTAAGGGATGTACTATAAGCTTAGTGGGGAGGGATGTAAGGTATTACCGCTACCCAACTTGGGGTAATCTTAAATTTAATAAATCAGTCCGTTGCCTACCGGACGTCAATCAAACAACTCGGTAGGCAACAGACTGATTTATTAAATTTAAGATTACCCCAAGTTGGGTAGCGGTAATACCTTACATCCCTCCCCACTAAGCTTATAGTACATCCCTTAAATTGATAAAACTCACAAAAGAAAAATCTAACCTAAAAGTAATACTAAGGATCGTAAATAAAGCTCACGAGTTAAATTGAGCTCGTTTTAAAAGCCCGCATTGCACGAGCTGACATCTGTGGTGGCGAGGAGCCCGGCCCCCTCGGCGATAAGTCAGCCGTCACGCGGGGTGACCCGTCAGCGGACTCGCCACCGCTGGACGTCTCCTCCCCCGGCGCCCCATCGACCTCGGACAATTCGCCCTGTTTGCCCGACCCATTACCGACAGTCGCGGTGCTAGTGCGGGACAGCGAGAACCGGCCCTTGGCTGGAACTACTTGATCCGCGTGTCTCCGCCTCTCGACCCCATTTCCTACGTCCACTTTATATGAGACCGGCCCGGTTCTTTTGACCACCGTGGCCTCGGCCCATTTGTTTCCCTTCGATGTGTAATCGCGCGCGAATACCGCCTCCCCCACATTAAACTCCCTTTGTTGTCCCGCAACGCGGGCCACCTGCTTCTCCTGTTTGTCGCGCACGACCGCCGCGGCGTCCGGCCGCAACGCATCTAGACGGCTCCGGAGCCGGCGCCCCAGCAGTGCTACTGCTGGCGACACGCCCGTAGTGGCATGTTCACAGTTGCGGTATTTGAACAAAAATTTGGTCAATGCAGTGTTTACATCTGTGCCCTCATGCAGGGCTTTCTTAATTGTCTTTTTAATCGTTTTAACAGCATTCTCCGCAGCGCCGTTCGCCTGAGGTCGATAAGGGGCTGAGGTGGTGTGTTTTATACAGTTGTTTTCACAAAACACTTTAAAGTCTAGCGAGAAAAATGGTGGCCCATTATCCGTCACGAGCTGCGATGGGAGTCCGAAACGTGCAAATATGTTTCTAAAAACTTGTATAGTACTTTCTGCACTCGTGTTACGCATCGGTATCGCCTCAATCCATTTAGAGTGTGCATCTATAATAATTAAGTACCGTTTACCTCCGCAATCGGCGAAGTCGGCGTGGATGCGTAGCCACGGGTGCAGCGGGAACTCCCGGGGGTGCAGCGGCGCGCGCGGCGGCGCGTCCCGCACTGTGCGACACGCCGCGCACGCCCTGCACATCTCCTCTATATCCCTATCCATGGTGGCCCAGTACACATAATTCCTGGATAAACCTTTCATTTTATTCATACCTAGGTGACCATCGTGAATTTCTTCCAAAACTTTTTTTTGCAAAACATTAGGAATTACTATTCTATATTTATAAATTAAACAATCCTGTTCAATTGCGAAATCTTGTTTCCTAGCGAAAAATGGCCTTTCCTCATCGCAGCTCGGAGCCGCCGGCCAGCCAAACATAACAAAACGCTTAATTTTACATAACAAAATATCCCGTTCGGTCTCTCTAGCCACGTCCTTATAACATACAGGCACCGAATCTTCTACTAAATCTAAATAATCAATCGAGTCACCGGAGCGACCCTCCCTAGCCAAAGGTAGGCGAGATAAAGCATCGGCTGGACCATTGTCCGCCGATCTCACGAATTCTATTTTAAAATCGTATGCGGCCAAACGTGCCGCCCAGCGCTGAAGCCGACTCGCGGCCGTTTGAGGAATACTTCCCTTGCCTCCGAATATGTACGTAAGCGGTTGGTGATCGGTGCGCAACGTGAAGTGCCTCCCAAATAGGTACTGATGGTGTTTGGTAACACCGAATAAAATAGCCAACGCCTCCTTATCAAGCTGGCTGTAGTTGCGCTCAGCCGCACTGAGCGTACGCGAGGCACAGCTGACTGGCCGCTCGCTACCGTCCGCGTAACGATGCGCAAGCACGGCGCCTAGCCCGTACGCACTGCTGTCCACCGACACCACAAGTTCGCGCCCCTCTTCGTAATGCGCCAGTACCCGATCGCTAAGGAGTGATCGCTTCGCCTCGGTAAAAGCTTTTTTGCATTCTGAATCCCATTTCCAGCTAACACCCTTTTGAGCAGGTTATGCAAGGGATGAAGAATTGTGCTTAAATTAGAAATGAATCGCCCATAATAATTTAATAATCCTAAGAAACTTTTTAATTGACTAACATTACTTGGTGTGGGTGCGCTAGAAATGGCATCCAATTTTTCCGGATCGGGTCGCAGCCCATCTTTGTTAATAATAAAGCCTAAATACTTTACGCTGTCCTGTAAGAACTTACATTTGTCTAACTTTACGGTAAGTCCCATGCCGCGCAACCGTTCGAGTACAGCTCTTACATTTTTAATATGATCACTTTGACTAGACCCCGTCACGCAAATGTCATCTAAAAACACGACGCACCCCGGCACCCCGCGCAATGTTTCCTCCATCAATTTCTGAAACTTCTCGGGAATACAAGACAGACCATAAGGGGTACGCCTATACGCGAATGTCCCCATATGTGTGGTGATGGCCGTGCAAGATTGCGAATCCTCGGCGAGAAGGCACTGCTCGTACGCGTGCCTTAAATCTATTTTTGTAAATTTTTCCCCTCCTCTAAGACTCGCAAACAATTCATCTATTCGAGGTAACGGATAAAAATCTCTTTTTAATTTAGGATTAATTGTTGTTTTATAATCCCCACAAATCCTAATGTCCCCGTTACCTTTAACAACCGGAACTATCGGGGTGCCGTAATCCGAATACTCGACACGATAGATGGCGCCGTCCGCCTCTAGTCGCGCGAGCTCCCGCTCGACCCGCCCCCGCAGCGCGAGCGGTAAGGGCCGCGCGCGCACATAAACCGGTTCCTTATCAACGAGCTGCAATCGAATGGTCCGCTTGCAGGTGCCTAGCTTATCACTAAATACTTCCGGAAATTCTTTACATAAACTATCTACGAATTCGTCATCTCGGATGGCATTGAGTGTAATTTGTTTTACATTTAAAGCTTGCATCCACTCTCGACCTAATAACGGCCGTGCGCCGCATTTTATTACATATAAATGTAATGAATTACAAAGTTGATTACCTAATTTTACATTCACCTTAATGTACCCGAGTGATTCAATACGTGAACCTGAGTACGAACGCAGACTAATGTTATCTTTATAAATTTTTTTATGTGAAAAACATGCCGTGATAACATTCGTCTGGGATCGCCGAGATACGACTACCGGTGTCTATTTCACATTTTAACCTCTTGTTATCGATCAACACATTAATAAAGTATGGTTTGGTACCTTTCGCTGCTACCTCGTACAAACCCTCGTCATCGTCAATCTCGTAC
Organism: Papilio protenor; assembly: GCA_029286645.1. NCBI lineage: Eukaryota > Metazoa > Arthropoda > Insecta > Lepidoptera > Papilionidae > Papilio > Papilio protenor. The sequence goes on along the minus strand of JAGSMZ010000036.1, from coordinate 1,272,625 downwards.
AGGCCGTCGTCCGACTCCTCACTCACATAGTTCTGCAGCCCTACACTGCCACGCACTTTGCACATCACTTTAAGATGGCCCCGTTGGCCACACTTATCACAATTAAACGTTTTATATCGGCACCAAGCCGCCGCGTGCGCCTTCCCGCAGCGCCAACACACGCGGGCGCTCGGCCCGGTTGCCGCTCCGCTCGTCCACGTTGCCGCTTCGCTCGGCCCCGCTGCCATTCCGCTAGACGCACCGCTCACCGCGCCCCCCGCCGCGTTCCCCGCCCGGGCTGGCCGTAGTGAATGTGCTCCCCGCGCCCCGCGCGCCCCTCCCGGGCCGCCCCGCGCGTAATGCAGCCCTTCGGCCGAGCCGCCGTCGCCCGCCGCCAGAGATGAGTCCGTCACCGAGGCTCCTGTGCTGCCGCTAACCTCGGCATGCCGCTCCGCCGCTTCCAAAGCTAGCGCAAGCTCCACTGCCTCCTTGTATTGAATTTTCTTTTCAGCGAATATTCTCGCCCGCATCGCGTCACTCGCCAGACCCGACACGAACTGGTCCCGCAGGTTCTCTTCGATGGTCGCGCACTTACTGCACTTGCCGAAATTGCATGTGGCCGCCAGATGTTTCAGTGCTTGTAAGTAATCTGTGAGCGACTCGCCTGGTCGCTGGCGCCGCAGTCGGAAGACGTGCCGCTCGGCGATCTCGGACCGCTGCGGCTCCAAGTGCTCTGTCACAAGCTGTACTAGTTGTTCGTACGTCTTATCTTCCGGAAACGACGGTGCACACAGATCACACATTAAAGCATACGTTTCTTCCCCCACGACCGTTATTAAAGTAGGTACCTTCAAGTCATCGCGTATTTCGTTCAATAAAATGTATTGATTTACGCGACGTATATAAGCCGGCCACTGTTTCGAACTTAACGTAAAAGGTTCTATTTACCAATAGGCATTGTAATAACACAACCCAAAAACCACCGAGCAAAAACTATATCTATCCGCGCTCGTCGCCAGTGGGACGTCAATCAAACAACTCGGTAGGCAACGGACTGATTATTAAATTTAAGATTACCCCAAGTTGGGTAGCGGTAATACCTTACAATTTCCAACCAAAATTTGTTTATTAGAAGGTTCATATTTTGTACACAAATTGAATCAGCCAAACCCATCCATCTAGACTTGAAATGACCTATCTTTTAAACTCTAAGTCACCGAGCCCTAAAAGAGCGAGGATTTCGAAATATATTAAAAAAGGATACATATACGAGGTCATGGACATATCGCCGCCTCAGGTTATCGTTGATAGCAGCCTCTGTGATCTCCGGCATCATGGTCATGTCGGGCACGCCGGGACCCGCGTCCGCCTCGCGCTCTTCCATCGTGCCTGGAATAAAAAAAAATAACTTGAAAATCACAATTGAGATAAATTAAGGATATAATAATGATTTCCAGGACAACTGCACGACGAGCGGCTGATGATTTAAAACGAGAATAAACTTTGAAATACATTTTCTATATTGTAATATTTGTACAAAAAGTATTAAAAAAATAAAATAATAAATTTGAAATGTCACAACCCTAAGTTGCATTACAAGTCTCAATTTACAAAATGGAATAAAAACATCGCTTATGTGATAAAAAGATGTAAAAAAATATGTTTATCTTCATAATAAGATAAAACGGATCGTCAATAAACGGGATTCCTCCCCCACTGCTCTGATGTCAGCTACAGTTCAACTCGAGAGGGTTGGCGGGGTGTATTCTAAAGTCATACGACCAATGTCGAAGAGGTCACCGATTCAAGTTCAGTAAACTATTTATTTTATTTGTAGTGATAATGTTGGCGAGACTATATCACCTTTAAAAGAGCAATGTCATTTCAAATAACCTTAACCCCTATATAATATTACTTAGATTTTTATTATCTAATTTTAATTTTGATGAAAAGGAGTATATGTACGCCTTGACGAGCGCCTTAAAGTTTATTTATTTCCGAATTATAGAGTAAGTGATAATTTTACAATGCAATTAGTGCAGTTATCGATCGATTTCAAAATAGTACCCCTAGGTGTTCGGACGTGCGTTTATCACGACTCGCCGCCCCGGGGAATATTCACGTTGAATCCATTCGGCTCGATCGACTGCCGGGTGTTTTCATTAAGGCCGATGTGTCCCAGTGAATAGAAATAGAGCAAACTTCTGATATTATTGTGAACAATCAATCTTTATGTTTACGAAATGTATTCAAAACAATAAAGACGTGATAACCTCCTTCATTTGGGAAGTTAGTTAAAAATGCACTTTAAGGGGGTTATGTTTGTATTAAATTATTTCGAATAATCGTATTAATATTATGAATGCGAAAGTTTAGATGGATGGATGTTTATTAGAGTTTCTAGCCTAAACTGCTGAACGGATCTGCATGAAATTTGGCATAGATGTAGAGGAGAGTCCGGAAGAACACATAGGCTACTTATTTTTATTTGTTATTCCACACAGACGCATTCGCGCGCAAAATCTAGTATTGTAATAAAAAAAAACTTCGGTTGGAAGTAGTAGATTGTTTTCAAACATAGTTTCCTTACCCAAGTGCATCGTTATTTTAGTACCAAACAGAGACCTAGTTTGTCTAGACTGGCAGGTGCCTGAATTAGATATTCAACTGCAGCAACGGGGTCCCGACAACGCCTCGCTTAATCTCCATTAAGCGGCTCCGATAGGATTACCTCATATCGTGTGTTCATTACTGTCGGGGATGTTTTGTAAAACGTCCTTGATGCAGTTAACACAGAATACAACATCGAAATAACCGACAATATTCGGTAAAATTAAACGATAATATACAATTGCAATAACCCATAGTTTTGATAACCGATCAATCGGGATTTTCGGTTATTAACTTTTAAGCTACAGCTATTAAGTGCAGACGAACGAGTGTTTTGTATTAGACTAAAATGTTACAAGTAAACTCCTACGCTTGTCAAAACTGGTAGAGGTAGTTCTAAATGTTTCTATAATTTTTTAGTCTTTGTTTGCAAACAATAGATAAAATGTCATTCAATCCAAACTTTAGTGTCGAATAAGTCCAATAAATATTTGGAAAAGAGTTAGGAATTGTGTATTTTTAGATACGTGTAAAATAATATTCCCTATCGATATCCAATCTCGATGTTGCACAAGATGTGGAAATAAATCATAAACTTGAAGACTATAATTTGTTTAACGCCTACAAACAGTCGTTGCGTGGGATTCGAACGCTGGACACTTATTTCCAATGATACTATCGTTGCATCAGAAACCGATGTGCTTAATAGATGCAGGTTTTATACCCCTGCACTACAAAAAATAAAATTAAAATGTATGGTACTTCTATATATATGTATACCTTAACAACCAGCACTTGCCATACTTTCTCAGACTAAATTAGTGGTTACCAAGGGTTTCCTTAGTATATAATGAGAAACCTAGAAAGTAAACAGTGTACAAAAAATAGAGACGTAGATCTAGATATCAGGCGACCTATCTACTTTATTTTATGACGTCACAAATCGCTATAAGAGCAGGCGCACACCTTTGACTAAACTATCGAGCTGTGTGATTGTCGATTGTTTCGCAGCCAATTCAACTGTTTAGTTGCACAACTAAGTGTAACGAGTAGGGTGCGCATCCATAAGCTCGTAGGAATCAAAGTGAGACTAAACAGTTGTGCGATAGTTTAGTTTCAGATGTGCGCACGCAGTAGATCGACCCTGATTTAGTGTGCAAGACAAATGGTTGTGTTCGCGAAGCCACCGGTTCATTGTACTTAATGCGAATTAAATAACATCATAGTTGTCTGGGCTATATCGTTATATAAATAATGACATTATAATGTTCCCGGAGTGTCGGGACGGTAAGTTATCGGACGGAAATATCACTTGCGGACGTCAGCGGCACTTCGCGCCCTCGCTTCACTTGTCGCCATTGGACTACTCTAATGTAAACTTTAAGAATACAGGAAAAAAACAGATTTTAATTTCTTTATCAAACTTATTACACTCAGAGTAAATTAGCTAAGGAAGTCTTATAGTGTAGATTTCTAAGCGAACAAACTGTTGCTATGGGGACTAAAGCGGTCCGGATCTGTCTTCCAATTTAAGATAAGGGTAGGAAGATTTTGATGAAGATCCTAGATATTTTATAGCTTACATTAACTAGTTTTTAGCATTAAAAGCCAAATCCGATACGGGATTTAACCTGAAAGAAATCTCTTACAGTGCAGTTATTGAAATATAAACGGAATAGTTATTGAGTACCTAAGGAACGCGGTAAATACCATAAATAATTTATAGAACGGATATTCCTGTAAATAGGAAAACATAATTCCCCGTATTCTAATTTATAGTTTTTTATCCTTTTCAAGCCAGATTTAGCAATTATGATTTATATTGTACATTTTAATTAATACATATAATCAATAAAAACCCAAAATTAAAGGAAAAGTGATACTTTTATACCATTGACCGAACTCTTTTGGACAAATTTTCAATATCATACACGGCACTTTTATAGTTCGGAGAGCTCAAAGAATGGTTAATCTATCCACAAAAGTAATCTTAAACGTTATGCGGGATACGATTTAAATTGATTTATGGAACAAGATCGATTAATTCGAATAATCACAATATGTAATGTCGAATGCATTGGGACATTAAGGATAATGTCATTGCGTTTATAAACGAGTGATTCAGTTACAATGAATGGCTTCATTTCTGTCGAGTGTCGGCGTCTTACGGTGCGTTTACACTGATTTAACCCGTGTATAACATAATATTACTCGTGCACAGTTTTGCCAATGGCGTCATGACGTCACGGGTTAACTCACAGTGCTTAGTAGACTAGCATGAGACGTGGTCGATGTGGCACAAGGCTAATATCTCTCTTTTATTCAAAAAGAACAAGAGGAATGACATGTTTTCATACAAGTTTCTACAGTGGGAACTTAAGGTTAATGTTTTTACATGACTTTTTCGTAGCAATTCAATTGTTTCTTTTCACATTCGGTTAGTAATGGAAGTTATACTTCTAGGTGCCGACACGACTGTCTATCGAAACCCTCCGAGAATCCAGACAGGGTCGGGCCCCTCCTAATAAATTATCACGCAAAAAATTTAATATCGCGGTGACAAACGAATTTACATGCGATTCGATAATTAAAATTGTGTTTTGAGACATTTTAATTAACATGTTGGATTATATCATGTCGTCATCACTTCGTTGTTTTACTATTACACGAAATTTTAATTTTGAAGATATGATGTAAAATTCACAAAGTTATGTAGTAGTAGTTTGTCGATATAATAAACTCAAAATAATAGGTATATAATATCGCACTAGTTAACAATGCATAAAACACACACGGGCCCTCGAAACTCATTAGCCTCTAGCAAAAAGCAAACAATGTTCGACCTATTTAAATAAGATAGTCTGAAATCGGCTTTATTATTCGCCGCAAGAGCTTAGTAGGTTAAGTCCCAATACCGACATCTGCCGTCAAGAATTCCAATAATCCCTTAAAGAGTTTTTTTCAAGCAAGTAAATACAAGCCGATTAACAAAACCAGCTTAGTTTAAGTAGCGTAAATAATTTCCTAATATAAAATTTTTCGTCATAGTATTTTGTTATTATACTCGTACTGAATAAAATCGACAATCTTCTTTGATATTAAAACGATAAAATAGATTAAGCATTCCTTTACATCTCGTAGCAACTGATTAAGAGCCAGTATAAAACAAGGACGAAAAAGGTCAATACAAATTCGTTTGTCCCTTATTAGGAGTCCAGACAGGCGACAGTAGACGCGGGAGCTTTCGCCCACTCCCTTTGCGATTTTTTATTGGAACAAGGGCCTCCCCACTCTCTCCCCTTTTACCGAAATTGTAATTCAATAACGAATATTATTTAAATGGGTCGTCTGGTTCAAATCAGGGTTGTTAAGTTATGTAAGAAAATTATTTATACATACTACACTTTATAGAGAGAGTTTAGTTCAAAAGCAAATTTCATCCCCTTTATTCTCAAACTGATTAAAATATAATTATTATTTTAAACTTCATAACCACATCGAAAATTTCGAAAAAAAAAAATTTTTTTTTAATACAGTAGAAGTCGCCGTAACTAGCTTGTATAATAACGGTACGCAATGTTCAAGTAAATATAATATCTTGTACACATAATGAAAAAGCTCCAGTCCGCTAAAACGTCGTGGGCGGACAGGCTTTCGTGATAATACTGATCAAAAGAAATTTCTGGAACCCGTCTAAGTAGGGAATGCGTGGGTGGTTAGTTTGCGTCCCGCAGCAGCGAAGCAATTTATCGACAATTTTTCTTATATAACTCTAATAAAAGTTGGTGGAGCAACATTGGAAAGATTTACTAAGAAATCTTTTACGTTTTACGTAAATAATATTAGAAATTTCCGAATAAGTATAAGCGTTTATAAATTCCATTTAAAAGATATTTAGTTCATGCTTATTTCTATTCGAGTGTTAAATTTATTTTTACGTGTTAACTTTTTTATTTAGATCACCTTACTCACATAGCGTTTATGGAGTAAAATTATCCTAAGTCTGGAAGTATTAAGGCCACTAGGGAATACTCCCCTTAGGTAATATGAACTTCAAGCTTGTAATTGGTATATCAAGAAGCCATTGTCAGTTTTCGCGTATTTCGCACGTTCCGTTGAAAAGAAAGGTTTCTACTACCCGGGGTATAGTACTTTGAAGCCCTCCATCGGTATCTATAGATACAGGGATATACCCTCGGGTATAGACATATTTCAGTCTATTTACAACTATTATAATAACATACTTATATTAATAAAAATGATATGAATATCTACTTCTACGTAATTATCTTACTATAATTATACGAGTATATGCGAAAGTTTATTTGCATGGATGGATGGATGTATGTTTGTTAGAGTTTGTAGCCTAAACGGCTAAACGGAACTGGATGAAATTTGGCATAGATGTAGAGTATACCCTGGAAAAACACATAGGCTATTTATTTATTTTTTAATTCCACACGACAGAGTCGCGGGCGTAAGATAGTAACCTATAATCTTGTAGCAGTTTAAATACAGCACTTAGATGCCCAATAAAATACATATTATATTGACTAGGCATTATAAGAACCGATATAATTAAAATCTATGTTTTACGATCAATAATTAGAGCAATTATAAAAACAAATGCAATCGCTACTGTATTTCAAATGTAATTACGTTTTTCAGAGATCAAGGGAAATAGCCGGAACGTGTACGATCACATATATAAAATAGAAATAACAATATTGTGCTCTATTACATTGAAATAAGGAAGATTTTTCAATAAGATTTTGACGTTGCGTTCGTGCGTATAATACATTTTTTATATCGGATGTAGAGACATCTTGTGCTTGATTTGCAGTAAAATAATTGAGATATTTTCAAATGTTTAGTTTGCGGTATTTTTATCTAACTGGAAAATATCAAGCTTCTAGAATCTGTTCCTTATGCGAACTTAACAATATTTCGTTTGATTATCATGCTGCTGCACATGCTGCCACATTTCGGGTCAGTCCCACCAAATTGTAAATTGTCCGATAACAATCCAACGTATAAAATATGTGATGGAAATATCGGATTTTGTTACCTTATCTGACAGTGACGTCATTTTTAAGCTATCTGAATCTCTAACAGCCAGTGGTGGCACAGGCCTTAAGTCCTTCAAGTCCCTGTAGTTTTTCATTTAGTCTAATAAATTAAGGGACGAGCATAGTAACTAATTAAGGACCTTAAGTCATAGAGTTGAATCTTGGATCGACTGTTAATGATGGTTATTACAATATATTACCAGCAATCAGTGACATGAAATGATAAGTTTTAGATGGCAGTCGCTCCTGACCGCTCCCCTGTCTACAAGAAAGCCGGAAGGATTTCAAACAATGCAGTCATTCACGCACCAAGCGAAGCGAAGCGTCAAGGGCCGTCGTTCCCTCGGGAAGTCGAATCATGGCACTCGATCGAGAATCTAAGGTAGGGGCTATCATTTAAGTTCCCACATATTTTATGCTAATAAGTGATTAAATCAATTATTTTTTCAAATTGTTTTTATTTGAATACAATTTACATTTACTTAAAGAAGGTGATTTACCTCAGCATTAGTTCACATAAACATCAAATATTCTTCCAATAAATTTGGATCTGCGTTGTTCCGTCTATTTTTTCTGAAGTAAACATTATCATAGGTTTATTTAAAACTAGCCGTTAAATTAAAAATAATGTATATCCTATGTTACTCACTGATAACGTAGCTTTTTAATGGTGAAAGAATTTTTGAAATCGGTCTAGTTTTTGAGTTATTTCAATACATATAAAAATACAAATCTTTCCTCTTTATAATATTAGTATAGAAAATTACCATCTCTTTAATTCTATTTAAAAGAACTAAGGCAAAATTCTGTGTTTACGTATATTTATAGAGAAAATCCAATGTTACTGGTTCTGCTTTTTTATGTGTTGAAACAAAACACTGCATAATTTACGTCAATGAACTTTATTTATAGCAAATTTCATTCGTATTATGTCCTTTAAAAGAAACATTAAAGGAAAATAATAGAAACAGGTCATTATTGACGTGCATATTATATGTGGCTAATTTTATCAAAGCGATATATTTCCTGTTAGTATTATTACCAATTGTACCAATATCCGCGACTATGCTACAGGATGTAACATAATTTGCCATTATAAATTCCAGTGTACCTAGGTGTACATATAAAGCCTGAATAAACTGCTATGTCAATGCACCGAGCTTTGTTCAGATTATAAAGAGCCAATTATTTCGGTCTGCACATGAAGGAAGAACGAATTAAAAATAAACATTGACTGCATTTATGTTATGACACGTTAATTTGTAACTAGCTTACGCTCGCGACTCCGTCTGCGTGGGATAAAAAAAAACTAAAGTAAGTAGCCTTTATGTTCCCCCAGAGTATCCTCTACGTCTATGCCAAAATTCATCGAAATTCATTCAGCCGTTTAGGCTACAAACTTTAACAAACATCCATCCATCCATCTAAACTTTCACATTTATAATATTAGTAAGATTATTTTTAATGCAGATTTACAGAACAGATAGAGATTTTCAAGACAGATATACGATTGTTATCGATGTATATTCCCTCACGTTAGTCATTACATTTATGAAGTGAATTTTATCGACAAAGTTCTGTTAAAATTCTAATGTTAAGAACGCTATAAAGAAAGCATCTTAAAGAGGGTCTCAATGAATAATACAGTATGTTTAATAACGTCATACATTATACAGGTTGTTTTCTCGAAGAAGCCCGCGGATACGTGAGCGCGCAAGATGAACGCGCCTCGACTTAGTGATGTGCATTTACTAATTTTATCGATAATATTAACTGATATTTTTTGAAAACATTATATTTATAAAACACTAAAATAAACGTGTTTTGTTAATGTATTGCAATTTACGTAGTTTACTGCAACAAAGAGGTTATATTGAAACCGTCAACACCCTTATTCCAACTGGAAATGTTAGCGTGGTAGATAATTGCGTTCTGGTCTGTAAGCTACTGTAACAAGCCCTAATTACAAGTCTAGATATATCAACATACTGTTCAGTAACTAATGCAAACAACGTACTGTGAGATTTAAAAAAAATGCCCAATTTTATTTTTCTAACTAGGTACTTACTATCCCTAGATGCAAACCCTAAATTAAAAAACTGAGGAACAAAATAAAGATGAAGTGAAGTGGTATTACAAGATAAGCTCATGTTTAAAATTATGTAAGAAGTGTTCCCAAGAAAAAAAAAAGTTTTTAGCGTAAAGTCAAGTTAGTATGGTTAAGGGTTTAGATTAGTAGTAGTTACCCATCCCTAGTAGATCCTGTCCACTAAGGAGACATTCCATTTACCTAATGTGGCAAACAATGCGCGCCGGCGGCCATGTGATGCTATTTCGGGAGCGCATTTCGTCTGACGTTTTCTTTGAAGCAATCAGTTGCGTATCGATAAGAAGCGGCCGCTGCGTGATATCGTTACTAAACATGAATCTTTTGAACCATAGACCGCTTTTTGGCCAAAACCTAAGTTCCATTTTATTACAGACAGGACCGTGAGAAGTTTTTCTGTGCGCGATTTATAAATGAGTTTCTTGGTTTTGTACAGATGGTTTTTAAAAAGAGTTTTTGATTTTTTGTCTTCTTTTTGGTTTTTTATCAAGTGGAGGAATAATTAAAATTTAAAGATCGATAATCAAATAACTTCTATTGAAGACTGTTTTATTAACTTTAGATCCTTAATGGTGACCACATAATAAAACCTATTCCATCATTTTTTTTAGATAAACAATCTGTATGCAAAAAAATTAACAACCCCTCTCCTGAGCAGATTGCTTAAAGCGATACAATAATTATAGACAAGGCAGGTGTTACAGAGGCACGCAAAGACCTGAGGAATGTACAGCTTGTCATAATAATAAATCATAGTTAATTATAAGCACAGAATCACTAGCGTTATATAATTTGCGAAAACACGACTATGCTTTAACAAAGGTTATAACAGATTGTTTGTAGAACGTCAAAGATTAAGATCACAAAGGAACAAATCTTACTAATATTATAAAAGTAAAAATTTGGATTGATAGATCGATGTTTGTTAGAGTTTGGAGCCTAAACGGCTGAACAAATATCTATGAAATTTTGCATACATGTAGAACCTAGCCTGGAAGAACACATAGGCTACTTACTATCGTTTTTTTAATTCCACACGGAAGGAGTCACGGGCAAAAACTTGTAGCGCAAACTCTAAATTGGATTGGTGTCTTATTAGTCTTTAAGTTTAAAAAAACAAAAAGCGATTGTTATTTAATGTCAATCAAAAAGAATGAGGTTCTCAATTAGACTGTTCGTTTTAACCGCGATTCATCGAGCACCATATTAGGTTTACTAAAAATGAATGGGCAGTGTCAAATTTGAAAATAGCACGAACGGTAATAGTAGAGTCCTTAATAATTGTACGGAAGTTCTCATTAGCATGCGTGTGCTTTGAATTGCGGTGTCCGTGACGTCACAAGAGCCGTCCGAGTTGCAGATCACGTAGGGGCGCGCCTCTCAAATAAACGATGTGGCGATGAAGCATTTTATTCGCCATATTGGGCGCAATTGTCTGCAACCGCTAATTCCGATCAACCTGAATGCGGTTCCTGTTAGAATTCTTTAGTGATTTTTACAATAGAATATTGTTAGGTATTGCTTTTGGGCCTTTGTGTTTAAGTGCAATTTTGTTTTGTTTGTTAATTATACCAAGATGTCGTGGCATTTTCAATCGATTTAATACATTTTAGTAATATACGTCTATTCACGAATACAGATTAATTATTAAAAAGAGAAATGAATTCGTGTCTGTCTAAAGACTACAAAGCGTTTTTAGATGCTATAACTTTTAAATATCTCATACATTTTATATTCCTTTATCTATCTACAAGAGCGAAGTTAATGTACATTTTTTTTAAATATTACCTATACATTTCATAAAGGTTCAGGCCAGTGAAACGTTTGATCACGTTAGCCTAGTTGCATCTTACACGTGATTATATGGGCTTTAGTTCCATATCGCGTTGCCTCGGGCTCCGCCCGATGTCCTAGATAACCTCTAGTGCAGCCTGCAAGCCTGTATATACGAGTAAGTAGACTAGCTGTTCGCGTGCGGATTCATCCGCATGAAATTATAAAAACTTTATTTTATTGTTTACATTTGTCAAAATTATCAATAGCAAATGTCAAAATGACATGACATGGCAAACCTTAGCAATCTTTCTTTCTTGATGTTGGCAGCAACTTATGGTCTCTTTCCCACATTATTTTTTTTTAAATATTACCTATACATTTCATAAAGGTTCAGGCCAGTGAAACGTTTGATCACGTTAGCCTAGTTGCATCTTACACGTGATTATATGGGCTTTAGTTCCATATCGCGTTGCCTCGGGCTCTGCCCGATGTCCTAGATAACCTCTAGTGCAGCCTGCAAGCCTGTATATACGAGTAAGTAGACTAGCTGTTCGCGTGCGGATTCATCCGCATGAAATTATAAAAACTTTATTTTATTGTTTACATTTGTCAAAATTATGAATAGCAAATGTCAAAATGACATGAAATGACAAACCTTAGCAATCTTTCTTTCTTGGTGTTGGCAGCAACTTATGGTCTCTTTCCCACATTAGGGTTTTTATCCAAAATATTTACACCCTAAGTTTAATGGCGTGAAAATATATAGCCTAAAGCATGACGTAAGTGTAGGGCTTTTTATTAAAAAAAGAATTATTCAAAAAAATTAACAACCCCTCTCCTGAGCAGATTGCTTAAAGCGATACAATAATTATAGACAAGGCAGGTGTTACAGAGGCACGCGAAGACCTGAGGAATGTGCAGCTTGTCATAATAATAAATCATAGTTAATTATAAGCACAGAATTGCTAGCGTTATATAATTTGCGAAAACATGACTATGCCGTAACAAAGGTTAAACCACATTATTTGTAGAACGTCAAAGATTAAGATCACAAAGGAACAAATCTTACTCACATTATAAATGTGAAAGTTTGGATGGATGGATGCTTGTTAGAGTTTGGAACCTAAACGGCTGAAAGAATATCTATGAAATTTTTGCATACATGTAGAACCTAGCCTGGAAGAACACATAGGCTACTTACTATCGTTTTTTTAATTCCACGCGGATGGAGTCACGGGCAAAAACTTGTAGCGCAAACTCTAAATTGGATTGGTGTCTTATTAGTCTTTAAGTTTAAAAAAACAAAAAGCGATTGTTATTTATTGTCAATCATTTTATTTTATTCGAAGCATTTTATTCGCCATATTTGGCGCAATTGTCTGCAACCGCTAATTCCGATCAACCTGAATGCGGTTCCTCTTAGAATTCTTTAGTGATTTTTACAATAGAATATTGTTAGGTGTTGCTTTTGGGCCTTTGTGTTTATGTGCAATTTTGTTTTGTTTGTTAATTATACCAAGATACCAAGATATGGCATTTTCAATCGATTTAATACATTTTAGTAATATACGTCTATTCACGAATACAGTATAATTATTAAAAAGAGAAATGAATTCGTTTCTGTCTAAAGACTACTAAAGCGTTTTTAGATGCTTTTACTTTTAAATATCTCATACATTTTATTTTCCTTTATCTATCTACAAGAGCGAAGTTAATGTACATTTTTTAAAAATATTACCTATACATTTTTGTAAAGGTTCAGTCCAGTGAAACGTTTGATCACGTTAGCCTAGTTGCATCTCACACATGATTATATGGGCTTTAGTTCCATATCGCGTTGCCTCGGGTTCTGCCCGATGTCCTAGATAACCTCTAGTGCAGCCTGCAAGCCTGTATATACGAGTAAGTAGACTAGCTGTTCGCGTGCGGATTCATCCGCATGAAATTATAAAAACTTTATTTTTATTCGAAGCATTTATTCGCCATATTGGGCGCAATTGTCTGCAACCGCTAATTCCGATCAACCTGAATGCGGTTCCTGTTAGAATTCTTTAGTGATTTTTACAATAGAATATTGTTAGGTATTGCTTTTGGGCCTTTGTGTTTATGTGCAATTTTGTTTTGTTTGTTATTTATACCAAGATACCAAGATATGGCATTTTCAATCGATTTAATACATTTTAGTAATATACGTCTATTCACGAATACAGTATAATTATTAAAAAGAGAAATGAATTCGTGTCTGTCTAAAGACTACAAAGCGTTTTTAGATGCTATAACTTTTAAATATCTCATACATTTTATTTTCCTTTATCTATCTACAAGAGCGAAGTTAATGTACATTTTTTTTAAATATTACTTATACATTTTTGTAAAGGTTCAGGCCAGTGAAACGTTTGATCACGTTAGCCTAGTTGCATCTTACACGTGATTATATGGGCTTTAGTTCCATATCGCGTTGCCTCGGGCTCTGCCCGATGTCCTAGATAACCTCTAGTGCAGCCTGCAAGCCTGTATATACGAGTAAGTAGACTAGCTGTTCGCGTGCGGATTCATCCGCATGAAATTATAAAAACTTTATTTTTATTCGAAGCATTTTATTCGCCATATTGGGCGCAATTGTCTGCAACCGCTAATTCCGATCAACCTGAATGCGGTTCCTGTTAGAATTCTTTAGTGATTTTTACAATAGAATATTGTTAGGTGTTGCTTTTGGGCCTTTGTGTTTAAGTGCAATTTTGTTTTGTTTGTTAATTATACCAAGATGTCGTGGCATTTTCAATCGATTTAATACATTTTAGTAATATACGTCTATTCACGAATACAGTATAATTATTAAAAAGAGAAATGAATTCGTTTCTGTCTAAAGACTACAAAGCGTTTTTAGATGCTATAACTTTTAAATATCTCATACATTTTATTTTCCTTTATCTATCTACAAGAGCGAAGTTAATGTACATTTTTTTTAAATATTACTTATACATTTTTGTAAAGGTTCAGGCCAGTGAAACGTTTGATCACGTTAGCCTAGTTGCATCTCACACGTGATTATATGGGCTTTAGTTCCATATCGCGTTGCCTCGGGCTCTGCCCGATGTCCTAGATAACCTCTAGTGCAGCCTGCAAGCCTGTATATACGAGTAAGGCAAGTAGGAAATCTTTGTTCATTTTATAGTAGTACACTTACAGTTATTGTATCATTACTAAATAAGTTGTCGCCTATGATATAAAATAACGAATCCTATCTATCTATATCTATATCTAAACTAATATAATAAAGCGTAAACACACACTTCTTTGTTGTCTAAGATGTCAGCAATTACAGCATATTTCTGAATAATTCTTTTTTTAATAAAAAGCCATACACTTACATCACGCTTTAGGCTATATATTTTCACGCCATTAAACTTAGGGGTAAATGTTTTGGATAGAAACCCTAATGTGGGAAAGAGACCATAAGTTGCTGCCAACATCAAGGAAGCAAGGTTGCCATGGTTTGTCATCATGTCATGTCATTTTGACATTTGCAATTGATAATTTGACACATGTAAACAATAAAATAAAATTTTCATAATTTTATGCGGATGAAATCGCACGGGAACAGCTAGTTTATAATAAAACTGTGTAGTCTATACACTATAGTAGTTTGTAAATTTCCAACATCCAGATCAATTATGTGCTTACAAACATCTATCCAAATTATAATAGAGCTATTTTTAAATTCAAATACAGCTTTAATTTATTTAACCGCTTTTTGAATTCCGCTGGACACATTATTAATGTCGCCCTTGCTTGACTAATGAATGCTTCCGACAGATAAAATTATTAATACGCTGTCTTCTTTGTGTTTCCTATTTGAGTCGATTAATAGTAGACTAGGATGTCATGTCCTTGTCCAAATTAAATTTATGATTGAATCTGTTTACTCTAGTAGGACTTAACACATTCTATGCTACTATTTTCTCTAAAATGCAAATTGGTGGCACTGAATGTGTTAAGAGAATGAACTTTAAATCAAAGGTTTTACCTACATATTAAAAATTACTCTTAAATTCTGTATGAACGAATTGTTTGTTTGTTGTAATCCGGAAAGTTTTAAAAAGTATGGTGAACCTACAAGAGATAAATTTCTTTCCACCTACAAGTGTTTTTACGAGGCAATTAGATAACAGTGATTTACTGCGAACAGAGCGGACGTACCGCGGGAGGTAAGTTCAAAACTGGTAGCCCACAAATAGACTTTGATATACGGACATTTAAATTCGTGATAACCAAATATAAGGCAAGTAGAAAATCTTTGTTCATTTTTATAGTAGTATACTTACAGTAATTGTATCCTTACTAAATAAGTTGTCGTCTATGATATAAAATAATTAATCCTACTAATATTATAAATGCGAAAGTTTAGATTCATGGATGTTTGTTAGAGTTTGTAGCCTAAACTGCTGAGCAGACCTCGATGAAATTTGGCAAAGATGTAGAGCATAGTCTGGAAGAAAATACAAGATTACATTTTTATTCCACACGGACGGAGTCGCGAGCAAAATCTAGTAATATATAATAATAATACAATTTAACATAATTCGAACATACAAAAAATCCACTATTGGTTTGATTACTATAATATTGATGGATATTGTGCCACCTTACTGCGGCTAAGTTTATGTAAAACGTCACGTGACTTCGCACGTCATTAAGCTTGCACTTTCAAGTAGCACCGCGTAACAGGAAGGCTAATACAATATAACAAGGGCACGTTATTGCAAAAAAGGTATCCGTTAGACCATACTGAGAACAATCACTTCGATATAAGCAATGTGCTGTTCGCATAATTGTGTATTCAATCGTGCTTAAACCATGTTAGTAAGTGTTAGGAGGTATGTAACACAGTAAATGCAAGATTTTTTTATAATTAAAATTAAAGGGAAATACTGAGATGACAAGAAAAGAACAAGGAATAAATGTTTCCTTTTGTCTGTTAATACCTTATTTTAAAAAGAAAAATACATTTGGGTCCAAATAATAGGAAGTTACGTATTAATAACCAAGAGGGGTATCTTGGTTATGGGCGAGAGATATATAGTATGCAATAATACTAAATAATATGAGTAAGTTTATTACAGTTATAACTTGTAATATTTGTAATTTGTTTAGCATCAGTTTTCCCGTCCAAATATGACGTGGGAGCCTTCAAAAGGAGAGTGAACAGCTACCTATTAAGCTAGCGCGTACCATCTTTCGACTGCATCGTCACTTCCTTCAGGTGGGATCGTGGTCAAGCGCTAGCTTAACAAATATTTAAAAAAAAATTGTAAGTAAAACTGTATTTAAAAAGCTCCATTTCAGTGTGAACTGACAATTAAGGTTTTTTTAGAAAATGCATCACATTTTTCAGGTATTTTCAGCTATTGTTACAGCATAAATCGTAGTTTGCGAGGGGAACCCGGTCAACTGCGCAAAATTTCAACCAAGCGACGCATGGTGTGCCGGTTTTTGTTATATCCAACATTTAACTGCCGGTTTAAAATGCACATTTTTGTATTGTCCATTTGAATTTCATATTGTAAAACCACTAAAACTTCCGTTGTTAGCCTTTAAACAACAATGGTATTTTGTAAAGTATATTTATATGAATATAGCAACGAGAAAATCTGTACGGATTTTAAGAACACGCCCCCACTTTTGACTAAATTATCGCACAACTGTTTAGTCTCGTTTTGATTCCTATGAGCTTTTAAGGAGGTGCGCACACTACTCGATTTTTAGTTGTGCAACTAAACAGTTGAATTGGCTGCGAAACAATCGTCAATCGCACAACAGTTGTGCGATGGTTTAGTCAAAGGTGTGCGCCCGCTCTAAGAAAACAGGGACTGCTCAGATCTGCTGGATTTAATTGTGATATTTCAATTCTAGAGCATTCATATCAGATACTAAATTATTCGCACATTGACCAGTAGACAAAATTTTCGCTTGCAAATTACATGACCCTAATTTATATTAATTCACAAAATTGTCGAGTGGCCTAGAAAAATACACGTATCTATCGTTGTAGGTAGATTCCCACATCATCGTATCCTATCTTAGATGGATACTAGAAAAGATTTGTTTTCGTATTAAACTCTATCTCATTGAGATAGGGTTCAAAATGGTTTGTTTTATAAGTATAATGTAATTTGTTGGTATGCAATCAACGGATGGATACAAACGAGAGCGTTCGCAGATTGAATAAAGCATTTAACCTATGACTTCGTGTCGTTAGTGTTTAGTGCTAATATGTGCAAAAAATATTGGCAAGTTTTAATTAGTTTGTTATACTTATCGAATCGATGTATTTTAGATTCGTTTTAGTGTTCGGCTTTTAATAACGATTTTAATACGTTTTATTAAATCTTCCTATGCTCCGGCATTCTCTCTAACCACGTAGTTATAGAGCACTAGGACTAAGCCTTCGGAAACTCCTCGTTGTGCACGATTTGAGGCGTATAGAAAGGCATCACGAGTCACCACTCAAAAAACAAAAGCCGAAAGGGAGCACTCACCTTTATCGGAAAGATACAACCATAGTTACAATATGAGGGAAATGCGGTTTAGTACAAGCTTAGGGTGTGTATTCACTGGAGCGGAACGGAAAAGGGCATAGAAATGCTGTGGAAATCTAGGGGGAGTTTGTAAGTTCAAAAGAGCTAAATTAAACACCATTTTAATTTTCCTTGTCTATACTAATCTATATCTATATCTATACTAATATTATAAAGAGGAAAACTTTGTATTTTTGTATTTTTGTATTTTTGTATGTATTGAAATAACTCAAAAACTACTGGGCCGATTTTAAAAATTCTTTCACCGTTAGAAAGGTAATTTATCTGTGAGTAACATAGGCTATATTTTATTATTACTAATGTTTAGGAACTATTAATAAACAGCGTGTTTCTGGACGCCGGCGTTAAAAATTCACTAAACTTTAACTTTTCTCGGCTTACGCTGCCTAAACCGTTAGAGGTATATAAAAATGATGTAGGAAAGAATTGTAGATCTCAAAAAGTTCTACAGAAAAGTCCGCGATAGCATATATCTATCTTTAACGGTTTTCTTACAATAACCACTTTTGTGTTTACAAAATGAATTAAAAATCCAACGCTATTTGCAGCGTTCATTTATTGGTTTCAATATTAATCCTTATCCGAATAAATGCGTTTGTTATCAGGAGAATTTAATGTAGAATAAAATTGTCATTTACAGTATTTAAATTGGACTAATAGTTTAGAAGATATCGCGAACACAAACAATAAGGGTAACCGAAAAATCAGCTTACAAGCTACCGGGCTTAGAAATTTGGAATCTTGCATCGGTAGATTTCTGTTATTACGTAGATTACTACAAAGTTAATACTTTTGGTAATAGGTTGGAAAAAAGGGCGAACTTAATAGGTTATATTTGTAATATCACGCGGGCGAAGTCGCGAGCAACAGCTAGTATTATTATATAAAGAGGAAAACTTTCGTTTGTTTGATTGTAATGAATAGGCTCAAAAACTACTGGGCCGATTTTAAAAATTCTTTCACCGTTAGAAAGGTAATTTATCTGTGAGTAACATAGGCTATATTTAACATTTTTTTAATACCACGCGGACGTAGTCGCGGGCGAAAACTAGTGTCAATAGAAATAAACAGTAGTCGGAATTCGGATAAATGTGTAAGTACTTTGTTTTTACGCTTTTAAAAGCCTATTATTTCAAGTGACATTACATCTCTGATGACAGAATATCCTCCGATTACTCATTCATGTATCATAAAGCGTGATTAATGTATGACATGACAAATCTGATAACACGTTATATTAGTTACTTCCCGTAAAACATATACAGCCTTACACATAAACGCGGTATAAAGTTAAACTTAGGAATAAACTGAGTATAAGTATTAGTACTAATATTTGCTTATATTTCGTTTATTTGTAATGCTGTTAGTTTATATTCTGGCTTAGAGAAAATAAAACACCAAGCTTAGATTTTTATAAGTATTTATATTTTATTATAGGCATATAAATTACTATCAGTATTTACAAGATAAGGACATTGTTATTTTTTCCTAAAAAACAAAACAAATCTTGAAGAATTAGCCTACATGTCGGAACAGACATTATGTAGACAAAACGTACGATATTTGACAAATTGTTACAAATTTTACCCGCTCGATGCAGCTAGGTAATGTTACCTAGGTTGTATGAACGAGGCTGCTCCATAAAGGCATGCTTGAAACCTCATTATCTTTAGTGGCATTTAGTATTAACTATATCGAAATTGCTAGGCAGGGAGGTGTGGCTTTATAAACCGTCTGGCTAGTATTTAAAATATACTAAATTGTAAACTACAGTTTCTTAGGTTCTATTGTACAACAATTCTAGATCTTTCGGTATATGATTTCTAAAAAAAAATTTAATTTGTTATTAATTCAGAAGATCTAGACAAAATCTAGACAAAGATAAATATTTAAATGAACATAAGATTTAAAACGTATTGTTTTATTGCGTTTTAACTTTGTAAAATTTGACCAGGACTATCAATGATATTTAAATAAAAAAATCTGTTAATTTTAAAACAAATGAATACAGTTACGTCATACGATTGCCTCATGTTCTTTTGTATAGTTTTAAATTCACCATTCGAGTTCACTTCGCCGCTTGACATTTGACAGCGAAGGGTTTGAGAGAAGGGTTAGTGTAAACAAAACACTTCGAGCAGACACTTATCCCGCATAATCGTCCTTTACTGGTAAAGAATAAACGCATTCATATCCCACATTGATTCATACAACACATATCGCCTGGTAATATGACAGGCATATCATATTTTAACTAGCTGTTGCTCGCGATATCTTTCACGTGGAATTACAAAAATAAAAGTAAAATATATAGCCTATGTTACTCGCTGATAATATAGCTTTTTAATGGTGGATGAATTTTTGAAATCGGTCCAGTAGTTTTGGAGTTATTTCAATATATACAAAAATTTAAAAATACAATCTTTCCTCTTTAGAACATTGGTATAGATATATTTTTTGACTTAATTTAGTTGATGACTTATCAATAACATGTACACCAATGTTTATTGGACTTCGGCAGAAGTAAGGCACGGGGTTATTTAAACTTTTGGAACTATTAAAGAATATATTGAACTTTGTCTATGACCACACCTAAACTAATATCGTATTACAAATGTTTAAAAATAACCGTAAAGCAATTTGCTTGGAGATGATCAATTTATGGTTTCGAGAGCTTATTTAAATGTTACATTCATGGCCGATAAATCTACTCGCTCTGCTATTAGCGTCGTAGCTAGAAAAAAAAGTACGCAAGTGGGAATGTTATTTAACTTAGGGTTCGGTATAAAATCATTATATTTTCTTACAAAAAATATATTTTAGACGTTGATAGTATTTATTAACGACTTCTGTAAAATATTATATAAATCGAAAAGAATAATTTTCTCTATACAAATATGGGGTTAAAAGTGGGTTTTATTACCTTGACGCTTATGAAATTTATAAAAAACTAGCTTTCGCCCGCGACTCCGTCCGCGTGGAATAAAAAAAAACAAAAGTGAGTAGCCTATGTGTTCTTCCAGACTATCCTCTACATCTGTACCAAATTTCATCGAAATCCGTTCAGCCGTTTAGGCTACAAACTCTGACAAACATTCATCCATTAAACTTTCGCATTTATAATATTAAGCATGACGATAAATAGACAAATGCAACTAATAGAATAAATGACAAAAGTAATATAGTTTCGATATTACATAAATATACATAATAAAAGTGTGCAGAACCCTAAACGTATTTGATAAGGCGCAGCTCAGTAATGTAACATTGAAAATGTATCAGAGCTCCTAGAACTGTAGCAAAGATTTATGGCCGTTCATCGATAACGGTGTATTAATAATTTTAATGCCAATTCTAGGGTCAATGGTACGGACATGAAACGGTTGCACTTGTTAATAATTGATCTAACATTGTTTAATTTGAATAATACACTAGCTGTTGCTTGCGACTTCACCCGCGTGAAATTAAAAATAAATAAATAATATATAGCCTGTTACTCTCTGATAACGTAGCTTTTTAATGGTGATTTTTTTTTTGAAATCGGCAGAGTAGTTTTTGATTTATTTCAATACATACAAAAATACAAGTCTTACCTCTTTATAATATTAGTATAGAAGTACAGATGATCAAACATAGTCTGTTATTTATTAATAGCAGCTTTTTAGCTACCTTTGGTTTAGACGTTAAATTCGAGATATTCTAAGCTTTTGTTGTGTAGAATCTTGTTAGAAGAGAAATTCTTAGTATAATAATTAACGTTACTATCTATGGCATTTCGAGGATAACAAGTAAAACATAAGGTTCTCAGATTCTGTACCTCGACTATTAAATTTATATTATTTTAACTTTAATATTGGATAGGTTTTTATCCAAAATATTTACCCCCTAAGTTTAATGGCGTGAAAATATATAGCCTAAAGCATGACGTAAGTGTAGGGCTTTTTATTAAAAATATAATTATTCAAAAATATGCTGTATAATATATTGCTGACATCTTAGGCAACAAAGAAGTGTGTGTTTACGCTTTATTATAATAGTATAGATAGTATAGATAGATGTTGTTTAAAATTTTATACTTACAGTTAATGGATGCATCTTCCGTCAGTATTCAAATACGTGTAATAAATTAATATATAGCCTGTTACTCCCTGATAACGTAGCTTTTTAATGGTGATTTTTTTTTTGAAATCGGCAGAGTAGTTTTTGATTTATTTCAATACATACAAAAATACAAGTCTTACCTCTTTATAATATTAGTATAGAAGTACAGATGATCAAACATAGTCTGTTATTTATTAATAGCAGCTTTTTAGCTACCTTTGGTTTAGACGTTAAATTCGAGATATTCTAAGCTTTTGTTGTGTAGAATCTTGTTAGAAGAGAAATTCTTAGTATAATAATTAACGTTACTATCTATGGCATTTCGAGGATAACAAGTAAAACATAAGGTTCTCAGATTCTGTACCTCGACTATTAAATTTATATTATTTTAACTTTAATATTGGATAGGTTTTTATCCAAAATATTTACCCCCTAAGTTTAATGGCGTGAAAATATATAGCCTAAAGCATGACGTAAGTGTAGGGCTTTTTATTAAAAATATAATTATTCAAAAATATGCTGTAATTGCTGACATCTTAGGCAACAAAGAAGTGTGTGTTTACGCTTTATTATAATAGTATAGATAGATGTTGTTTAAAATTTTATACTTATAGTTAATGGATGCATCTTCCGTCAGTATTCAAATACGTGTAATATAATATAATACGTTAAATAAAGTATGACACATTCTAGCGCAGGAAATGAAATCCGGTACCGGCTGACTGAGCAATGCTGCGAAATTGCTAGATCCTGAAATTGGGTCACACCTGAACTGCGGCACCGCCGCTCTAGATTCCCGTTGACCTATAATGCACTAGAATAAAGTTCCATTGGTTGAAAAATAGCCTTATTTGTCGTCTAGACGAATATAGACTGCAATTATAAGATTATTAAATAAAAGATGTTTAGAAAGAAGAATGCGATTAAAAGGCAGTAATTTATCTTATCACCTAAGTTCTGTTAAATCTTATTATTACAAAGCATTGTTAGCAATACAGCGGTGAGATATTTTTATTTTTAAAGCTCTTGTGAGCGTACTTAAGTTGCGGTGTAAACAATAAAAATGGACCCGAGTGCTCTCGGAGCTATTATTCTGTCATCGCCTTGCTCGCTCCTTACCCGGGCATGGCTTAGCTAATTGGGTCGCATTGTTGATGTAACCCAATTATTTTATTCATGGGAATCGCCTGCGGAAAATAAACAAAATACAATAAAAAAGATGCGTTATTTTCATATCTAAAAGAGTTGCCATGTCTCTTTACTAGTAAGGAGGTTTAATGGCTTTTGCAGCCTGTGTTCGTTGAATCCATAGACAAACTAATATGCAATCCAGCAACTGCTGAATTAATATCCAGCGCTGTGCTGTTCAAGTAATCAAGTGTCGGGAAGTAGGTCGTGAACGTTCAAGTGCTGCATGGGAGCGCTTCACGCTTGATACGTATTGAAAGCCAATTGATAGGTAATGGCTTCTGAGACAAATCGGGTAAGTATTTTTCGTTCTGTTATTTTTAAGGAAATTAGTGTATAAAGTGGTTAGTTAGACCGAGCCTTTTCAAAATGATTATATAAACATTTTAATAAACGGGTGATTTTATTAGAAACTACGACAAATCGATTATTGTCATTTATATTTAGAATCATGTACGTAAGGATGAAGAACATTAAATTTGTAATTTTGCACCATAAAATTATATTATTAACTACGATACTACGTACTAAATATTGAAATTAAAATGTTAAACATATAGCCGTGTTAAATAAGGTAAGCAATAAAGTGGGTTGCGGGGTACTCGAGGCGCGGAAGTGGCGGCTGCAGCACCCGACACCCAGCGCCCAACGCAGGGTTACTGAACTAACAAGTCGCTGATGGATAATTACAACACTGAGTCAAATTTAATTCTGATTTTTTTTTCAATAAGCAACACTGACCAAAACTTCATATAACCTACGATATCATTAATTCATCATTTAAATTTTTAAAAAACGTGCGTCATTTAAAAATAAACTAAAGCCCTCTAGTGTGGAGGAATTTTTTCTGCCATAATAATTGCTTTATGTATTAATACAATATCTATTCAAAATATCTGTAAAAAAAATTAACGTTTTGACCTGTAAAAACTTTTACCAATAAAATATTTGTGTTTGTAACTGTATTTGTATTTATATTTATATAAAATCTCAGTAGGGTTTCATAGTTAAAAAAAAAACTGAGGCCAGACCATAGACTACGAAAATGTTAAGAATAGACTCGAAACCGTGGTCATTGAATATACTTCTTCACCTTTTCTTTGAGGTACTATGTTCTGTGTGATTCAAGGTAAAGTCGGAATCAGTAGAACGGAAATGATTCCTGCGCGGCGCTATCGGCGAGCCCTGCACTCGGTGCCAAACCGCGCCCGTGCACTCGTAGCGCCTTGCATGCACCATTACAGTGTAGGGTTGTCGCGTTTTTGTAAATGTCTTATACATAAGTAATTGAATATACATTCTCGCTATAGTTGTATAAGACTATCTCATATTTAAATGTATGCTTGAGTTGCAAAGTTTATGAAATTGTTTGTGTGTATAAAATGTTCAAATTAATATTTAACAGACTAATATATATTCTAAATAGACTTTTAATAAAGGAAACAGCAAACATCTATACTCTATAGTATTATAATAAAGCGTCTTTGTTGCCTAAGATGTCAGTAATTACAGCATATTTTTGAATAATTCTTTTTTTAATAAAAATATATATTTTCATAATTTCATGCGGATGAAGCCGCACGGGAACAGCTAGTAATTAACTAAAATAATAGACAAAGTTAAGACCTCAGTAATAATCCAATCATTTCCTCTTGATACTATATGTTAGTGTAAATTTAATTATAATATTAAAACAAGACTAACATTTTTATTAGTAAAAACTCTCAATAGTGGCAGCCCTATCAATAGGCACAGTGCAACACAAGTCGACACGCATACATTTCCGCAGGCGACTCCAGCCGGAATGACAATCAGGCCATTGTCTATTGTAAACGGAGACCGCTCCACGGTGTCCTTTGGGCTAAGGTCTGGTATACACGGATAGCTTTAAGCACTCGATATGCAGAACGCCTACTGCTTGAATCTACTGATATCGACTGTTGAACCCGTGCGTGTACGGCGGCCCATAGCGTCTGATCATGGATTCGATGTTACTTAGCTGACACATTAATGAACCTTACCCGGTGTACAATAACCTTTGTTTCGCGAACTTATTAATTCATCAATACGAAAGTTAAAGCTAGTACTATTAAAATGGGCAAAAGCCGAGGTATATCACGAACTTTCGTGAAAACATATACGTAACGTTATCGATAAATTTTGTATTAGATTTATTCAAGGCGTAAAATACACCAACAAATCTCATATAAATTTTATCGAAGATGTTACGAATGCATTCTCGCAACTGTCACGCAAATATGGGTGATAGACCCACACTTCGTTAAACGAAATTGTTATTGTTCACGTTTATAGCTTTTGTACGGGAAATATTATTAGTCAATATTCGCTATGCATATAAATATATGAGGAAAAGTCTCATGGACGTATTATTATATTAATTAATGATTTATGATATCATTCGAAGTTCATGTAATAATATTGAACATTTGTTAACGCATTTTTTTTCCTTGTTATATTTGTCTAAAACTTGTATGCGAGGGAATGTACAAAATTTTCATCGTCTCTTTGATTACTGTTTTGTTTGCTCAGTGCCTCGTTCAATCCGAGTTACCATAATATAGTTTGCAAACTTTGCCAAAGCCGGCATAATTTATTACACGTAAGTCATCAAGATTGATAACTTTGTTTCTTGTTTTATGCGTTTCCTTGATTAAAATATTTCCTATACAACATATTCCGGAGTTGGATGAAACGCAGGATTGCATTTCCATCCATTCATATGTCAATGAAGTGTTTTGGAAATCAATTATTTTTTAATAGCACGAAAATTAATATTTAGACTTTACCTTGTTTATATTATCCTTCTGATGTTAAAACTTGTTTTATGGTTGCCTCATGTTTGTAAAATCTGAAAAAGAAAAAAAACCGTTAGATAACTTTCTAGATGAGTTGATAACGGTGCTTTATGACGTAAACTACTACGAAATCATACTATAATATTATAAATGCGAAAGTTTAGATGGATGGATGGATGTTTGTTAGAGTTTGTAGCCTATACGGCTGAAGTATAATAAAAAAAAACAAAATTAAAAATGGGTTTGTAACGAATTACAACAAAGAAAAAATATGAAAACCTTTATTCAAAAACTATGTAAATGGAAATTCCATTGAAAGTCAAAAGTGGCCCAATCCGGTGTAGTAAGGGGGGTAAAAAGGGGGATTCAGTTCGGCGCATTGCTACCCCGTATCGTGGCTTAGTGCAGGAAATCCGACAGGGAATGCAAAACGAGAGTAGAAAAGAAATACGTTTCTGTTATTTGGATGATGTTAAAAACAATTGAGGCTTTAATTAAAATAAAAGTAGAGCCGGTTTTTGTTTTTTAAATTAATTATTATTTTTTGATGGCTCAGTCCTTACATTATCTACATTCACTTAATTTAGCTGTAGTATGTAAATGTAATGTAGGGGTGTTATTGAAACGGCGGTTGGTACTGGACTGATTTATTATCCGTCATTCAGACGGTACATTATTATTGGAATACCCACATATACACCACATTATCTCCCCCTTAAAAAATGCCAAACACATTAAATTATACATAAAAAAATACAATAAGAACATTCCATAAACACATTAAATACACATAAATATATTCTAAAATAATTAACAAAGTCGAGTAGGTATCCAAACATCCATATACGCATGTTGCAGTTAAATTATTAATAATTTTTATACAAACATACTAGAAAAAGAATAAAAGTGCAAAACAATAATATTTGAAAGAGATAAAAGATAGATAAAAACTAAAAACAACCTGGCCTTTGCCAGTTCGTCCATGGACGCCCTGAGCTAACGCCAAACCGTGACCAGGTGGACACCGCCACCTCATCCACCTCTGCCTACTCCGCAGAGTCGTCGCCTACCCGCGACCACCTCTACTACCTCTGCCTTCCCGCAGAGTCGTCGCCTACCCGCGACCACCTCAACTCCCTCTGCCTACTCCGCAGAGTCGTCGCCTACCCGCGACCCGGTGACCACCGTCACCTCATCCACCTACATCACCTCTGCCTTCTCCGCAGAGTCATCGCCTACCCGCGACCACCTACATCACCTCTGCCTTCTCCGCAGAGTCGTCGCCTACCCGCGACCACCTACATCACCTCTGCCTACTCCGCAGAGTCGTCGCCTACCCGCGACCACCACAACTACCTCTGCCTACTCCGCAGAGTCGTCGCCTACCCGCGACCACCACAACTACCTCTGCCTACTCCGCAGAGTCGTCGCCTACCGCGACCACCACAACTACCTCTGCCTACTCCGCAGAGTCGTCGCATACCCGCGACCACCACAACTACCTCTGCCTACTCCGCAGAGTCGTCGCCTACCCGCGACCACCACAACTACCTCTGCCTACTCCGCAGAGTCGTCGCCTAACCGCGACCCGGTGACCACCGTCACCTCATCACCTCTGCCTACTCCGCAGAGTCGTCGCCTAACCGCGACCCGGTGACCACCGCAACCTCATCACCTCTGCCTACTCCGCAGAGTCAACCGCGACCCGTCGCCCACCGCGACTAGTCGCCCACCGCGACTCGTCGCCCACCGCGACAATCTACCTCCGACAAACTATCGCCCAACTGCGACCTATGCCAAAGAAAACACAAAAACAAACAATTTACATAAGCATAAAAAAAACTATACAATTTTCACAAAACCTAACTTTGAATACTAACGGTAACATTCGGGCATTATACAAAAAATCATTCGGCGATGTTTTCTTACAAAATTAAATTCAATCAAACTCAATACTATATTATTCTACAGTTGATTATTCACAAAACAAAAATTTAATTTTGCACATAACTTTTCCATTTCGTTACATTACAATTATAACATTCGTAACTACACACGTCATCATAACAATGCAACGGTGCGTCTGTCCCGCTCCCTCTCGCGGCAACACCGGTGCGGCTATCTCTCTCGCACTCACGCTGCACCCTTATTTATATATTGCATTATGCGTTGTCATGATTTGAATAACTACTAATGGCCGTTACACTTTTTAAAAACTTTTAACACAAAATTTACCAATGTAACGAAAATACCACATAGAACAAACTGAAATACATCGCCCGCCCTTTTACAAGTTGCCTACAACAACAAATACATTTACATTACGATACAAAATACTTAAACACACATAATCTTACAGTCACTAACAATTCACTCTCGATTACACTTACGCACAATTTAACACATGAAGATTGCGGGACGAACCTCCTCGCAACACCCGCAGGCGCCTCCGCCGCCGCCACTTCGCGGACCTCTCGTCCATTGCTCCCGGCCGGCCCCGGCCCTGCCTATCTTGGGGACATACACATGCCCCAAACACCCGTGTGCTTTTAACACCGCACACGTAGACTGCGGGATTCACCTCACCGCAGCACCTGCACGCGCTCCGCTTCCGCCGCAGCACCGGCCTACCGCCCACCGCTGCTGGCTGCCCGCGCGCAGCCCGAGTCCCTGCACCGGCGCCGCATGCCAGCCGCTGCTCCCGGCTGCCTCCGCACTGCGCCCAGCCGCCATCGACACAACCGCCGCTGTTTCCGCCGCCCTTTTTGCGGTCGCCCATGTCCATCTCTTCGTGCATGGTTACGCTGCCACACCCCTGGTATTCCGGACGTAATGCACACAGCTCGCACAACAACAGCGCACAAAACGTTGTTCGTACGTCCACCTCGCGAAAAAAAATTTTGGGTCCACTATTCAAAAACAATCCTCGTCGCCAATGTAATGTAGGGGTGTTAATGAAACGGCGGTTGGTACTGGACTGATTTATTATACATCATTCAGACGGTACATTATTATTGGCATACCCACATATACACCACAGTCTATAATAATGCGTTTCCACTGCGGAAACATGAACAAAAACAAATTGTCATCATTATTTATTTTATGAAACAGAAATAGCAATTTGTTTATGTAATATTTCGACAGTGGAAACCCGTTGAAAACATTGATATGTAGAAATAAACCGCTGATTTAAATCCGGTGATCCAAATGAGAGTAAATTGAGGTGGTATACGACGGAAATACTCCGACCATGCGCTTGCAGGTGATATCAAATATTGAATTTGACTTCGCCTTTGCTACTGACACCATGTTAATTGTAAACATAGGACAGATGTTATAAGGTTAATTTTAGAATAGCACGGGTGGCCTTGAACTTGTAATTTAATATAATATATAATAATTGTAATACTAGATAATGTCTTTTCATTTCCTTTGATAAAGCAGAGATAGTGTTAGTGTTGAGATGTGTTGAAATTCAAGGTAATTAATAGGTATATCATTTCCTCGCTTAACAAGTGTTATATCTGATAGAAAATAATATAAATATTTTGAAATAATAACCCAAATATATATTTTGAAATGAACGTATACAAATTATTTTAGAAAAACTTACTGGTTACAATAATATGAATTTGTGGTTACCCTATCCTTGCTTGAGATGTCTAAGTTCGAATGCAATTTCCTGCGGTGTTGATTTTTACGTAACACAGGAAATGGGATATTTTATTGGTAAAGACTTATCGATCACGTCATATATAAATATGGTAGAGTAGAAAGGAAAATCTTCATACACACCCGAGGAAAGGTTTTTTAATACAAGACATACGAGAGATTGAAGACGTTCAAGTTATAATTAAAGAGAAATTCTACTGCTTGGGTTAAAACATAACCTTTTCTTTATTTTCAAGGACAAAGGGGGTGACAATAAGTTTTATGTAATTAATTCGGATTTTTCTAAAAAATCACAAAACAATATTCCACCAGAGAGAAAGTTTAACAAACATCCAACCGTCACTCGTTACCACACGAGCGGATGAAACGAGCATATTAAAAATTCATTACACAGTTGTTAAGCGAAAAAATTATAATTTTGTGGGCGACAGTTCCTCTGCGACGCGCGCACCGGAAAATGGCCGCGGCACCACGCATTCGACGCGGTTTATTTTTCGGACGAGGTTCCTGAACTCTGGTGTTTGTGTTATGAATATTAAAGATAAAAATGTAGTAATGTAGACGCAGGATTTAATAACGCAAAATTATTTCGGAATTATTTTATATTGTTTTGTAGTCACGCGATGACATAAACAATTCGGAATGAAACTTACGTGAACATTATTATTTATTCTTTATTTAAAAACTGTTAAAAATATTTAATTACACATTCCCGCCAAACCACTTACCTGGTTTATAGGCGTCGTACTTTTTACACATGTAAACAAAATAGCATGCAAATTACAATGAAATAAAGAAAAATAGAAAAATCTTATGTTTACATATTGTTAAGTTAGTAACTTAACAATTTAATTAATCTAATTGTTAAGTTACTAAACTTCAGGATGTTAAATTTTGGCACAACACCAATGGGTCGTAGTTTAATTCCAAACATCTTACTAATATAATAAATGCGAAAGTTTAGATGGTTGGATGGATGGATGCTTGTTAGAGTTTGTAGCCTAAACTGCTGTACGGATCTCGACGAAATTTGGCAAAGATGTAGAGGATAATCTGGAAGCACATATAGGCTACTTACTTTTATTTTTTTTAATACTACGGAGACGAAGTCGCGGGCGAAAGCTAGTGAATCCATAAAATATTAGCGTCCATATCAATTGTCATCGTTGTTCATGTGATAGCTTTATGACAAGATACTCTTGTATTTAAATATCTACAATATTGATATACAAGTTATCCGCAGGTAAAACATACGCTATCCCTTTCATTTTGTCTATAAAAGTTGAGATAACAATTGTTTGTACAGGTTTGTTGCAGAAACACAAAATTGGGGAGAAAATTAGCAATACTTTTAGAAGCACAATCCATTCTGTATTTAATTCTTTCTCAGTATTTTAGTTATCGTATAAACACTTTTTGACGCGTAAGTATGTAAAAGGGTGCTTCCCTCACGTCAAGGAAAATGCAACTTATTGCTGCACATTTCGGTAACGTAGGGGAGAAAATTAATTAGGTAATTACAAGGGGTCCATGAGGACGTGAAGGTTTATTTTAACGGATTTTTAACTTTGATGTTTAACATTTTTAGAAATGAAAATGTTTTTATTCGATGTTTCATTTTACAAAATTGAATTAAATACTAATCGTAAATATTATGAAATTTCTTAGTTTTAAAACCTTTCTTCTCTCCACTTTGCAAAATGTGTTAAATTTTAGAATGTGTTCTTAACAGATGAGTAAGTAAATGTGATAAATAAGTTAACGAAGCAATATCTCATAATTACTTTATTATTTAGATATAATCAAGGTAAGTAAACTATAAAACTTTATGACTTGTACTCCATCTAGCCATATATAATTTGTAGAAAATATGACTATTCCGACATCATGAAAATAGTAACAATAACGAAAAGACGTCTATATGAAGTGTAGCATAAGTTATGATTACCAAAAGAAAAACGACCGCAGACACGTCGTGCACAAGTTTCGCTTCAATCAAGGCTTTCTTTGTCGTCTTGTAAGGATCTGTAAACCATCCTTTTCAGTTGTCAGGAATCTCAGTGCAGCTTTAATTAAAGTCATTCGTTATTTTATTATGTATGTTGCTCTCGACTTTGTCCGCTTGAAATTAAAAAGCCTATGTTACTCACTGGTAACGTACATTTTTAATGGTGTAAGAATTTTTGAAATCGGTCCAGTAATTTTTGAGTTATTTCAATTCATACAAAAATACAAATCTTTCCTCTTTATAATATAAAATTAGTATAGATTCATTTAAAGCTAGAACACAACTATGTTATTTAGATTTTAATCATCATCCTCCTTATCCTACTCCCGTAGGGTCGGCGCAACAGGTTTTTGTCCTCCAAATAACTCTATCATACGTCATCTCAGTCATCACTCCCTTTTTGATCATGTCACCTTTCACGCAATCCATCCATCTCTTTCTAGGTCTACCTCTACCGGTGTACCCTTCCACACTCATAACTAACGCTCTCCTTGTTACCTGCGATTCATCCCTCCTCATAACTCTCGAAGATATTTGGCATATATGTGGAGGATAGTCCGTAAGAACACTAGGCGTCATACTTTTAACTATTTTAATTCCACGCGGTTGGAATCTCGGGTGAAAGCCAGTAATTTTATGAAAGTCTGCCTGTCCCGGTTGCGCATGGGTTTTTATTTCCTTTTTAAACGTTTTATAATTACCTTAAATTAAATTTATTCATTCAGGGAAAATGCAGTAATTTAATGGTAAAAGAATTTTTGATATCGGTCCTGTAGTTTTTGAGTTACAAACATAAATATAAAAATCTTCTTTTCCTTAAAGTGTTGGATATTTCATGGCAATACCGAAAATCAAACTTCGATCCCTCTTAGCAATAAGCCTGTGTCTATGTAGATAATAGACAGTGGCCTGCAGATCCACTTTCTCCGGTACCATTGGGAGTTGTCCAGCGGAAATTGCTCATTGCTGCACAGTTTTTAATGACTACTTCCCCAAGCTTAATGAGTCAGCGCTCGTTCAGAATCGTGGGTATAAATACACTTTTACTCAACATTATCGAATAACAGGGTTCAATGGATTAGTTGCACAATAAATGATTTTTGATCAACATATCCTGTTGCAAATGCACATTAATTAAAATTAATTAAAACCCGTAAATTTAAAAATGTTTGGGGTAAAACATTTTTTGTCACTTAACAAAAAACATTTGAAAAATAAAATTTTCACAAAATATGCTAATGGCCGCCATTTATGGAATTCGAATGTCATCTGTTTAAATTTCACTATTAAATTTGTTAATAGCGATAAGTTATATGGATGGATTTAATCGTATTTTCTCCGGAAAGTTTTACAAGTACATTCACCCAAATGAAAAACTCAATAGAAAAAAAAATGTAAATGTTAACACAATTCTATGTAATTACGAGGTGAGTACTCTTACAGTGGGCAACATAATTACATCATATCTCGTCACTAGTGTATACTATTATAGCCTTTATAGTATTAACGTAAGGAGGGAAATGGCGTGCATCATTTGTGTAAGTGCAGATAAGTGCGCTCAGTATTTGCATGGCGTGCAGTCACGCGAACTATGTCTTTGCATTCGGCCATTTTCTATCGAACCATCGCTGCTACGGTTATTTAAAGAAAAGTAATAAGCCGTGTATTAGAAAATTTAAGAATCAATCATGTTTTGTAGACTAAAAAAGAGCTAAATATGTAATATCTTCTGATACAATATTTAATTCATATTATTTAAAAGCTCCGAGCCCCTCGGTGGGGACGTATAGTGAGCTGGTGATGATGATGATGATGATTTAAAAGCGTGCGCACAACTTTGACAAAACTACCAGCTTTTATGGAGGTTCCAAGAACAATACTCAGTTTTTATGTAACTAAACAGTTGAATTGGCTGTGAAACAATCGACAATCAAAAATAGCACAACAGTTGTGCGATAGTTTAGTCAAAGGTGCCCGCTCTAAGTGTTCATTGTTGAAACACTTAAATAAAATCGTGTCATCAAGTTCTTTCCATATGAAAAATACAGAGATAACAACGTATTTTAAAGCAAGTTTTTGTGTAGTGTAAACTATATTGTTTGTCTTAGTTATTGATCCTTAGTAAACATAGTCGCAGATTAGTCTTCAATATAAAAGTAACTGTTTCGTAGCAACGCAGACGCAATATGTCTGATTTATGCTGGGTTTCTGAAGTTTCCATTTAATTTATCATTACCTAGCGATCAGTGTGAGATTGACATAAGTTTCAACGGAGTAAAACCCAAGTTAAGTTCGAAAACGCATTTCATGTTATCGAACCAACAACTAAAAGTAAAATGTAGTTGGGAAACCCGCCATTAGACATAGAAGCAGTTCGAATAAGCAGTTGTCGCTCTTACAGTCCTCGACCGCACTGACCACAGCTTTGCACAATCATATTTACCATAATCGCTAGAATTCCAACTTTCAATCTGGTAGCTGGGAAATATAAGCCTATCACTGCCGCAAAAAGAGCCTTTAACTGTCCACTAAGAGTACTTAAACTAACAGAGTTCCTGGTAAAACAGACCAGTGATAAAAAAGTTATGTAAAAGATCCTATTTAATATAAGTCTTTCTTCGATATATTCTATGTTTATCATTAAAGTTAATTAGTTTCCTTAATTTTAAAGAGTTATGAAAACATAAAATGCGTTTTATAGCTTAGTCTAATAGCGCTTGTTTGTCTTTCGAGTAGTTCGCCGGGTCACGAGGTTGCTTAGTGCCAAGTACGCTCAGTCTCAACCTCTTAAGTGTATCTAGAATGAGATACATAAGGTGGTACTAATATATTTTATATAATGGTGTAGTGTTAACTGCCCCTAGCTATATTTATATTGTACTAGCTTTCGCCCGCGACTCCGTCCGCGTGGAATTTAAAAAAACAAAAACAAAAGCGAATAGCCTATGTGTTCTTCCAGATTATCCTCTACATCTATGCGAAATTTCATCGAGATCCGTTCAGCCGTTTAGGCTACAAACTCTAACAAACATCCATCCATCCATCCATCTAAACTTTCGCATTTATAATATTATATTGTAATAGTTTATAATATTAGTATGATTACATTGCTTAGGTATGTCAATTTTCCTTCCTTATATGCATACATTTATAAATATAATGATATAATAAATAATTTGATGATTTCATTTTAACCAAATTCTCACCACAACTGGTAAAATGATATTACCCATTTAATTATAATTACTCATTAAAATAAAAATAGAAATACAATTAGGTTAATACACTATTGAGGACTAATAACCATTTTCTATTCATCGAACGTTTCAAATTCAATTAATCCACGGCAAGTTTTAATTAACGTTCTAAATCAGTGAGGCGTTAAATAAATAATTAATCATCTAACAAGTGGTGTCTACTTTGACTTTTAAGAGACAGGATCTGTTATCTCTTAAAAAACAACAACAAACAAACCAACAAACAACAAATAACAAACCTTGCGTATTAAAGATGCTTGATTTTATACTAATTATATGTGTACATATTTTTGAGTCACTTTTACAGTCATTATTTTAGCTCAACCTTAGTGAAAAGCAGCGGAATTTATTATGTACGGCGTCTGTTTGCCTAATCCCTTTCTCCATAGTCTAATATGTGTCTATCAAATCGCTTATTTGCGTTACTTCGTTATACAAAACAAACATTTAATTAGATGCCGATGAACGGTTTTCGTATGCAAATCATTCGTGAGTAGGTGACTTGGTACGTGTGGAGAATATTCATTTAATCATTTTGTGCTCAATTTACACGCCTCATTATTGATTTATAATTAACTCATTACTACTATTCGTCGATTTGTGTATACAGGGTGGATTATTTTGATGAAAATAGTTGAAATGTTAGAGACTTTTTACTCGATAGAAACTTTGCTTTATTACTTCCTATAACTTAATTTACGATGTTTGTGTTCTTTACACAGTGAGAGAAAGTCCATTTCCAGTATATCGTCTACTTTCCTTGAAGAGGACATTAAAAAATTTCACCCTGTATAAACACCCAAAAGCAAACTATAAGTGTAGTTTTATATTTATGGAAATCACTTTCCAGTATTGTTTTTAATGACGTTAACAAGTCTTTTCTGCTCGCAATGAATGGTCCATTAACACAGTACTTCAGTGACAGAATGGTACCAGAGCTGTGTAAATGTAAACTTGCAGCGCTTTGGCGTCTCGTTCGTTCACCCGGTAATAGGGCTGTCATACTTCCGTCTTTATACAGCTTTGTTTTTCTATACCGTTGGTTGCTTACTGTAGCTTATAGATTACTCCGAAGTTCGTATAGAGGCAAGCGAATTAGACAAATAAATTTTGCTAGATTTTCAGGTTGAATTTTACTTCTTACTATTTTACTAATATTATAAATGTGAAAGTTTATATGGATGGATGGATGGATGTTTGTTAGAGTTTGTAGCCTAAACGGCTGAACGGATTTCGATGAAATTTGGCATAGATGTAAAGGATAGTCTGGAATAACACAAAGGCTACTCAATTTTGTTTTTTTTAATCTCACGCGAATGGAAGATAGTTAATAATAATGTCAACTGTCATTTTAAAATCTATTTTTTTTTCTTTGGTAGATATTTGTTACGATAAAAAATATATTTTTTTACAAATACAGTTAAGGAACTTTAGTATACTAATGTGGTTTATCTCATTTTAAGTGAAATATTTCTTTTCCCAGAAGCAATTAGTGTTAAAATACTAAGTATTTTAGCAAAAGTAACGGAATCCTGTCATTACCATTTTATGCCACACATCACGTTGACTGCACGTTTATGTGGATGACACGCTCATGTAATACATCACGGTAAATGTATTCTTTTGCCTTTGCATAGCGATACTGTATAACATTGGCTATATTTCATAAGTAGCTTTTGCTCGTGACTTCGTTCGCGGAATAAAAAAATAGCAACATATTATTCAATGATGACATCGCTTTCTAATGGTGAAAAAATCTTTGAAATCGGCCCAGTAGTGTTTAAGACAAAATACAAATCACACATATAGACATCACATTACTTTTGCTAAAAAAAATATCCACTTACGAGTAAATGACATGTATACGAATACCTCAAAAATAAGGCCTTCAAGTATGAAGTTCTACATTCCTTTGTTGGATGATATAAACGAGATATAGTACGTCTAAGTTCAAATACATCTAATTGAATAAATCTATGAATAGTTTGTATAATCATAAAACGATTTAATCCAGCGCATTGTGGCGTTGATGAGAAAACTTTGCGCGGCTCGTTATGTACTTGCGGCGAGACTGTTTTGTTGCCATCACAATGTCCAAGTGCTGAAATGTTTCAACAGCTTATTATACAACGTTTTATTTACACTTTTACATTTTAAATGCATTTTTTTTACTGATTTTCAAACATTAACTGATAGTAATTTCCAATTGCTTATTTTTAGCTGTCAGGCTTTCTTTTATCCGTATCGAAATAATTTAAACTTGAATATAACCTCTAATTAATAGACTTCTTATTTACTTTAATTATAGCGAATCATTTAATAATCTAAAAGCTAATGTATAAATATAATACAAATTATCAGTGAAGCATAAAACAAATGATCTTATTATGAAACACGGGGAAAATTCCACCATGATTTATTCACACCTTTTTAACAAAAAGCTTTTGTTTGTAGTCTGTGTAGTGAGGTGCGGCGTGGGATGCTGAAACGCATCTGCTTTAATTCAGTGGCGCCTGCAGGTTGTAGTGGTTACAGTGTAAGCGATTATTACCGAGACGGGTATTACTTTGTTATGGTAATTTGGTAATACTTGATGAATTTACTTAAACGTAACGAGGGTAATGCTTTTCAAGTATATTTTTGTATTTACGTAAATTCATACTGTACTCTGAGCTCCCGATTTTTGAAGGATAAGGGGCAAATTATCATTAAAAAATAGTAGTATTTTGGTATTAAAACTACGTAATAATTTTTTGTATTAAATGGCAAGGTAATTAAAAATTCATCCAGGATAAGTATCCCAACTTTATTATGTCAAAATATGCGTATTCAAATTTATATTTCATATTTACACTGTGGCCCAACCTTTACCAATTGGAAGCTCGGGGGCTGCATTATTTTTTGTAGGGAGGCTCTTACTTTGAAGAACTACTGACCTCATTTACTGAAGGATTTTTGCACTTCATCTGCATAGACCAGGGACCTTTGTAATTAATATTAATGGCTCTTATTATACTCAGTAATTAAAACATTTTTTTCAAAGGGGACTTTCACATTTTATGCTGTTGACTTCACGAAATTTGTATAAATTTTATAAAGAGGTTTTCGTGTGTTAAACTTTCAAGAAACTAGGGTTGCCAATTGGCTATGTTACCATTTAAAATTATGATAACAACGAAACGCTACACAATAAAATGAAATGTTCCCAAGGGAGACTTAAGCGAAAAGATGTCCCTAGGCCGTCGCTGTAGACAACTATGACGTTTGTATTTTAAATTTTTAAGAGCTAGGATTTAAAATGTTTTCCTTTCACTAACTAGACTAGAAATGTACAATTTCACCGACATTGGCTGATTTATTGAATCTCTCGGGTAAACTCGTGTTCATTTCTTATAGGTATTTGAAGATATTATTTTTAAATATCTCAAAATCCAAATATGTAGATAGTTTTTGACATTTTAAATAGCTTTAATAGCTTTTAAATAATTTTAATTAGTTATTTTTAGCTGTCAGGCTTTCTTTTATCCGTATCGAAATAATTTAAACTAAAATATAACCTCTAATTAATAGACTTCTTATTTACTTTAATTATAGCGAATCATTTAATAATCTAAAAGCTAATGTATAAATATAATACAAATGTGAAGCATAAAACAAATGATCTTATTATGAAACACGGGGAAAATACCACCATGATTTATTCACACCTTTTTAACAAAAAGCTTTTGTTTGTAGTCTGTGTAGCGAGGTGCGGCGTGGGATGCTGAAACGCATCTGCTTTAATTCAGTGGCGCCTGCAGGTTGTAGTGGTTACAGTGTAAGCGATTATTACCGAGACGGGTATTACTTTGTTATGGTAATTTGGTAATACTTGATGAATTTACTTAAACGTAACGAGGGTAATGCTTTTCAAGTATATTTTTGTATTTTTGTATTTTTGTATTTTTGTATTTTTGTATTTTTGTATGTATTGAAATAACTCAAAAACTACTGGGCCGATTTAAAAAATTCTTTCACCATCAGATAGGTAATTTATCTGTGAGTAACATAGGCTATATTTTATTATTACTCATTAGTAACTATTAATAAACAGCGTGTTTCTGGACGCCGGCGTTAAAAATTCACTAAACTTTAACTTTTCTCGGCTTACGCTGCCTAAACCGTTAGAGGTATATAAAAATGATGTATGAAAGAATTGTAGATCTCAAAAAGTTCTACAGAAAAGTCCGCGATAGCATATATCTATCTTTAACAGTTTTCTTACAATAACCACTTTTTTGTTTACAAAATGAATTAAAAAACTTACGCTATTTGCAGCGTTCTTTTATTGGTTTCAATATTAATCCTTATCCAAATAAATGCGTTTGTTATCAGGAGAATTAAATGTAGAATAAAATTGTTCTTTACAGTATTTAAATTGGACTAATAGTTTAGAAGATATCGCGAACACAAACAATAAGGGTAACCGAAAAATCAGCTTATAAGCTACCGGGCTTAGAAATTTGGAATCTTGCATCGGTAGATTTCTGTTATTACGTACATAGATTACTACTAACTTAATACTTTTGGTAATAGGTTGAAAAAAAGGGCGAACGTAATAGGTTATATTTGTAATTTCACGCGGGCGAAGTCGCGAGCAACGGCTCGTGATAAATATATTAAGTAGGTGTATAGTTTTATTTAGTGAAGCACCTATACTAAATATAATTAACTACTGTTAATACGGTCACGTAGTTTTTAATAGTGGCTGAAAGTCGCTTGGGAGTAACATAACGTTGTTTGTAGATAACATAAATAATTTTTCATGTGGAAAATAGGACGAGATATGGCGAGGTCAAATTTTACAGTTCCCTGACTATCTCTCCTTGTATATAATATTATGAAATAATTACATGTGTCCTGTACTTAATAATGATGTAAGTATTATAATAATTTACAATAACATTTATTTTCACATGTGATTTCTTTAGATCTCATAACAAAATTACTTGTAAGTTCACAGTCCAACTATTATCCCAATACCATCAGACAAGAATATTTAAACAGACAGTTAAGACAGGTTTCCACTGCTGAAATACGTATATACAAAAGTTTTTTCATGATGGCATCGCAACAGACACAATAATCATTTTTATGCTGTTGTTTAAAGTTGGTAATACCAAGTTATAATACAGCTGCACTAAACCTAAACAAGCAATTAAGTCATTCTCACGGCACGCAAAGTTTGTTTACGAATATCATAAAATTACAAGCGATAAATTTGTAGAGAACGATGTTCGCAGACGAAACACCAATTAGCCGTAACACGTACAATGTGTTGAACGAAGAGACAAGTGCTGGCGCCGTGGGGTGCTTCGCTTCCGAGCTGATGGGAGCAATGACCCCGACACGTGTTTGCGATTTATTTGTGAATCAAGCGTAGCGAATTTAATTTTTAAAAATAATCCGTTAATCGACATAAGTTTAACGTTTCAAATGACATAATAATATTTAGTTAATTTGGATATCACGAAATTTACAAAGATATGCCTATACTACATCGGATGTTCAGCTTGTGTACAGTCGCCTTCAGTCTCCTTTCGTAAAAATAAATTTATCTTCACAAGATAAACAAAACTGTATGCAAGTGTACATGATATCGCACGTAAAAGTACAGTTGCCGACAAAATCCTCACACGTTGTTAATGTTTAAAAAACAGTATGAAGCCCGACACCCGCTGAAAGGGATACGATTACGAGAAACTGTGAGTTAAAACACGAGTGCAATCCATTAGACGTAAAAAGTTACATCTTAGGAGATCCATAAGAGATGTAACTGCTTTCGTCGGATGGATTTGTTAGTGATTCACCAGACGATGGTGTTTAGTTTAATCGTTTTATGGAACACAAAGATATCGCACGGGTTAGTGACTTATTCGAGGAAAATACGTTTTGTTTACAATTAAAGCTTTAATGAGCTACAGTTATCATTAGACAGGAAGATTGCATTGAACTTGGGAAAAATGTTCATGTTTTAATTAAAAATAAAGTCTTCATTATATCTAGACCACATCATGAGAATGAGACGATAATCCATACTAAATTAACGTGTAATACGGTTGAAATTACATATAAAATTGGTTATTTAAAGTTAATATACTCTGGTAATATCACCTGCATTAGCTAGTTATTATAATGCAACCAAAAACGGAGTAACAGTACAGTTATGTCAGATGAACAAATGTTCAATGTTCAATGTTCAATGTTCAATGTTCAATGTTCAATGTTCAATGTTCAATGTTCAAAGTAATGGCTGCCTCAGCCAGTATCGGTATTCTCGGCGTTGACATATCGAGTGACGTTCAGTTTCGCGGTCATTTGGAAGACAAGGCTAAGCTGGCTTCCAAAAGCTGGGTGTGCTCAGTAGGGCGAAGCAGTATTTCCAGTCGGGCCACCGCCTTCAACTCTATAAGGCGCAAGTTCGGCCCCACATGGAGTACTGCTCGCACCTCTGGGCGGGAGCACCGCAATACCAGCTTCTTCCACTTGACCGCATACAACGGAGAGCGGCTCGAATCGTCAACGACCGAGCTCTTACCGATCGGCTAGATCCTCTGGCCTTGCGGAGGGACGTCAGTTCCCTCTGCATTTTTTACCGCATTTACCACGGGGAGTGTTCCGAGGAGTTGTTTGGAACGATTCCTGCCGCCGAGTTTCGTCATCGGACGACACGACAGACCGCCAGGTACCATCCTCACCATCTCGATGGCTGGCATTCCACAACCGTGCGGTTTTCGCGGAACTTTCTGCCCCGCACAGCCGCGTTGTGGAACGGTCTGTCCTCGGCGGTATTTCCAAACCAATACGACTTAGGGTCCTTCAAGAAGCGAGCATATCATTTTCTCAAAGGCCGGCAACGCATCTGTAGTTCCTCTGGTGTTGCGGATGTCCATGGGCGTCGTTGACCACCTTGGTGTTCTCGCCGCTCGTTTGCCCCCTAATGATATAAAAAAAAAAAAAAAAAAAAAAAAACATAACGAGGCACGTTCTAATCGTAATGTGGCGTGAAGAATTTTTATGTGGCAAAGACCGCATACTTTAAAATGACATTAATACCACCGCTTTTATGTTAGTTAAATAGGATATTGAATTTGATAGAAAATGTGATAACGTACACCTTATGCACATCTTTGACTAAACTATTGCACAACTGTTTAGTCGCGTTTTGGTTCCTATGATTATATGAAGGTGCGCACACTACTCAATTTTTAGTTGTGTATCTAAACAGTTGAATGGGCTGCGAAACAATCGACAATCGCACAACAGTTGTGCGATAGTCAAAGGTGTGCACCGCTCTTATGATACGCATAGGACAGACTTTTCAATCAGGCCGATATTTTAAGATTTTAGTGTTTTATTTTTTACCATGTTGGTGATTCTAAGTCATGTTTTCATACGTAATATAGACCAAGCTCCCGTGATCTTCGTATATTATTTCAGCCAAACCTTGTCAAGAGAAAGACCGAATACAGGAACGTTGCCCAAGTAAGATATTTCATAAACAGTATGGGTTGTAAATTTAAATGTTTATATGATAAAAAATATATCCGTGCCAAATAACAATAAGTTGCAAAACAAAATCAGCGGTTAACATTCAAATTATCCTTGTAGTGCCGAGTGATAAGAGCGTTCCCGTCACCGGCGCAGATAACGCGGTGACCGACGTCCGGTTTACGGTCAAAGGACGTTAAAATACTGATTTTTATTTGAATCCGAGATATTTTTAGATGAGGATTTTTTTTTAATAGACTGAGGAAACAAACAACGGGCGCGTAATGTAGTCATCCAACCCAATGACCGTAACAGAGGAATTGCTGATTTGCAGGTGTAGGATGACTACGCTGAGGAACCCTAAATCGTAATTATTTGGATAATTCCATAGTATGTGTCATAACATTTCGAACGGAGGGTGTGATTATATAAAACGAAATATTTCCTTTTACGATGAATAGACCAGTGCTTGTAAACGATCCCATCTGATGTAATTGGTCGGTCGAAATAAGGTACGAGCTAGCTTATTAGATGCTCCACCCAACTCTACCCCGTAAACAATTTGACACAATATATTAATCAAGATGTAAATATATTCGAATTTCAGACATTTACATATATATTTAATAGTGAACGGATATTACTGTTTGTAGTCCTTGACAAAACTGTGCTCGACATTTCGTAGTGTTTGTCCGCTTCACCTTGGCTGTGTAGTTTTTGGGCGTTGTTTTGCTTTATTGTTTACTTTCTTCATTCAAGTTTGTAGAAAATTCTACAATTTTTCTCTCTTTCGTCCTATACCATAGTATAAAGTTTTTGAATAAAACTAAACTAATAAATTACTAGCTGATGTTTATGACTTATCAGTGGCTATGAAACTAACATAAATATTCTTTGTATCGATCCAAAGCCCAAAGTAAAATGTAAAGTAAAGTTTAGTAAAAAGAAGCACGCCAAAATTCATGGCGGCGATTATGTTGACATTTTTTGTTATTTCGATAAAACTGTAGGATAAAGTAGAGTAATATTGTAAAATAAGGGGTAGTTAGTGTCATATAGTGTCGTGAAAAAAAGTGTTTCGCCTGAAACTTTTGTAATTTTCGAGTGATAGCACAAAATGCAATTGACCATGGTTTACGGTTTGGATTGGGACCTCCCCCTTAGACAAAGTAACATTCGATTATCGCTA
Organism: Papilio protenor; assembly: GCA_029286645.1. Classification (NCBI taxonomy): domain Eukaryota; kingdom Metazoa; phylum Arthropoda; class Insecta; order Lepidoptera; family Papilionidae; genus Papilio; species Papilio protenor. The sequence goes on along the minus strand of JAGSMZ010000036.1, from coordinate 1,228,721 downwards.
TCGCTGATCGTAAAGTCAAAAATGTATGGAAATGACAATAACATTTGATAAATCACGTGCTTGTCACGTATTCATTCCCATCCGTTTTGACACATTTTGTCGATTCTACAATCGACATCGCTAATCGAAAGTCACTTTGTTTAGAGGGGCTGGTATAGAAAACATGCAGTGTTTTACTACACTGTCTACGAATATCATTGTGTAGTATTGTATTTAAGTATAGAAACTCGTTACGTCTGTAATACCAGGCTGAAACATTACAATAGTTGTAAAGCTTCATGCAGCGCTATTGTTCCCTGAAGGATACTCGTGTACAGTTTTTTTAATAAAAAAAAATTGAGACGAATACTTGTACATATTCTTAGTTGAATGTTATTCTTCATCATGTTTAATGTTACGATTTATTATTAATACTTTAAACCCCTAAACACAAACACGAACCTATTCTCTATAGGTGGGTAAGAAATAGGCAATTTAATTGCGTTTCTGTCAATTTGTTTATACTTTATATGTACTAATCTATACTTGTATTATAAAGAGGAAAAATTAGGTATTGAGATAATTCAAAAATTACTGGGCCGATTTAAAAAATTCTTTCACCAATATAAAGCTACGTTATCAGTGAGTGACAAAAGCTATATTTTTTAATTGCACGCGGCCGAAGTCGCGAGCAACAGCTAGTTTATGATAATTGTGCTATTGATGATTAATCGTAGAATTGAAGAAAACAAAAGTAAGTAGCCTATGTGTTCTTCCAGACTATCCTCTACAACTATGCCAAATTTCATCAAGATCCGTTCAGCAGTTTAGGCTACAAACATCCATCTATCCTAAACTTTCGTATTTATAATATTGGTGTTATATGACAACGGATGTATTAGCATGTAATCACTACTAGTTCAATGTAAATTTAGTCATTCATTCAATGTAACGATTAGTTAACATTTACACTGTTACACAACAGGTGTAATTTGAACTAAATTGTTGTCGTTGTTCGTGACATTTTAACCACAATACTCGACTCATGATTGTTAATTATTTCGCTCGTTAATATTAGGTGGATATATTGGTAGGGATTTATTTACAACGAGCTGTTGCCCGCGACTTCGTCCACGCAATATTAAGATAAAATGTAGCCTATAAAATGCCCGTATATGTCAGTTACCATTTAGTGAAAGTCCGGTTGAAGTCGGCCCAGCCGTTTCGGAGATTACCCGGAATAAACGCGGCTTGCGGACAGACAGAGAGACAAAAAACATTTAAATGCGATTTTCGTTATTAGCTACGCTAATACATCATCTCCCCGAAATATGATTTTTTTCTTTTGATATTACCAACAGACACTCCAATTTTATTATATGAATTTATACTCGAGGAAGGATAAAGTGTTAAAAACTGAAGAATTTAGCTAAGCATTATTCTGAAAACAAAACACAATGTAAGTACAAACAAGATGTGATCTCTAACATTGACTTTGTAAAAACAAGACGATATATTTTTGTGCAGGTGTTTCGGAAGTGGAAACTCAAGGACAAACCATTGGGCTAATGCAGCCTACGTTTTAATATTTAAATAATGATCGTTCCTTCAGCAATAAGGTTCAAATTTGTGAGACCTCAGGGAGCAGATGTTTGATCCGTATTCGAGTAAACAAAAAAAATCTCTTTGTACTTGATAATGACGGGTCTAATACATCAAACGTGCGTAATAAAAGCAAGTAGTGTCTATTCGTTACGTTTGTTTAGAAATGATTTTGTTAGAATTGAAATTTAACATCGACAGATGACAGTTTTTTTATTGTGAAAACTTTACATTTGTTTTACATGACAAAAAAGCAATGTTTTAAACTCAAATAGTAAAACCTAGTAAGTAAACTGTGTTTCTCGAGACTATATTATACGTTTGTGGCAAATTTAATCGAGATTCGCTAAGCCCTTTTTAACATACGTAGTAATCTATCCATTAAAACTTTCGCATTTATAATATCAGAATGATTTACTTTGATGAAACTTAAGTCTATCCCAGTATGCGTCTTTGCATTATGTCAGTTTATCATGCATTAAAGTATCCAAAACAAATAAACGAAAGGTACTTAAGGTTACCTTGCTTAAACCAGGTGATTTTGTTTGTCAAAATAAAAAAAAAAACTTCACCACAGACACAAGGTGTACGCAGGTAGCGACTTAAGTAAACTCTTGCGAATTGCGAATCGATGTCCGAGTGCAAAAAATATAAAAATCTTTTACACCTGGCCCTCGCCCGTGCTGATACTTTCTTGATACAAAGTTGATTGCATTTCTTATAACACAGCACCTGGTAAATGAACATTTTTTTCCAAATTTGTATGATACCTGAATTTATCAAACATTTTAAGAGCTTTGATTAAACTATCGCACAACTGTTTAGTCGGGCTTCGTTTCCTATGAGCTTATATAGAGGTGCGAACACTACTCGATTTTTAGTTGTGTGACTAAACAGTTGAATTGGCTGCGAAACAATCGACAATCGCATCGATAGTTTAGCCAAAGATGTGGGCGCACATTTCTAAATATGAAAAGCATACTATCAATATCCGTTTCAAGTTATACAATAATAAATACAAATAAAAATTCGGAATACTGATAGAATAAACAAACCACATTTAATTCATTCGTTGGATATGGTAATTACGTACCAAAACACAGAAAAGAATAGAAATCCAGTTGTATAAATGGACCATTTAGAAAGTGCATTGAACTTAAGAAGGCGTTTTAGAAAAAATTGTCACGATTCCGAATGGTAAAATCAAAACCACTATGTACGATATATCTATGCGAGAGAGAGAGGGAAGTGAAACAAAAAAAAGGGAACCGTATGCACCTGTTATGTTAAAGAGCTCGAGCAGCTGCAACTTTATTTGGTTCTGACAGAAAAATGGGCTTTTGTGCATATTGATAGATCGATAAGTGGATAAAATAATTAATCTATACTAATATTATAAAGAGGAAAACTTTGTTTGTTTGATTATAATGAAATAACTCAAAAACTACTGGGCCGATTGCAAACATTCTTTCACTATTAAAAAGCTATGTTGTCAGTGAGTAACATAGCTATGTTTTATATTATTTTTTAATTCCACGCGGACGGAGTCGCGAAAGCTATCAATACTAATATTATAAAGAAGAAAAATTTGTATTTTTGTATGTACTCGATTCACGTAAAAACTACTGGGGCGATTTTAATAATTCTTTCACCATTAGAAAGGTAATTTATCTATTAGTAGCATAAGCTATATTTTAATTTCACGCGGACAAAGTCACGAGCAACAGCTAATTAATATTTACTGTCAGTCAATTGTTTTGGTACTGTAAGCGTTAGAGCAGTTTTAGTAAGAAAATCTTTGCTAAGGGACTTTAGTAACTATGCTGAAAGACCATAAGTAACATATTTCTTTAAACAGCGGTAGAGCCCGCTTTAACATTTTCGCACGAATGGGTCGGCTCGCCCGGTGTAATACCACGACCACACAGAAGACAGGCATCAAGTGGGAGCAATTCCGCGTTTTGGCTGATGAGTGTGGTGCCGGAGGCCCAATTTTAGTCCCTTTCCCGTTCCTCCCTTTTCTTATATGAAGGTAATGCAGGTGACACACGATTGTTAAAACATGCAACCGTTAATTGAACATGTTGCTAATTAAAAATATTTTAATGTAGAAAATAAATCGAGCACTAAAAGATATATTAGTCTGTGTCTACAGATACACATTTTCATCAGTAAAAAAGCGGATTGAAACAAAAACAGAAAATGCAACGTTCATTGGAGAGGAAACTGCAGCGCAAAGGCCGTAATTTATTTTCAAGGGACATTGGCTTCACTGCGGTTTGCCGCTTGAATCAACGGCTTAGAGCGAACTTCGCTCAACAGAGCCTAGGCCCTAGAGGAAGAATGGATGACTTTTGTAAAGTTTCTAGCAGGAAAAACTAAAACTTGAAAATTAAATCTATACTTCTATACTATCTATACTATTATAATAAAGCGTAAACACACACTTCTTTGTTGCCTAAGATCTCAACAAATCAGCAATTACAGCATATTTTTGAATAATTCTTTTTGTAATAAATAGCCCTACACTTACGTCACGCTTTAGGCTATATATTTTCACGCCATTAAACTTAGGGGGTAAATATTTTGAATAAAAACCCTAATGTGGGAAGAGACCATAAATTGCAGTCAACATCAAGAAAGAAAGATTGCTAAGGTTTGTCATGTCATGTCATGTCATTTTGACATTTGCTATTGATAATTAGACACATGTAAACAACAAAATAAAATTTTCATAATGTTATGCGAATAAAGTCGCACGGGAACAGCTATTAAAAAATAAAATGTTTCATATTATTAAATACCATCATCATCATCATCATCATGATGATTATTAAACACCGATTACCTTTATTTCCATTTGTTGGTTTACATGTAATAAAATATTACAATTTCAGGTTAAAATACAATAGTACTAGTAGTGATAATAATCACGTAATTAATACACATTGCAGCACAATATCGATATTCCAAGATAAAGAGTAATTTCTATTATGTCCTAATGACAATTATTGCAAGATAATCATTCAAATTGCCTAGTGGTCGTTATTTAAATAACACAATTCATAGAGTTAGTTTTATGATCGTAATATTTTGTTAACTTTTTAATAAACATAATTGCTTTTTCCTGACTGATTAGTGAAGTTTCGATTTATTCTATTTCCCTTTTACTCTTGAAAAACAAGAATAAAAGAAAGTTCGTCGACATAACACATTTCTTTGATACAAAGAAATAAAAAAGCTGCAGTCCATAAACGAACGATCTCGTGCAGTTAATGTTTGTTTATACGATGTTTGGAAATCTTCTTGAAGCAGTGAGATGTTAAAAGATTAATTTAGTAGATGGCGCCATTTGTTCCTTTACCTTTCCAACTGGAACTGCTCGAACTGCAGTATATGAGAAAATTGTGTAGGAGTGGTGTTGGCATTTTCTTACGTAACTTCCACTTTTAGGTCCAATAAAACCTAAATAAGTTTAACTAACATTCCTTATAATCTACACGAATTTTAAAGAGGAAATACTTGTATTTTTGTATGTATTGACATAACTCAAAAACTACTGGACCGATTGCAAAAAATCTTGCACCATTAAAAAGCTATGTTATCACTAACATAGGCTATATTTTTACTATGTTATAATTTCACGCGGGCGAAGTCGCAAGCGATAGCTAATAATAGTATAAGCAGTTTTATCACTAATTATACAAACACCAATAAAATTCCTTGTAATCGTGACGTACATAATAATTCTCGGAAATTGAGCGTGGATTCCTCGAGCTCAACGCATCATCAGACGTGACGCGTGACGTCATCTGCAAAAAGTCCGCTTTCGCTCAATCTAAGCCAGATTTATACTGTGTATTTTCTTTGTTCACAAGAACACAATGAACGGAAGAGACGCACTATCCGGCTTATTATTAATTTTGTAAGGAAGATATGAATGTGCGTGTGCATTTCTTTTGATGTCATGATTTGTGGTAACAAAAAGTGATTAATTAATTAGAAGCTTCATGTACTAATGATTAAAGAGCGGAATTGTTCTGACTACCTTGAGAAAGCATCCATATGCATAGTCATGAAGTAAAAAACCATAGAAGTGTTTAGCCTTTTAAAAATGTAACCCGTTCAGTAGCCGAATCGCCTGATAAGTATATTTTCATACAAATAAAATAGTTTTGGCCTTGAATATGGTAATACGCTATAGTAATCTTGAGATCTAAAGGCTGATTACGGTATCCGTGAATGCAACGGGGTTTTGTTTCTTTACTAAACAACATAATCACATCGATTCATTATTGAAATCTTAAAACAATAAGAAGGGAAGCGTTTGTATGAAGCTTTTTGAATGTGTTACGTTAAAGGTGTGTAAATGTTACCGTTGGGGACAGAATCTAGGTAAATTTTAAAACTCCCTCGTTCCCCGGGCTCGGAGTACAAAGCATGCTATTGTTTTGCGTGTCGTAGTTACGGACCGTTAAAAAAGGGTAAGTGCGAATACTTAAACTGTACAAGAGTATATAGCAGTTACATTTTTTAAAATTTGTCTCTACTATTTTACCTAAGTGTGGAAGAGAAAACAATACTTTTTGAGTTTTTTCTGAGATAATAGAAGACCCAAAATCATTCTAATAAATCATGGAAAGCGACTGTATAAATTTATTATTACATGTCATACAAATGTCAAAATACCAAGTACGTTACTATGGCAACCTTGCTTCCTTGATATTGGCAGCAACTTATGGTCTCTTTCCCACATTAGGGCTTTTATCCAAAATATTTGCCCTCTAAGTTTAATGGCGTGAAAATATATAGCCTAAAGCGTGACGTAAGTGTAGGGCTTTTTATTAAAAAAAGAATTATTTAAAAATATGCTGTAATTGCTGACATCTTAGGCAACAAAGAAGTGTGTGTTTACGCTTTATTATATTAGTATAGAAGTATAGATAGTATAGATATAGATTTATTAACAGAAAAGTATCGTGTATTTTTTAAAAACATAACTCACGCCCGTAACCCAGAAGGTTAGGCAGAGACTTCGTACATCAATTTGGCGCGATTCTAAGTTGGAATAAAGCACATAATTGTACATTTTCTTGTAACAGTAAAGTAGTAAAGATTTGTCTACTACTAAGATCTATCCAAGACAGAATTACCTTTTCTGGGTGGGTAATGACAATACGGTTTAAGTCAACTGATAAGATCTACGGACACGATTACGGATAAGATTCTTAGAGGTCAAACGTCGCAGTCGTGACTCATTACAATATAATGCCGTTGAATAAAACCTGTTAAACGACATTATTACGAACAATACCTTGAAAGTCATCAATAAATCTAAGTATTTTTTTGTAAACAACTCTGATAATTTATAGAAATAAAGTAAGAGAAAATGGTTACTCAAAGCTATAGTAACAAGTCGGTAAGATTAATTCATGCCTAAATAAATGAAGGCAAAAGTTTACTGTAACAGCCTTACAAATAAACGTGGTATAAAGTTAAACTTAGGAATAAACTGGGTATAAGCAAATATTAGTACAAATTTTGCTTATACTCAGTTTATTCCTAAGTAACTTTATACCGCGTTTATATGTAAGGGTGTAAGGGTTTTGGCAAAGAGTAATTAACGAACAAAAGATTCATTTTTTTAAATCTTTTACAAAGTACTGGCCGGTTATGAAATAAAAAAATGATTAAGAAAAATGTATCACTGTATTCAAATAAGTTTAAACGTTCCGCGTTCGTAACGCGTGAGTCACACATCATTTCTCTGTAGTCTTTTTGTTGACACTATAACGAGATTAGTTGAACCGATGTTATATTGTAAAACAGGTTGATAAATAAATCAGTGGAATTTTAATTTGTCAAGGTTGATTATGTTCATATGTATTTCCACAAAATAAGCTAGGAATGGGCAGTGAGTACTACTTAGCGATTTGGATCAATAATTCCTACTAAATGGTAATAAAATTACATTGTGGGAAAATCTTATCTTACTAATATAAATGCGAACGTTTAGATGGATGTTTGTTAGAGTTTGTAGTTACTGCTGAACGGATCTCGATGAAAAACACATAGGCTATTTGACTTTTTTCAAACCTAAATGGTCAAATGGGACAGGCGTTGCTATCGGTTAGTTCAGTCAGAAAATATGTAAGAGATATAAGAAAAAAGGATAACAGTTACGAAAAAGTTTTTTGACACTTTTCCGACATTGACAGGAGAGTGGTAGTTAACTATCATAATTTATTTCGACTTACGGCCACCGGGCCAGATATTCTGGTCGGTCTATACATGCATGACAGGAGTTCATGCAAATATACCGATAAGTTTATCTATGTTACGCAGCTGGAACGCTTGGATTTAGGTTAAAATACATTACTAACCTAAGTAAACATAGTCAGCTGTGTCAGAATAATATTTTTCAAGCTCTTTACTTAATAATATTATTTCCGTTGGTTTACTTCGCACTCAGGTCTAGGGCCTAGTCACTGAGGGCTGGTTACTTACGCTCAATTTACTCGTCTAAAAACTAATGACTGAAGGGTTTTTATTTGAAATCGGGGGTTGGTTATTTAAAAATTGTAAGGCTATTTATCGTTATCAATACTATTTGTTTGTAGAAAAATATTAGGAAATTGTATTTATCATACTATCATACTTCATACTAATATTATAAATGCGAAAGTTTAGATGGATGGATGGATGTTTGTTAGAGTTTGTAGCCTAAACGCCTGAACGGATTTCGATGACATTTAGTATAGATGTACAAGATAGTCTGACCTACATACGTCCACTTTTATTTTTTGCCTTGAACTAACATTAAAGTTAACTGTCAAACTAGTTTTTTTTTCTAATTTACAATTGAGATTACATAAAGGATTACTTACGAAAAATTACCAACACGTTCTAATTCGTGCAAATTATTTAAAAGAGAATAAGATTGCAGTTAGCTTTGTCATTGTACGCATACAATGTCTCGACGCAATAGAGTACGCATTTTTAAAGTGAAAATCACATTTTTATAGCGTAAGGAACGACTCTCAAGAATGAAACTCAGCTATACCATTTTTATCAAGTTCTTGAATAGATACTCAATTGATTTTACCAGCTGTTTTGATGCATTCCAAGTAATTGACTAGGTGTAGCTTAAGAACTCCATGTTATGTTTATGACGTAATAGCGTTAATAAAGGGGTAATCTGACATCTGATTTACCGTTATTGAAACAAATGAACATCACCTTCATAAGCAATATTAAAATTTTGAAAATGGAATTTCCGAATTAAATAATCCTATTTAAAAAAATGTGAAACCGAACAGCATTTCAGTCCCTGTCAGCTGTGTTTTAAAAGATAGCAGTTTAATAAAAAATAGGAAGCTTTGCTTTGGTAAGAAAGAGAATTCCAAGAGGACTATCAATTTACTCCGCAAAACGGTTCCAGCAAGTTCAATGTGGGTTATTATTAGGTATCGATTACGTCTTCCCGGTATTGAAGCTTACAGGATACATACGTACAGGATAATTATTGTACGATTTGCAAGTTTATTACCAACGAATCACTGTTTATCTGTATAAGGTAATTAATTTAGATATTATTAGCTATAATATTGAAATGTCTATATTACAGCCAAATAATATAATACGCAATAAATAGTGTTCACACAAGCACACCCTAAAATATAGCTCAATATAAATGTGCCCGTGCCATCCAACATCCAACCCTCGCAGTATTTCGCTACAGGGCGGGTGCGCACCACATTGGGGAAAACAAGCCCCGTTTCCAATTAATTCACTGTTTACAAAATTCAACAATTTGTATTTTAAAAACACTTATTTTATACATACCGTCGTATATCCCGAAAACTCGTAACTTAATTTTATCGATCACATGTGTTTAAAACAAATAAATAAAAGATCAATTTCAACTTTGTATCACCGGAAATTATCAATTGAAAATAAATAAAGAAAGTACTTTTAACGAAACACAAATTTTAATTCAAACACCACAATTTTTTTAACCAAAACAATTCAGTTTTCATACGAAACAACACAACGCACCTCTTTTCACAAAAACTTCCCGGAGACTAAATGAATGAATGGAATGATTCATTGGATTGAACAACGAACGACACGAACAACTTTGAGACTTAGAGATTGATGAAAAAACGCGCCATCTATCGGTACATAATGGCGAGTATTTAACGTAAAATCTACTGAACTTCATTAAATCATTATAATTTAAAATATACGAATAAAATTCTGTTGGTCATTTATATTCTATTATTTTTATAATTCAACGTTGTCTTTTTAAATGGACAAAAAGTATTTTCTACATTACAATTGTACAACATATGCTGTGCCCTCCTTGACAGATTGTCACTTTGTTTTGTCGTCTTGTCAATTGTCATTATGTGATTTCATTTTCTTATACGTCAAACATGGAAGAGGATCGTCTTTTTGATGAAAGAATTTCTATTCGAGATTCTGCTCGCCCTCTAAAAAAATATGGAAGTACATGCAATCATATGAAGAGGAACGAGGAATACATCAAACACGTTATGTCGAAGGGTGACACATTACAAGGAATTGCCCTTAAATATGGCGTTACAGTAAGTCTATTATAATAAATATATTGTTAAATCTATTGGCATACAAATGAAAGTAACTTGATATTTTTGTTGTAGATGGAAAAGATAAGACGAGCGAATCGTTTGTTTGCGACCGACAGTTTGTTTTTGAGAGAATATTTACTGATTCCTGTAACCAGAGATTCTCCCTTTTATGAGAACGGTGAACGGGTTACGGAACCCGCCATGCCCCTACATCGGGCCTCAATGTCGGACATGTCTAGACAATCACGGGACTTCTCCCCCGGAAGTCCTGATGAAAAGAAGAGTTTTGATAATTTCCTTAACAGATTGGATTCTTCGCTTGCAGACATTAAAAAACATGTTGAAAAAAGCAAAGAAAACAGCGAGTGAGTATTTTATAGTATTTTTTACATTTATAAGAAGTCTTTTTAATCATAAACAGAGTTCTAACAAGATACAAGGTAATAAATGTAGTAACTAGTGATTTCCCGTGACTCCTTCCATGTGGAATTAAAAAAAAATATCACATTGACTATGTTTAACATCTATGCCAAATTTCATCAAAATCCATTGAGCCACTCTAGAGATGTAACAAATGTTTGTACATCTAAATTTTGCATTTATAATATTAGTAACATAGCATTTTTGACTACGCAAGTTACTACTATTATATTTTTTTAAAAGTTAAACTATAACAATTTTGTCTCTTATGCAATTCTTTATTTTCTACCCATCCATCATAGAATTTAATAAATCACCTATTTTACCAAATGGAAAATATCTCACTTCTGCCCTTGAATTCTAAACCAGCACCATGCTACAGATAATATAAGTACAATGTAAATATGGGCTTTGTAAGATAACTCATGTGTACAGTTACACTGATAAAGTATTTATGAAAGTCACAACTTAAAGATTTGAACTCTAAATTATTTTTAACTTATGACTTTTGTACTCTGCATGTTTCTACAATTGATAGTGAACTATGGCAGTAATTTGGGTTATCTGACTAACATCCAAGTTTATTATTAAATTGGGTTATATGTAAACTTTTATGTACATTACTAGCTAGACTCGACAAGTGTTACAATGCTTTGACAGTGGTAGAGCCAGCTTTAACATCTTCAAACAAATGGGCCGGCTCATTCCATGAAATACCACGACCACACAGAAGCCAGGTGTGAAGTGGAAGCAGTTCCGCTTTTTGTTTTTTTTTATAATATAAGGTGGTAAATGAGCAAGCGGCCACCTGAATCCACCGAAATGGAAAGCGACCGCTGCCCATAAACATCCGCAATTGCAGATGCGCTGCCTACCCTTAATTGACGGAGGAGGAGACGCACATAAAGATGACATTTCCCCTTCCTATGCGTCTCCTCCACCTTCAAATCCACTTTTCCTTCCCATCCTTTCCTCTTAAAAAAAGGGTGGAACGGGAAAGGGACTAAAATTAGGCCACCGGCACCACACTCATCAGATCAAACGTGGAATTGCTTCCACTTCACGCCTGTTTTCTGTGTGGTCGTGGTATAACACCGGGCGAGCCGGCCCATTCGTGCGAAGATGTTAAAGCGGGCTCTACCACTAGCGGGCACTAGTATGATGAGTGTTGTGCCAGAGGCCTAATTTACAGTACAACCGAACAGTTTGATTGTTCAGTTAAAACTGTATGTAATTATTATTGTTACTAAATATCTGAAAGTTCATTGTCCACAATATATTGTTGCATAAAGCTATTGAGACATTTTACGGTAATGTATCATATTTTTTGCAAGATTTGAATACAAGGTCACGAGTGGTTTGTGCTAACTATGCATCCGCGTCGATCATGTGACTTGCGCCTTTCTTGTTTACCGCTTTTTAAGTCATTCATTGGTTTTTTCCTTTGTTTTGTTCAATAACTTTTTTTTCGTTTATTTGATGGGTAGTTTAAGTTGATTTCTTGTTTATTCGGTTAAATTATTTTAATGTTTGTAAACTGTTTTCATTTAGAACAACAGCATGCTGAACTAAGTAGGAATATTAATCCATTTTTCGATACTTTTAGTTCATAAAACCGACTTTTTAGGAGTCGTCAAATAGTATCGTATGCCTTTTTTACTGTGTTGCAAGTAATCTTATCATTTCCTGTAAACTAGCCCTATTGCAAAATACTAGCCATGTGGTGTTTTCTAATCATGCGTTAGATTGCCTTATGCCACACTCAGAGTTGTTTATTAATAATAAACCAGCTGTTGCCCGAGACTTCGTCCGCGCAATATTACGAAAAAAGTAGCCTATAATATGCCTGTCTATGTCAGCTACCCTTCAGTGAAAGCCCGGTCATCAGCCCAGCCGTTTCGGAGATTGCCCGAAACAAACGCGGCTTGCAGACACAGACAAAAAAAAATTGCAAACTTTGTTATCAGCAACGCATATACATCATCTTCTCGAAATCTGGAATTTTTCTTTTCATATTACTGACACTCCAATTTTATTATGTGTAGATGTAGTTAACCGACTTTAATCCTGCCAGTTAATATTTTATGTTTGGTTGAAAAGCTAGAATACCTTTGCCTTTCACTTTAAAAAAAAAACATACAATTAGTATAAAAATGGCGTTGCCGCGGCCATATTTGGCTAGTATGTTACACATCGTTACTGAAAGTCTCACGGTCAACGGTTTATTTTGGGTCACGTAAATTGTGCCCTGCTTGTCAGTCTGATAACATTGGAGATTATACCACAATATTAACTAATGATATCACTCGGATATGGTTGGATACTGAGTTACTCTGGCGCTCAATGGTCTTAAAAGACGTTAGTTATTTTAGAAGAGAAACTGTTTAGTTACCTATTAAATAACTCTGTATCGATACATTTTCAATGCGTGAGAATAGGAATCCGGTAATTTCTTAGATCTGCGATTCTAGCCATAAAAGTAATTTGCAATTACGTTTTTTATAATATTAAAATAATTACACATACACTTGATTGCAATAATATTGACCAACACGTGTTCTATATTTTTATTGAAAAACTAGGTGTTCCCCTGCGGCTTCATCGGCATGAAATTATAAAAAGTTTATTTTATTATATACATTTGTCAAATTCTCAATTGCAAATGTCAAAATTACCGTTACTATAATAACCTTGCTCTAATGTTGGTAGCTTGTAGTTTATGGGCCCTTTCTCTCATGAAGGTTTTTTCCAATTTATTTACCCCCTAAGTTTGATAGTTTGAAAATGTAAAGTCTAAAGCGTGTCGTAAGCATATGGATTTTTATTAAAGAAAGGACTATTCAAAAATATGCTGTGATTGCTGACATCCTGCGCCACGAAGTAGAGAGTGTTTACGCTTTATTGTATTAGTATAGAAGTATAGATATATTAACATTATTGACGAAAAAGTTGCTTCCTTGTGAAGTGGCTGTAAAAATTTACCAAACTGTTTTTGATCTACATATCAGGATTATATGTTCGCGATATCTTATTTATTAAGTTTAACCCTTTTAGTAATCTACAGCTTATCTATTGGTGAATGTTGGTCAATATGTTATTGTGTTTTGGACTAAAAAGCTTAATAATGTTTCGACAACGCCTACTTTCGTTTAATACGACCGAAAAGTATACAAGAGGTATGCGTGCAGGACATTCAAGGTTCATTCCTTCAACCCTCGTTGAAGCTATTCTTATTTAACTGAATAATAAAGTACAGAGAAGTTGGTTTCATATCTATATTCAAAAATGAGGTTTCAATTCTTATTTTTTATTTATTAATCTTATATTCTAATTAAGCATATTTTACATACTTCTCGCTTATGCGATACTTATTAAATGCGAAAGTTTGGATGGATAGATGTTATTGTGTATCTCCAAAATGTCTTAACAGATTTCGATAAAAAATTTCACAAGTAAGCGTCGTCTGGAAGAACACATTTTTAATTCCGCACGGACGAATTCGCGGGCAAAACCTAGTTACTGATACGATGTTTATAAAGTAATTTTTGATAGCGACGTTATCGCAATGAGGCATTTTAAAGTTATATCTGATACGTTAATTTATTTCTAAATCTAAACATATATATATATGTCGCAATCAGAAGAAGAAATCGATTTGAATTTAAGTCATAATTAGAACACAAGCGCTGCCAAGCGACTTTCGAACTTAGATCATTCTGAAAATAGGGATCGTTGCGAGAACATTGTTTGAACGATAGGAGCTTGGTAGATCGATGATATCCTGACTGTAGTATTGTGAATGTATTCCTTGAATCCGACTTTACCCATGGCCGCCCACATGTGATCTCGAGTAATAATAATTCTGATATCGTGCTAGCTCAAGCCGATATCAGAAGTGGGATCGCTGTCGGATCAAGTTAGAAATCTAAGATGGGAAGATGTGATGAAAAAATAGGAGATCGAAAATGAGCGCAAATTCAATGGCATACGTAAAATTTTCTGTGAAATATGGGATCTAAAAAGAAAAGAATTAATTTGACGTTTCCGTCCGTCATTGTGAAAAAATATTTCAATTACGAGATTATTTTGTAAAAACGGAAACGATAAACGTTGATATGCAAGATCGTAAGGGGATTATACGCTTTTGTGCACGATTTAACAGTTTCAGTATTTGAAAACGCAAATACGTTTATGAAGTATGTGTGCGTCGTAAAATAACAGTCGAAGGTATACGTACACGGCATACAAAAGACTGTTAACGTGATTTGGAAATCATATGGTGCTAAACAATCAAAGAAAACTACTTCAAAAAGGAATTATGCGAAAGGAAAGAGAAATCCATCGCGCATGCGTGGATCTGTGACATTAAGTTTCGAAAAAGATAAATGTCAAGAAAATAAATGAAAAATCATAAAGTCGTTATTGTTGTAAGATTACGCAAAATTAAATGATAGCCAAGAAAATATTAAACCACCGAAGATATGTTCGGAGTCAGGATGTTTATGACTTCCGAATCTGCGCTAGTGCTATAGCATGGACATTGGATCACTGTTCAGAGCAACTGGGAATTAAACCAAGCAGTTGATATAAGTGAAAGGGTGCAAGTATCCGCAGGTCTCCCAATAGCAGGTTATGCAAACATGACCTATGGTATGGTTTTATTCAGCGAGTGCGTAAGATGTCCAACTTGTTAAAATCGACAAAGTATTGATGTCTCAAGGATCCGGTGAGTTCGTTCCTTTAGTAGTTTGTGTGTTGGGCTGTAAGATTAGAGGGTAATGAGCGTAATGTATTCTAATATCCTTAAATGATTTAAATCTAAGTGACTCGAGATAGTTTGTCAACTGAACAATAGTACAGTTCGGTATTTAGGTTGTTAGTATGTTGTAATTATTTACGGAAATGCTTAGTGAATTTGTTATTATTGCTACAAATATTCCCCTTTGTTTATTATTGTTAATTGGTAATTATCAGATGTTATTTTAATGAGGGTGGTACTATTTGGGAAAAATAAAATTGTCTTGTTAAAATAATTTGAAATAATACTTCGAGTAATTTAGATGTCAAACATGTCGGTTATGACAGTTTGAATAAAATTAAGAACATTATCGAATTAAATCATGTGACGTTCCCTGTACGTGTTATCAATCCTCTACTGACAAAAAAGTGAGCAATAGTTCAGCGTGCTGTTATTAAGAGTAGTTACTCGTGAAATGTTATTCTCTTTTGTGAACCTTAGTGAAACATCTAGTATTAGTGCACAGTAAGTCGCAAAACCTGTCCTAATCGAAATATCGAGTTCTTAGCTCATTACTAGCCAGTGGTAGTTTTACTAAAATTGATGATCTGAGATCGGCTCACAGTTCGCGCTAGTGAAGGGTATCGGTGAACCGGCTCGCGGATCAATTCAGTTTATACCTACATGGGTTATAGTTCGTGTGAGCGGCGAGTCATCGAACGGTTAGAGGCTTATGGGCACCCATAGTTGTGGTTACATCGCGGTGAGCGGTGGGCTGCTAATTTAGCTGTTGAGCTGCAGCTCATCGTTTAAGACTACGTGAACTTATCTGTTGTACCGGTTCTAAGCTGATGTACACACAGCTACGCATTACATTATAACCGCTGACGTAGTTTTGAATAATTGTGGAATTTTAGGAAGCAGAACCAAATGATATCGGATAGCACCGCCTCTTTAGGTTGTAACTCTATTGATAAAAATTATTAGTTAGAGATTAAAATTGAAGTGGTTGATATTAACGTTTGTTGTATGCAATTGAACTAAGAACTGAGAACTAGCAAACTGAGAACTTGCTAGCCTACTCTGCTTTAGTCATTATTTAATGTGATTTTTAAATTCTCTTTCTTTGTGTATCGGCTAATGCAGTATTGTAATCTGAAACATCTTTGTATTTCAAACTATTGTTTAAACCCAAGGCGTAGTCATAGTAATGTTAACGTAACGCTTGAATTCGGGATAAACGCATCGTCCGGAATACGATTCTTTGACACGTGATAACTTCGATAACATTGGTAGTCAAAGAACTGACTGTACACATTCCAATTATAGAGCTGGTCGTATAGCTGTTAAGTAAAAGCGAAAATATGTTTAAGCATAATCAGGTTTAATTGATCCGAAATATGTTTTTAGGTTACGATAGCGAGAAAATGAAAGAAAAGGTGTGTTTGGAGTTAGGGATAATAGTATAGCATGTTTTGTTTACCGATTACTATTCCCTTAGTTAACGTTATGGCTTTAAGATCTGTAAAATGAATAAGGAAGTTTGACTTCTACAAATTTAAGAAAAGAAATTTGATATAATTATTAACGTTTCCAACTGAGCTGACAAATGGTTGCAGATTGGCATCATATGGGTCGGTATGGAATGTTCACAGGGGGTGAATAGTACTGGCCGTGTGTTGTGGTTTGAACCTTGTTGTCATAAGTTGGTAACGGAGATGTAATTTTGTTTTGGAGATGTTTGCATGTTTGAGGTAAAATATTCTTACAGTTTGTATAGCTCAATTATTCGTGAACGAAATTATTAGCTGACCAGAGGGAATAACAATCGTAATAGCACTTATAATGTTAGGATAGCACTAGTGGGTGAATGCAATAAACTCTGTGGTTATGTTGTCTATACTTTGCTAATATGATGTTTGATAATCTGAAAGACCAGCATGCAAATAGCACGAGGACGTGCTAATGTCAGTATGGCCGAGACGTGTAAGACTTATCGGTTTAAGGCGCGGTAACAAAGCGGTTGGTGTTGTCCAGCGATGTTACAAAAATTCGGTTCATCCAGTAAATGACTATGCAATCACTAATGACGTGACGAATGTGTCCATGACACCACTAAGCGTTGGAAGGGGTACGTGTTGACTGCTTTGTATGTTCGGTACGCTATTTGCGAGGAGTAGCAGTAATGTAAACTGAGATGGTGGTTAGTAGTTTTCATGGTGGGTTACAGTGTGATGTACTTGCAACTGTAGTGTTGAAAGTTTGTAGTTACAAACACGGAGTTAAAGGATGCCTGTGAGTCATGTACCAGTCGATGTTGATGATGACAGAAACTCGAGTAAGGGTCTTTACCGTATTGTGGTCGACCGTACCAGAAGTTTTAACGTAGCCGTAGTCCTTGGATGTGCGGTGCGCGGTTAACTCTGGCGGAGGTCGGGGTCAGGAGGACCGGTTTGTGTAACTGTCGTGTCATAGGGTGGTGACAGGCAGGGGTCTGGAGGACCGTTGTGTGTAGTTGGCACGTCGGAGCCGGACGTGGAGAGATTTGGCCGGAGGCCCGCGGTGAGAGATTCGGGGGAGAGCCGAGGCGTTAGAGGTTTTTACTCGGTGGAGTTTCTGGGAGTTGAGAGTATAATGCTGAAAGTACTAAAATTGATTTTAACGACGGTGGTACATGTCTCAGGCGTGTTAGTGTTGGCAAGTATGATTAAATTTTAGACTTACGTGTATTGGTTGTTCAATAAGCGTAGTTATGCCAGGAGTGGCCGAGCGGAACGTGAGTAACATCACCCGAGGACGGGTGTTCGCAGGAATGGCCGTGTTCGCAATCAGAAGAAGAAATCGATTTGAATTTAAGTCATAATTAGAACACAAGCGCTGCCAAGCGACTTTCGAACTTAGATCATTCTGAAATAGGGATCGTTGCGAGAACATTGTTTGAACGATGGGAGCTTGGTAGATCGATGATATCCTGACTGTAGTATTGTGAATGTATTCCTTGAATCCGACTTTACCCATGGCCGCCCACATGTGATCTCGAGTAATAGTAATTCTGAATCGTGCTAGCTCAAGCCGATATATATATATATATATATATATTATATATATATATATTATATATATATTATATATATATATATATATATATATATTATATATATATATATATATTATATATATATATATACATATTTTCATACATTTATTTACAAGTGACTGCAAGACGCATTAGTGTGACGTCATATGTCATGTATGTCTTAGCTTCCTTAACGGGAAGGAAGGCTTTGACGGTAAACGGTAATGTACGACTTCCAACTGAAGCAGTATCGATTCTTTTTAATTATGAGATGTGCAATATTTTTGTTCTTTACTGCCACTATTAATTTGTTTGTCGATTATAATGTTCATGAGGTTATATGTCTAGTTTTGTATTTTATATGCTCTATGTAAAGCGGCTAGTCATATTGCGACGGACGTACCCTCCTACTTAAAATACGTAGTAACCAAACCACGCCATGTAAACATTTGGTTCAATATCAGTTAAGATTCCCCCCTTCGTTTCGCTTTCGTTGAGGCAAAGTATAAACATGGACAGACAAGGCGTTCCTTACTAGTTTATTGACCTCGTGATAAGACTTTGGCGACTTGTGCGCAATTGCTTTGATTCGGTTCTGACATGCGATAAACGATATTATTTTGTAGGACTTAACGTGTATTTTACATTATATTTCTTATTTGAATATCTGGTTTTTAAATCTGAATGTATTTAGAATGAATTTGGTTGAAAAATAAGAATATTGGGATCGATATTCGGCTAATATTGAATTAGCTAGTGTTTAAAATCAATGGATTTTGATAATTCATGCAAACCGTAGAAATCTCTTTGCGGGGAATTTAAAACAAGTTTCTTTGTGGTACAATCTATTGAGATTTAAATGAACAGAAAGTGATCGATAGCGTTTATTCAACGTCTTATTTCGATGGCTCCTACGTAAACTGTCGTACGTTTGAACCACAAATATTCATCATCATCACCAGCTCTCTATACGTCCCCACCGAGGGGCTCGGAGCCTACCCTAAAGTTAGGGTGACTAGGCCACAAATATTACATATTAATAATTATTAATATGACATTGAAAAATATTTAGATGAAAAAATAGTCTTTGTGAACAGCATACAAGGAGCTAGAAGACTAATTGATGTGTCAAGGTCAAGTTGATATAAAAACATTAATCTTTTAATCTTGTTACCATGTTATTCCCTAAATTGCTTTTGTGACTCACACGAACTCTTAGATATCTACAAATGTAATATGTTTTATTTGCATATGGTAAGTTGAACACAGAACTGGATTAATAAAATTCAAATAAACTTAAATATCAACATTCCCACACAATCAAATATCTTCCATAAAATGTGATATCATTTTTATGTATATGACTAGCTGTTGCCCGCGACTTCGTCCACGCAATATTAAGATAAAAAAGTAGTCTATAATATGCCCGTATGTCAGCTACCCTTCAGTGAAAGTCTGGTCGAAATCGGCGCTGCCGTTGCAATTTTCGTTATCAGCAACGCAAATACATTATCTTCCCGAAATCTGGAATTTTCCTTTGATATTACAAACAGACTTTAATTTTATTATATGTATGGATTAGTGATTTTGAGTGTGTTGACGACCTATTTATCGAGTTTCTTTTGACCGAGGCGCGGCTAATATTAGTTTTGTTGCCGAAGTGGTTCTTTTGCAGTGAGACACTTGTTTGCGAGATTCTTGCATATATCACGGCCTAATTTTAGTTGCGCAAATTTATTCGCATTATAAGTAGGGCTGCCAACTTTTTATACATGAACATTGGTAGTGAAAAAAAATCAAAGACTTATCAATTCAATGATATCTTAAATAGACCATTTCACCTATTCTGACTTGAAGATATCAAACCATATAGATATTAATTCATGTGTGAATTTGAAAGTAACTTTATATGGAATTGTAGAATTTAGTATGATCTCGTTTGATACGTCGACATTAATCTTTTTAGTGTTTAATTGTCTTGCAAAATTTGCGTTTTAAACGTACGGTAGTTTACGTAAGAGCCCTCGAATTATCTAGGGATGATATTGGAATCCTCCACATATGTCCGTGTATCGTTAGTGAAAATGTATGTGTAACTCTTTTACGTTAATTTATCTTAAAAAAGCCGACACCGGGGATTGGCTAACGACTTTATCTAAAAATAACTATGTCTTTATATGGGTAGCGAAATGTTACATAATAAAAAAAAAACAAAAATGAATAGCCTATGTGTTCTTCCATATTATCCTCTACATCTTCACCAAATTTCATCGAAATCCGTTCAGACGTTTAGGCTACAAACTCTAACAAACATCCATCTATCCATCCATCTAAACTTTCGCATTTATAATACACTAGCAATCGCCCGCGATTCCGTCCGCGTGGAATTAAAAAAAAAACAAGTGAATAGCTGTTCTTTCAGAATATCCACCACATCTTCACCAAATTTCATCGAAATCCGTTCAGACGTTTAGGCTACAAACTCTAACAAACATCCATCTATCCATCCATCTAAACTTTCGCATTTATAATACACTAGCAATCGCCCGCGATTCCGTCCGCGTGGAATTAAAAAAAAAACAAAATGAATAGCCTATGTGTTCTTCCATATTATCCTCTACATTATTACCAAATTTCATCGAAATCCGTTCAGACGTTTAGGCTACAAACTCTAACAAACATCCATCCATCCATCCATCCATCCATCCATCTATCCATCCATCTAAACTTTCGCATTTATAACACATATTAGTATGATGATAGTCTATATTGATAACGAATTAATTTGCACAAACCTTATCTGATGTCTCACTTTGTAACATGTTTTCTTTATTTTTTATTTAAGTATGCATTAAGAGTACAATTCACATATAAAAAGGTTATGTGATAACAATTAACACGTTGCATGCCACTATGATTGTTCGTTTGTATTATACTTAGGAGATTCAGTTGCGCTGAACGTGTTAAATATTTTTAAAAGGACAAGAATTAGAAGCCTGTTACATTAGAGTTTCGTATTTCTTATTTTTTCTAAATCTCATTTCCAGGTTCGTTAAAGACCTGGAGGACGGGTTCGTACGCCACCGGCCTATGGCCCGGCTGCGTCAGTCGGCGTCGATGGGCGCCACCTCCTCCTACAACGAGGTGATCCCGCCCCCGCTGCCACCGCCCCCGGCTGCGCTCACGCAGGGCCGGAGAGTCGACAACTCGCTGAAACGCCTCGAGAGGGCGCACGATGACCTCTTCCAGTTGTAGCGCTCGAGACAGCGCAGGTCAGTTCCATAGTTAATATTTTTTTATCAAAACTGCCACACGGGCGGTGACGCATCGCAGAATATAAATTATGGTTACACAAAAAATATGGAATTTATTTAAGATTTCATACAACAGTGTAATTAATATCGGCCGCAGCAAAAATAAGATGTGATATCAATAAACATTTGTGTTCCTTTTTATATCATAAGGTGGTAAACGAGCAAGTCGCCAAATTTTGCCAAAATAACGAAGCAACCTCTGCTCATAGACATCTGCATTTACAGATGTCATGACTACTTCTAAGACGGGGGCTACGCACATAAAGAGGATATTCCCCTTTCTATGCGTCCCCTCTGTCTATCTGTCGAATCCACTTTACCTTGTCATCCGGTTTTTATAAGAAATTGGTGGAAAGGGAAAGGAACTAAAATTGGTTTCCAGGTTTTGGTTATTGAGATTCTTATAATATCTTTTCTAATTCTAGATATCTTTAGATAGTCTGATTTTCCAGGTTATATGTATCTGTTAGTAGTATAATTTGCTTTAAGTGTTTACTAACTTTCGACCGCGGCTCTGTCTGCATGGGAATATAAAAAAAAACAAAAGCAAGTAGCCTGTGTGTTCTTCCAGACTTTGCTCTACATCTATGTTAAATTTCGTCGAGATCCATTTATGATATTATTAAGAGTATTTATATTATGACGTAATGTATCTTGGTATCTGTATTTTAATTGATAAATCTTTGCATTTACAGATATGCGCGTTTCCAATGAACGTGACGTGGGCGTGTGACGTCACAGGCCAGTCGCGTCTCGACACGAGGGCCGGCGGTCGCTCCGCCGGCAATGGACTGAGTGCGCCGCGGTGAGTTCTTCTAACGGCGAGTGATATTAGATAGTCGTTCTTATGCCTATCGTAATACGATCTGTTTTACTTTTGATATGTTTATGCGGATTTGTTAGTAATATAGTAAGCAAATCATGATCAAAAAATATTATAACAGCTTCTTTTTAGACTGTCTATAACGATACGCCAAAGAAAAATATTCAAATGTAGAGTTTTCAGTCATGTTTGGTTAAATAAAACAAACGACTTTGATCGATGTGTTTATTTACTATATTATAACAAAATATTTTAGAAACTCATTTGTTGTCTTATATAACACAATTATATAACCTATATTGTATATAAGAAATCAAAGATGCACCCTTTGTTGCTGTTTATATAATCATTTTGTATTTATAAGTTTTAGAAATTATGCTACAGCTTTGAAAATGTAACATAGTTATATGTGTATATACTATATGTATATAATTAAGAGAAAATGTAAACATACATAAGCCATTTGAATTTAATGGTATGCTTTTTAATCGTCCATATTTATTAAAAAATATTACAATACTTGCACAGCACAAGTATTAAATACATGAGAAAAACTGTTTTAATTTTACTCGAGGTAATAAAAACGATTAAAAATGCAATATTAATTTAATAAAAATAATGTACTGGTTTTAATTAAACGCGATGCCATACAAGCGGTGTGTCACGCAGTCGCAACGTGATTGTTGTAGATGTCCAGTGAAAAACTTTATTTCAGGCTTACTTTAGACCAGTCGTCCAATCGTTTGTTAACATTGAAAACACTTTTAACATTGACAAGACAAATATCCGTTAACTATTCTTTTGATTGGCTCTTCTCTTGCATTAATAACATTATTCAATGCTACAATGTATAAGTGTCGACAGTTATTAGAGAGATGCCACATACGTTGGAGCGTGGCGGTAATTATTTTAACATGCAAATCAGAAAATCACGCGATGTATACACGAAAACGCATGCGGTTCTCATGCGGCACACCGCCGCCGCGTCGCCGCTCATGTGGCATCTCTCTTATATACCAGATATACTGCATATGCTATTCAAGTTAATAAAAATAACCAGTTTTTGAGAACTGAATATGTATACCTAACTTATGTAAACACGAATAGCAAGGAATAGATTTTAAAGCCAAATTATTTCATTTATCAATTCGGTTATCGTTACAGCCTGAATTAATTGGTGATTAAGGGCCTGTCTCACCAAATTGTAAATTGTCCGATAGTAATCCAACGTGTAAAATATGTGATGGAAATATCGGATTTTGTTATTCTATCTTACAGTGACATTTTTAAGCTATCTGAGCCTCTATGAGCCAGTGGTGGGACAGGCCCTTAAACTTGGTAATATAATCTCTATGCTGTGGAGAACGTTAATGGACGGTTTCCCAGATTTAACCATTCGTTAGTGCTTTTGATTCGATAACTTCATGAAAATCGTTTCAGAATTAACTTGAGTTTTACTACGTTGAAACTAAATAAACCTAACACTGTTGAATCATTAGGTAATGCTAAAATAAATGGAAACTTCAGCAGCCAAGCGTAGAATAAATAATAGCTAGTATAGTTGTTGTCGAATATCTTGGGGGCTCGGAACACAGTACTAGTACGCAGAATACAATGTTAGTTGAACTGTGAAGGGTACAAATGACCTTGAGCCACTAAGATATATGAAAATACATAACAGTTAATAATAAATAGCTACAACGAATTATATTTGCAATACTGAATTTAAAAAAAAAAAACTAACAATAACTAAAATACAATAAACTATAAAAGTAAGATATTTATTCAAAAAATGCAATACGGTAATTGAATTAGTAATACCATACATTTTGATAGTTAATAGTTAAAAGGCATTCAAGAAAAATCCTCAATGCCTTTGTCGAAAGAGAACATATTTTATACAGCTTAGTAAATAGATAGATAAAAGATGTATTGAGCTTTCTAATCTCCCACCCTAGACAAATTGACTTTCGATTAGCTTTTTCGTTAGTAGAATCGACAAAATGTGTCATTCGTGATAAGCACGTGACTTATCAAATGTTATTGTCAGTTCCATACATTTTTGACTTTTCGATCAGCGATAGCGAAAATCGAATGTTACTTTGTCTAAGAGGGCAGGTCCCTATCCAAACCGTAAACCATAGACAATTGCATTTAATGCTATCACTCGAAAATTCCAAAAGTTTCAGGCGAACCACTTTTTTTCACGACACTATATGACGCTAACTACCCCTTATTTTACATTATTACTCTACTTTATCCTACAATTTTATCAAAATGACTAAAAACGTAATTAGATTACTTATATAAATTATCAAGGTTAAAAATGTATGGAACTGACAATAACATTCGATAAATCACGTGCTTGTCACGTATGCATTCCTATACGTTTTGACACATTTTGTCGATTATACTAACAATATAGCTAATCGAAAGTCTTGTCTAGAGGGGGAGGCTGTTTATAACTATATTTGTACAAGACGTAGTTAAAAATGATTGTTGTGCTATTGCAGCTAATATCAACCAACCCTAATAATCGATCCGAAATATATTTTAATTATTATTGTATGAAAAAGGTTCGATCATCCAGATAATAAAGTTTTTCAGTTGCTATTACGGTTTTACAGCACCTTTAATTAAACTATCGCACAACTGTTTAGTCGCGTTTTGATTCCTATGAGCTATGGTGGTGCACACACTACTCGATTTTTAGTGCAACTAAATGAATTGGCTGTGAATCAATGGACGATCGCACAACAGTTGTGTGATAGTTTAGTCAAAGGTGTACCCTCTGTTAGGTAAAGTGAAATGTTAAATGGATTTAAAATTTTAATAAAAAAAAACTTTGATTTGATAGATTTTGTTACAGTTTTTGTAATTGTAAATCTTTTATTGTAACGTTATAAAGATGCAAAAGTCTTTTTTCATAATAGAATATTTTACTTTATATATCCTAAAAATGTCACAAGAAGAATACTGTAAAATCATGTTTGACTAGTCTAAGAATAAATTATTTTGTAAGCAAATTGTTATACTTGTATGTAAAATGTCAGTTATTAATATGTTTTCTTTTTTTATTTTTATAAATATTTCTATTAAAAAGTTTTAATAAGAAAAGTTGCTTAGGTAACTGAGTTTCCATTGTCTAAAAATATTTGATTAATTTATATTATTCTAAAATACTTGTCCAAAATATTTAAAAAAAAAAGGATTTTTTAATTTTACAGATATTGTGGCAATGGAAACTCAGGTTTAAATTTACTATTAAGCGTATTTTCTTTCTATTAGTTCAAAGTTTTATGTGAATATGATTTCAAGTAATATTCAGAATATTGGAATGAGATGTCATTATAAAAACTCTCCTTATTTCGTTGTGAAGTAAATTTATTGTAATATTATTTCTATGTCATAATGTAAAAATATATTTTCTATCATGCTTTTATATACTGATTATTGTATAATTAAGTAACATTTTTTGGGTTGTATTCTGTTTTTTTTTATTAAAAATAATTACATATCAGTCGTTACTATGCGTTTAAAATAAGAATGTGAACGTGAATTTCCTAGATGTCCCAGTTACCAAGAAAAGTTAATTTCGACAAAAAAATTGCGTAAATATATTTTTTATAACTCTGAATAAGATTTAACATTTTTTTGTTTTGAGACCTATGACGTCACAAGGTGCGGGTCACATTAGAAACTGGCTATCATCTGTGGCTTTTATTTTTAAGTTTACATTTATTAGGTTGAAAATTCATTTTTCAACCATTATGTATTGAATCATCAATCTAATGTATCGTTTGCTTTATTTTTTATTATAGTTTTTAGTATAATCCTATAAAAACGTTGCAAGTTTTAGAGAAATTTAAAGCATTGTTTTCTTATTCTGATATGACTTTGATAATGTTTGGATTGCGTTTTAATAATTTCGTTTACTGTACTCGTAATAAAGGTACAATTTTATCTAATTTCATACATAAAAGTTTATTTTTCAAACTATATCAGAGATGTGACGTCACTACTCGCGTATTATGTAATTTGCATGTATAGCATAAAGTTTTTTAATGAAACAGATAATGCAAATTGAAACCCCAGAGTCAAGAATAAAATCATTGTATATTTTTGAACTAATTTACTTTTCTGTAATTTTAATTAACTATTCTAAGAGTAATATATTTAATTTGGCTATAAGTGTATATCTTATTGTTTATGCTAGTTGAGCTTTAATAAATATTTTATTACACGTTGAATTTGTGTTTTATTTTGTACTAGCTTTCGCCCGCGACTACGTCCGCGTGGAATTAAAAAAAAACAAAAGTGAGTAGCGTATGTGTTCTTCCAGACTATCCTCTACATCTATACCAAATTTCATCGAATTCCGTTCAGCCGTTTAGGCTACAAACTCTAACAAACATCCATCCATCCATCCATCTAAACTTTCGCATTTATAATATTAGTAAGATTTCCTTGAATAAGAAGAGAATTCAATTATTTTGAACATATCGCTAATGGCAATTTAATCGTAAACTAGCTGTTTCCGCGCGGCTTCATCCGCATGAAATTATGAAAATTTTATTTTATTGTTTACATTTGTCAAATTATCAATAGCAAATGTCAAAATGACATGACATGACATGACAAACCTTAGCAATCTTTCTATCTTGATGTTAGCAGCAACTTATGGTCTCTTTCCCACATTAGGGTTTTTATCCAAAATATTTACCCATAAGTTTAACGGCGTGAAAATATATAGCCTAAAGCGTGACGTAAGTGTAGGGCTTTTTATTAAAAAAAGAGTCATTCGAAAATATGCTGTAATTGCTGACATCTTAGGCAACAAAGAAGTGTGTGTTTACGCTTTATTATAATAGTATCGAGTATAGAGTATAGATAAAATATGTTACCTTAAACATTTTTTTTAATTCCTCGATGTTTTTTACTCGAAAAACTCGCAGCGGTAAAGACATAGCGTAATGAGGTGAAACTAGACAAAAGTTAACAACTAAAATGTAGAAATAGCTACGTTAATGTGTACTGCTTTAAAGTTTAACATAACTGCCAGTTACGGTAACAGACCACGGTGTCCCCTTGTGGCAATGAGCCAAGACTTTGTAACATTTTATATAACTAAAGTCGTTTAAGACGGTGTTTTATGGCTGCCCCTAGCTATTGGTATAAACTCTGTACTTTTATCTTGTTCCTTAGACTGGTTGCTAATTATTTTATAGTCTGGAACTTTAACGATTATTGGAAGAACTCAATATCGTTAATTAATACTGTTATAAGACAAGTCATCATCACCAGCTCACTATACATCCCCACTGAGGGTCTCGGAGCATACCCTAAGTTAGGGGTGACTAGGCCATAGTCAACCACGCTGGCTCACTGCCGGTTGGTTGACTTCACACATATCATTGAATTTCTTCGCCGATATGTGCAGGTTGCATCACGATGGTTTCCTTCACTAAAAATTCTAAAAATCGAAAATCACATTGGTACATGGCTGGATTCGAACCCAAGACCTGTAGATTACAAGTCAAGTGCTTAAACCACTGAGCAACCGACGCTCATAAAATAAGTATTTGTGATTAATTAATAAAAAACATTTAAACAATACATGAGAGTATAGGAACACCGATGAAAGTATGGATGGATTGTGTGAAAGGGGATCATATCTAAGAAGGGAGTGTATAAGGACAGCTTATAGAAATGTAATGCCGAAATGGCCGTCCTTTTGTAGAGAAAAGAGCACGATGACAAACAAAAAACGGTTTGAAAATCAAACCAAAACCCTCAGTAGTACAGCTACTTTAATTGTTAGACTATAAGGTCTTTTCATGTCAAATGGATCATTATTTAAATAAACAAGGAAGTAAACGTACGATTTCCTGAAGTAAAACATCAGGCTACGGGTCAAAGTCACGCACGAGTGAACTCTTTGTCCCGACATGCTTCACTGATTTTGTGTACAAAGCTCTATCATACCGCTTTGATTTGAAATTCTGGCCCATTACATACCAGAGATTGTGTTACAAAGCACATTTCACGTATTACTATGTTATATGTTGTGCAAAAAGTACATACTAATTGTACAATACCGTATAACGTATCTCGGCCACGTGCTCAGGCACGACATATACATATGATGTCCTCCAAC